>MU132151.1:567308-649893 GCA_015039395.1 Ceratobasidium sp. AG-I | reverse complement strand
CGAAATGTTTTGCATAAAACAAGACACCTACGATCTGGAATGCTGGGAGTGCGCATATATCACCTATAAGGCTATGGAGCTTGTGGCAGACATCAGCCAAGTTGTATATGTTCTTGAACTCGGCTACTGCCAGTTCGCGACCAAGACAAGCGTTGCCTGCGTTGTCTGAAACAATTGCAATGATCCTAGCTGGTCCTATTTTGCGAACCCACTACTAAACCAGTCAGCAAAAACAATGTAGACTGAAAATACAATAATAGATGTACCTTCGATAGGATACCTTTGTAGTAATTGCCTGTGTGCGAATCCCCCGTCCCTTCGCAAAGCTTGAGTAGAATCGTTCGGCCACCCGGAGCAATAGCGCTTACTGAGGTAAAGGTCTCTCGGCGGGTGCTTCCACCATCAAATGACAAGGTAATGTTCTTCTGGGTCTTCAAAAAGCCGAGCTGAACCATCCGAACATGTGCTGCTTGCTTGGGAATCAGGCCATCGGCAAGGTCGCTGGCTGTTGGGGGCTTGTAGGCCGGGGATATTGCTTCGAGGCTCGATCTCCACCGAGGCAAGTCCCATAGGCGAAATGGCATCCCAGTCTCGCAGAAGAGTAGAGTGAACTCTGCATCACCCTTCACCTTGAGCTTATCACGACCTGCCTGCCCCACCATGTTCGTTAACATCGTTTGAACTGCTCCCTTGGTTCCTTCTTTGACAGCCTCGGTTACGCCCTCTACAGCACGTTCCAGCTTCTCCACTCAGACAGTTGGTGCGTCGTTTCGAAGGAGCTCTTCAACGCGAGCCCTAAATTCGTCGCTCATGTATTTGCACGCCAGTACATGGCGTTGGATTCGTTGTACGTTTCATGATGCCCACGTCTTCGGACACTTGACTTCCACACATCGAAACTTCTTCAATTCGCCTTTGGGTACGCCAACAGTGACACACGGTCGTGAGACAAGCTTAAGGAATTCAGACGGCGGGCGCCCCCGCTTCGAATTGGACTCTGGTACATCGACGAGCTGGTAGCGCTTCCCCTTGACAATGCAAGTTCCTGGGGAGCCTTGGCCTTCGTCCTCTGAGTCGCTTTCTGGCGCCTTCGCAGATTCGACCTAATAATGGGTAAATACCATTAATCAAGTCCAAGATATCAATGATAACAATTCTTACCTTCTGTTTCTTAGTACTCGCAGTCGCTTTCTTGAGTACCACAGAATCCACACTTTGGTCTTCTTCCCGTGTTCGCTTACTGAAGTAGCTAGTAAGTATCTGCATAATTCATCTAACGAGGCTCAGATTGACATACCTGTCTTGTTCACCCCGTCTGTCTTGGGCTGCACGGAAATTTTCACCTCCAGCGTTGAACCGGGGAACCTGCCGATCTAGGTAAGCAGCCATTTTAGACTTAAGCTTAGCATACACTCACCTTAATCTCGTGCTCAGCACACACGTCTTTTGCAGCCCTGAGAAGGTCCTCAACCCACTTGACTAATATCCCTTCGTTACCGGGACATTGAGGAATGTACTGCTCAAGCACATCAGCAGCTGCTTCGACCTGTTCACCCCTAACTTTTAGCACTAAAGGGCCATCGACTCACCAACCAAATGCTGTCTTGAATACATGCCCCACGGTTCCGGCTAGGTCCTCTGTGCGCTCCAGCCGTTCATGGTCGTATGTGAAAGGTTTAAATGGATAGAGTCGGTGGGATGCAGGAGGAAAGTCCTGAGGTAAATGCCGCAGATACTGGTGTAGCAGAGGAATAGTCGCATTGGGATCAGATGTTGCCATTCTGCTGGATCTGAATGTTGCCGGTCTCGTCAAGAACAGATGCAAAAATGCAGGGCAGAAGCTGACACATAAATGATTATGTAACCAGACTTGAGCACGCAACGATTCCATGTAATTTGAAACACTATTTTCACAGTCTTTCGCATATAGAGACATCATCACCCACGCCCTCCCCGATTTCCCAAGTTTCCCCTTTTTTTACCTTTTTTACCACCTCTTGAACTGGCCTGAATTACTTACCGGTTATTTACCGGTTATTTACCTGTCCGTAAATAACCGGTCAATTAATTCTGACTTTCTTCCCGCACACTAGACTGGGGGTAACAAATGAACTTGGCGCAGACATGGTGAGGTGAGAGTCTCCCAATAGTGCTGCAGAGTATGCTGAATGTGATCCTGTACGCAGCTAAAGACTAAGAAACACTTCGAAAATTGCTCTTTTTTCGAAGAGGGGATAGCGTCAAGAGGCGAACGGAGCTACACACCTCTGGCAGCCAAAGCGCCGAGCGCTGGCACTGCCCTGACGAGCAAAGTCTACTATACGTATGTTGAGTCCTCGTGTTTTCACTATGTTTCATTGCAAATCTTAGCGAATAACCTCCTTCCGAAGGTACATGGTAAGATCTCCGGACTTGCTGGGTGCGCGTTAAATAATTACAGTATCGAGCTTCGCATATGCCATGTGCACAGGCTGAAACCTCAAACCGATGACTTCAATACCGGTTCATATCGAAACTTTGGCCTTCGGGATCATGTTAATCATGTCTGGGAACGTAGTTATGCCTTCTAATTCGATACCTCAAGTCAAAACACGCATGTATGTAGTCGGCGGGTTGAAGACTTAGTGTTCTCGTCGCAGGCGAGATATTTAACTGAAGACAAAATCGCTTACTT
Source organism: Ceratobasidium sp. AG-I (assembly GCA_015039395.1). Lineage (NCBI taxonomy): Eukaryota > Fungi > Basidiomycota > Agaricomycetes > Cantharellales > Ceratobasidiaceae > Ceratobasidium > Ceratobasidium sp. AG-I. Next base: position 647,219 of record MU132151.1, on the reverse strand, counting down.
TGCTGAGGCCTGATCACACCAACCATCCATAATTCTGTTTACATAGAATATGCCTGATATGCTATTTAGATGCCTAGCTTTCGAATAATGGCCTTTGCGACATGATAATTACACGTCTGGAGGTCGGATTTCTACACGCGAAACCTGAGATTTACTACGAAAGCCCTAAGCGCCAGTCTTAGGAACCTCGTGCGGGCCTCTTTTGCACGCATATGTAATGCTGTTTCCAGGAGCGTGTTGCATTCTTGCCCTGTCTGACGGCGTAGCCCCACCGCGGGACGTTAACGGAGATACTGCGCCACCTTTGGCGTCCTCACTAGCACCCTTTTCTGATGAAAAGGCTACTGGCGCTGCCTTCCGATCGATCATGGACGAGGTTTAGACCCGAGCAACTCTTTAATGTAGATGATGGGATAACACTGGGGACGGCCCAGCACCTGTCGAGCTCAAAAATAAATCACCCGACCCTGACAACGGCGACGCTGCAGTAGCGCGATTCAGGCACTTGATGACTTAGCTAGGCTTAGCCCCCCTCCCTCCAAGCTATCAGCTGATGTGCTATTGGGCGATTTCAGCATATGCAGCAATCACAATGTTCGAGGCGCACGTGCAGAACTCCTTGAATCATCCGTCATCCCTCGGGTTTCAACTAGCAATTGCGAACTGCCCAGAATGCGTGCGCAGGGCAAATCTAACATCACTACCAGAAGGAAACAGAGGATTAGGCGCGTAATACAGTATGTCTAAAAATGTGCCAAGAGAAGAACTAGGTAGCTACAGGCTGAAACCAAGTTTGTTAACGAATATTTGCTCCAAGGAGTGACGTTTGATGCGTAGTCTAAGCAATTCAAGACGGGCGTACTTTGGTTGGATGTATAGCAGAATAAGATGATATGATGAGAGAAAGAATTCGCATTTTGTGCGCGTTCAGTGGCTTGAACTATGTCTGTATTCCTGAAAAGGCATCTACCACGGCGCATCATCATTTTCATCAACACCACGGCAAACGGCTAAACCCTCGAGCATGAGTAAGCAAGACTTATTTGCGGTTCTATGGTCCTGTAACGAGGGAGCCTTCGCCAAGACAATAACCCGTTTGATCGACTCCCGCACATGACAGCATCGTTCACATCTTTCACCTTTCCTTATTTATCTTACGCCTAGGACAGCCCTTCATTCTAAAAGCAGGTTTTCGTTTCAGTATATAAACCCACCACTCCCCGGTTCAGTCAACTAGTCTCCCGCTCACCTCGTGTTCCACTCACCTCCGGCGCACATATCTCTGCCTAACAGCCCACGGCGAGTGTCTACTCCAAATTACCACCACCATACCCCCTCCTGTCTGGTACCTATTTCAAATCTCATACACCCATAGAAATGGACAAGAGCGAATGGGAGGCGCTCTTTGAAAGCTTGGCTACGGGCGGCTCAAGTGCTCCCGCTGAATTCAATACGGCGGTGCCCACCCAGGACGAGTATCTCACTATCGACACAGATAGCGAGGATCATGTCTCAGTGGCCCCATCAGTCTACTCGCTTACATCAAGCTTGCGCACCGAAAGCTTTCGCCGTGTACATGGCCGAAGTCTGAATGCGCATAGCGATATATACCATTTACCTGCAGACGAAGAAGAAGTGGCCCGTTTGTGTAAGTCCGAATTTTGTTTCAGCTTTTAATTGGAGATGGCAGAGCAACGTGAGGGCAGTTTCACTAACTTTGTAGCGCCACGTAGATAAACGACATCAGTTGACTTATCTGCTGGCACGAAATGATCACTACTACGGTATAAGTGAAAGGGTTCGAGAGGTGCTTGCTCCCAACCCAGAGCGACAAAGAAGGGTTTTGGATTTAGGGTATGTCGATTGTCATATATGAGCTATACGATCCATGTCTAACTGTTCTCGTAGATGCGGGCCTGGAGCATGGCAAGGAATTTGATATTTCCTGCCTATATGCGGTGCTAAAGTGGTCTAACTAGGACTTTGCAATGCGCTACTGATTTCCCGCACGCTGAAGTTTTGGGTGTTGACCTCGCACCCACAAGTCCACCGTGAGCAACTTAGCGCACTCTTTAGTTGTGATCTTAAGGTTCTCAGTAACCCTCCGCCCAATTGCCACTTCGAGATCGACGACCTGAACCTCGGACTTGAACACTTCTTCGGTCCAACGTTTGACCTCATTCACACTCGTAAGTACTTTCTTATATATAACTTAGTATGCACAACAATAACCCTTATGTGTACAGGCCTCCTCAACTCAGGCATAAAAGACTATGCTGGGCTTGTCAGCCAAGTGTCGCGCTGTCTCCGCCCAGGAGGCATGGCCATTTTCGTAGAGGCAGACTTCCGTATATGGTCGGAAGACAAGCGAGTACTCATCCCACCAAACTTCTACACCCCACTCCCAGCGCAAGGGCGAGCCCCGCTTGGACTGGGCGGGATTGGTAAGAGCGCGGTGGCAAGGAGCGGTAGGGTACGAACGGTGCCGACCAACTGGGCAACGCCGGCATGGATGGCGACAATGTGCAAGTGTGTGCGGGCCCAGGGAGGGAACGTCGATGCGCCAACAGTTAGCTTATTCCTGAGTTATGCCCATATATATTACTAAGAAGAGAGCATAGCTGCTGAAAACGTGGATGAGAGAACATCCAAACTATGTGGACGTACAGGCGATAGACTTGTGGGCTCCTGCGGGACCATGGGCACCTACCAAGCCAAGTAAGCCATATACTAGACAAATGCGTATTCAATGACGCATATTCAGCCTTCTTGTGCGCACAGATGATTGGACCCAGCATCCAAACTTCATCCCTGCTGGAGAGATGTCTCGGGACAACGTTATCGTAAGTACCTACTTATTTTGTCGGGCGTTCGGTTGTAGCTTGCGAGACTAACCGGGTTGATTGTATATTAGGGCTTGATGAAAAGTGCACGGCCATTGCTCTATCAATGGTTGAGTGAGGCCGAAGTGGCTGAGCTGGAGGGCAATGTGGTCCGCGAGCTGAAGTCCGCCGTGAACCCAATGTACCTTCGCATTCAAGTAGCGGCGGGCTACAGGTGAGAGGCTTTGCGATGTAGATTTTCTCTTAGTTATTGATTTCTTGTTTTTCGCTTTTAGTCTTGGTTCATGTACGTAACTGCTGAAGGTCTGAAAATTCCGTTGGTTATGGGTGACAGAACTGATTAGCTTTGCATCAAGTCTACTCGGGTAGTAAGATCGCGGGCTGCCTTTTATAGGTCGGAATTTGTGGCTATCACGCCACATGTTGTTTTCCTTCTCTCATCACTAGCCTTATGTGATATGATTGCTTTGCCTTTAGCTAGTCGAATTTCTTGCGTACCCGTCTTTGAGTTATTTCATGTATCCTATTACACCGCCTGTTTCGAGTTCGGCTTGGCTCCTGAATTGCTGATCTTGACATAGTTCTTATCAAAATTTAAGTTAATTTGAGCTCTATCGGTTATATTAATGGAGCATACTAGCATATACGCCTTCTCCGTTTGGGTATTTGGAATTACTATGTGCGTACATGGGGTCAACAACTGAAAAGCGAGTGCTTTCTATTGCAAATTCACCTGCACGTGATCGATTAAACGCCAGACCCTGATGATGCGCGCGTTTCTCATCCCGAGAGCAGCATTTATACTGCTCCGCCACTTACAACTGAACTCTACCCACCTCTCCTAGTCCATACACCATGAGCGAAGCCGATATTGCGAACGTTAGGCGTCAGATGAAGATTAAGACGGGGTCCGTTAAACGGTATGCATTATGGGGTATATCCATACAAGTCAATGGGATTCATAGCTGTTTGTTACAGGTTGTGGAAGGAGCATAACATGTATCGTCAAGAGGCGCTCCAGTTGAAAGTCAAGTTGGATAAACTAGTGGCCGACAATGCCGATGAATGGAACATCAAGAACGCGGTATGTGGCTTGGACGCGCTCTCATCGCGTAACATGTACCTAAAAGCCGTATCTCTTCGGCCGGTGTAGACAAAGGTCCTGGACGAGGGCGAGAGGATGATTCCTGACACTGAGAACAGGCTCGCCAAGGCGATTATTGAGCTCCGAGAGCTTGTGGTATGTACTTGCTCGGTCTTGCATGTGCTAATAGTGATTGACGCGGGTGGGATGGATAGGTTTATGCGCGAACTGTACCTGCGTTTGAGAACGACGACGATCTCGTGGCTGCGGAGGCCCAGCTACAGGAGGCCAACGTTTAAGAGGAAGTACCCAATGCGGTAATGATTGTGTTTGCAGAAGCTAGCCTTGGGGTGCGTTTGTGTAACGGATTAATGACATCTTCCTTTTTGTCAAAGTCATATAATGCATAGTCTGGGGGAAGTTATACAGAGTGACAAAATACCAATAACTGAAGAGAGGGAATGCTCTACATTCTCCCTCGGATGCGCCGCGCAAGCTGGATGTCTCGTTGCATAATCGTCACACGCTTCGCGTGAATTGCACATAGATTTCTGGGGTGATCGAACAGTTAGTTGGAGTCTAGGCATAGCACGAGCGCACGCACGTGTCTTCGAATAGATGAACGAGGTAAGCCTCTGTTGCTTCTTGAAGCGCGAGTAGGGCTGAGCTCTGCCATCGAAGACCAGACGGGTATCCACCTCCCGATTGTGTAGTCATAGCTTCTGCTACTTCACGAACCTGCAATAACTCCTTTAGCCAACTTGCAAGCTGATACAGTGAGAGTACTCACTACTCGCGAGAACGGTAACTTGGCTATCAACAGGTCCGTTGACTTTTGATACCGCCGAATCTCTCGCAGTGCGACCACCCCAGGCTTGAATCGACGCTTCTTCTTTCCAGGTTCTTCCTCCTCTGCTCGACCTTCAACACCGGCGGGTTATTTAATCAACGCATCAACTGTGTGTGATTCCTGAACTCACCTCGACCTTTTGAGGGACCTGCTACACTCGACCTCCTCGGAGCCTTCCCTCCTGTACTCTTTCGTGCTGTATGGGCCTTCTTCTTGGGCGGCGTAGCAGCCTCCATGTCGTCTCCGTCCGACGGCCTAGAGCGCTTCTTCTTGGAAGGACCAGCTTCAGGGGATCTAGCTCGTACAGTTGTAACCATAGTAGACGCTCAAGTAGGCGCAAAGAGTAAGGGTAGTGGAGCGGAGTGTCGTCTGGTGGTCGTTGGAAGATCAAAGAGTTGCAAGTTGTTTACTCGTCACGTGCCACGCGTCTGGCGGAGTTTGTGAGACTCTATTTGCTCCAGAGCTCTCTGCTTCTTGACTCTACCGCCTGCTGGTGCTCCTACGATGTATTCCCGCCTTATCTACTCTGTTCGCGCGAATGGTCTTGATTTCTCGCTGGAAAGTCCATGATCGAAGCTCTCGCCCAAAGTCTTCGAATAGAAATTAGTCCAAGCGATGGCCAGCATGGGCGGCATCGCCGCGGAAGATACAATGGAATAATGCTACACGATAGCCCTACTCCCCGTGTCAGACATCATATTTGACACGTTTGCCTTGTATTACTGTTTATAGCGAGAGCACTATTGTCCGCATCCTTATTCGGTCAATATAACATCAGCATTTCTCTGAAGATCGGATTCGCATTCTGCATCGACTATCACTTGACTACCATTGCCAGCAAACTTCGCACAGGTGTGTCCTGGGTGGGGTTTTACGTCTGTGGGGCCCCACTGAGGTGCTGACGCCCTTTAGGTGTTTAGACATTTAGATTGCGTCAATAGGCAGTGAACATCACGGCAGGAGATCTTGCGCCCGGCGGTATAATTTCGTAGGTATGTCGAGTTCACCGGGTCTCATAGGAGGGTTCATGGCTAACAATATTCTGGTGGTACTGCTCGAATCTAGGACTAAATCTCCGAGTGGCACGCAGCTAGTTTGCTAACAACTATTCAGGCCTGTCTGGTAGGGCACCTCGCTTTCGCCCACACCCTATCTCCAAGCTCAACTATACATTCAACTCGCAGACTCCACCCGCCACTACAACACAAGATGGGCATGTCTCTTCAGCGTATCCCACTTGAAATGCCCGAAGGCAAGCAAGAACACTCAAGCGCACTGTTGAAGCTGCCAGTCGAAATCTTCGCCCAAGTAAGCTCACTTTCTGTCAAACCCTCCCCCAACCTGACATTCAACTTCATAGGTTGCAGCCTTTCTCATGCCCGATAGCATGGTCGGCCTTGCTCGGACCAATAAGTCCTTGCGCAACCTGCTGATGAGCCGGTCCGCGATTCAAATATGGCGCGTGACCATTCAGAACGTCGAGGGACTACCTCCCTGCCCGCCGAGCATTTGCGAACCTTATTACTCTGCACTTTTGTTTTCGCCCTATTGCTCGGTGGGTCCTCTTCGCCTCTCCTGGACTAGGGCACGATGAACTGAGACTCCCCCTCGGTAGGCGTGCGGTGGGCCGGAGCCTGGTGATGTGGATGCGTTATTGTTAATACGGTTCTGCCACCATTGCCGCATAGAGCTGTGCGTACCTCTCACAGGTCTTTGACGTGATGCCTGATACTAGTCTGTCCACATAGTCTCACAAGGAAGAAGGTGTTGAGCGCTAAAACCAGGGAGTCTATTGTTTTAGCTTCAGACAGTGAGTGCTATCAATGCTCTTGTAGGCCTGGCTCATCCTTGCTGTAGGAATCGTCCGCGGAGAAAAATACAGTCTCGAGAGTGACCTCAATGCTATCAAGTTCCGTCTGTTGGAGTTTGAATCACAGCCGAAAAGCGCTCGGGACGCTTGGCTCGAAGATCACCTAAAGGAGTTATCTCGCCGGCACGAGGTATATATGCGGATCGAATGTACCGAAACTATTCTGACCAATAACTCCATGCAGCTTGCGGAACAGTTATACGCATATTTTGAAACAACGCGTACGAAAGAACTTCTCGACTCAATTTGTGGCTGGCTTGAAGGGTATTTCAGTTCTTTTTCTTTTCTATTTTCAGGCTAAGTATACGACCGTATCGTAGAGTTCCTTTCCTATCGGAGCCCGTCGAGTACGTTCCTGAAGAATATGAAGAACCCGAAGCACCTGAAGCATACATCACCCCTCTGAAGAGCGATACGGAATTTGTTTGTGCTTTAGTGCAGGAGGTGGGACAAAACTAACTGAAACGACCGTTGGGTCGACTGAATCCAACGCAAGGATACCCTGCCTGGAAAGATACTCCCGGCTACTAGGTCGTCTACTATGCCCATTCACAATCAAATACCAATATGTATGTCTGCCTCTATGCATATAACTCCCAAATCATATTCCCGGCATGACCGTCGCTTTGGACATTCGTAAGCACACAGCCACACGGCTATTCTAAGATATCGTCCCATGCTCCACATGCCATTGGCTTTTACAATTCTTCACCGGGGCCCGGGAGTCGTCGACCCCTAGACTTGGCGATTTCGATGGCGGAAATGCTATATAAGCTCGGAAGGTGACGAGTTCGGGTTCAAGACTCCTTTCCCCCTTCTCTTCTAACGACCCAGGATGGCTCTGAGGTTCGTTGCTACGCTCTTTTTCCTTGCGAAGAGCGCAATGGCAGCTCGACCCAACTTGCCGCCGCCTGGCGACCCATTTATCGATCCTTACAATGATCCGTATAATCCGCTGGTAAGTTGAACTGTCTTACCAAAAGTAATAGGAGGTTAAATTGGTGGTTTCAGCGATATATTCCCTCAAACATCCTTACAGGCATTAGCTTTGCCTTATACTTCCTCACGGCGACTGCCTTGGCTTTCAGCATGAGGAAATGGGGAGCAAAATGGATGTTGTGTCTGGTGATTGGCGCATACACATTCGCGCTCGGACTTGGACTACGATTTGGTGAGTCTGACCGCTATGATTCGTGTTTCAGCTTTGTTGACGAGGATGATGTAGGTCTTACAAAGAACCCACATTCCAAGGGGATTTATATTGCTGAATACCTGTTTGTCGTGCTGTCGGTGCGTTATTGGACCCCTTCCCCTTTTGGATATATTACTTATCTGGTCTCGAAAGCCATGCGCGTTCCTGGCTGCAGATTATATTTTGCTGGGGCGTTTGGTTCAGCACTTGAAGGCGGGGCAGTACCTGTTCATCCGTCCTGACAGAGTCATGAAGATCTTCTTAGCATCCGATCTCATAACCTTTGCGATTCAGGTGTGTTTTCTTCGTTATCAAAGCAAGGGTGGCACTAATTTTATCACTTTTTCAGGCATGTGGTGGAGGGATGTCCACCACTAATGATCCTGACAAGATTGTATTGGGCCAAAACGTGAGCTGAAATGTCCGCTCAGCTTTTTGCCACCAGTGACGCTGACATTCCGCCACATCAGCTCTTCCTCGCGGGCCTGGCGATGCAAATGGGCTCCTTTGCCTTATTCAGCGCTCTCTACATCGTCTTCCTCATTCGTGTCCGGAAATTCGCCCCAGAGATTTGGCATCAACAAAATTCAGTGCCGTGGTACCGAAACTGGAAAGCATTGGCTGGTGCACTCGCGTTGAGCTGCGTTGGTATTTTGGTACGTCACGCCGATCCTTTTCGAACTGTACAGCATTCAGACTGACGGGCGACGAATTTCAGATCCGTTCCATTTACCGGACGATCGAGCTGTCCGAAGGCTTCCGTGGCCACCTCGCAACGACCGAGTCGTTGTTCTACGGGCTGGACACGTATCCTCTGCTTGTGGCCGTAGCGTGAGTGGTCTTATTTAGAATGAGCCCGAGCTTGTCGTTGATCTTTTGTTTTGTGTGTGATAGCATATACGTGCCTTTCTGGCCGGGGCGTTTCATCACTGATGGTGTTGAATCGGAAGTGACGAGGAATGGCACACCTGTTGAAGAAGAGAAAGCATGAGGCAGCATTCAGTTGGTTTTACGTTTGGGTTGGTCATGGTAGATGGGTGGATAGTGTATTGTATACTTGGATATTTCGGGAATATGACCTCCAATATTTCACTGGAGAGGAATCAGCAAGATACAGTGCCGTCCTCGTGTTCCCTACCAGGTGGTCAGGCGTACAGCCATTTGAACTTGCCATCAGGGTGGCGGGGGCGTCCTGCACTTGAGGCGGGATAGAGCCGCTGACAGGGTCGTTCTCGCCACAGCTCCTTTGACCGACATAAAGTTAGATATCAATGTTACAGAGCACATTATCTACAGTCCTTGTAAGAAAGAGGCAAGACCACCAGAGTCGGCGCTCTTTCCATGTGCTTCGCGTGTTTCACGTTCCCGATTGCGCTGTAACATGCCTTGCAACCCGCTTTTAGCCTTCGTTCTTTTGGCGTTTGATCGAATAGGGGTTGGACGAGGTTGTTGAACGGGGTTTGACGTTGGGGTCGGGAGTTGACGGCTTGAGTCCTCTGCTGAGGGTTCAACCGCCGGCGAGACTTTCACCTCTTGAGCGATCAATACGGCTTCATCTCGCGGGAGTATCGGTCGTAGTCCTCGCGACTTCACGCGTGCCCTCACGCTGGGAAACACGTTCGTGGCCTGGCTTGGTGGACGAGGCACGGAGCTCGAGGATCCGCACATATAGCAGTCCCTAACAAGTGCCTGCCTACTCGGCTTGCCTGAGAGCTCAGGGATAGTTCTTCCGCCTGCGATAGACAACTCACCGGGCCACGCGGACTGTCCCCCTTCCGTGTAATAGAATATTCTCACATTGCGGACACGATATCGGCGTTAGAGGAGGAAGTGAGGGGTTTAGTTTCCGTGAGCGGGATGCATAGTATCTAGCGAGCGCAGGGTGTTTGGGTAGTATGTGTAGAGCTAATTTTTGCCTGTACACCGCTGTTTCTGGTGCGGCCGTTGGGACAGACATGGGCTGAGCATGAGAGAAGAACACAAAATTAATTGGCAATAGGCTTGTCACGTGTGCAAAACTGCCATATCAAGCGCCGTTCCATCTCCTTTGTTCTTGGCTATCCATTGTCTTGAAGACGATCCGACATGGGCCTTGGACTATTTGGGCACAATGGATTCCAGCCATTCCGTTTTCATCAGGAAGCGATAATGACACTCTGGCCAAATTCTTGAATAAAACTGCTCGGCGCGCGACGCAAACTCCCACTTACACCCGCCGCTCAACCCCCCGATCTGCACGCCTCTTGCTTCCTCAAAAGCTTACTCTTACGATAATACTTGAGACTGCAATGGCGGCTGCTATCACTCGCCAACCCTCTGCCTCGGACATCCATGCTTATTACGCCTCCCCACCATCACCCAAGTCACCCGCGTTTGTGAGGGGCCACTCGGGTCGCCGGCCCTCTTTCTCTGTCACATCTTGGCTGGGACGCTCTTCTGGCCAGGCTCCTTCGCTTACGTCCTCTCCTGCAACCAAAGTGCTGCAAATCTCTGATCCTCAACCAACAAACCCATATGATGCAGCGGCGAAGGCTCCGGGTGCATTAGGCAAGGGGGCTACTGTAGTACGCACCGCTCATCAAGCTCTTAATACCAACACCTTTTCACGCGCGGAGACTCCGAATGAAAAAGACGAACTTGAGGTTTCCCCAGTCATGGAAATCAGGGCGCCTGCGCCTAAACCGATCGCACCCCTTGTAATTTCAGCCATTCACCGTCGTGATTCACCTGTTTCTCGCCGAGAGTCGCCTGTCCCTCGTCGCGAGTCGCCGGCGCCTTCTCAAGTCTCTGCGGTACCCCCAGGCCTTCGTATATTGCATACCTCAAAGAGCCATTCTCACCTTCAAACGAGCCCTCGCAAGGCAACGACCTTGCCTTCTCCCCGCGCCCCTCCCATGCCTCTCAACCTAGCGTCGAGCCGACAACCTTTGCTTCGTTCGACGCTTAGTAAGCCTCCTTCCCCAACTAAAGCGACCGGGCCGTTTCTCCCACTGCTTCCGCCTCCCAAAATAGGGAAAGAAACACCCCCATCCACGCCACTCCCCCCTTTCCATCCAGTCCTCATGTCCAGCGTTCCAACACATCCCGCTCCTCCATCTCAGATTATCGTCACGCTTGAGACTTCTACCACCAGCCAACGTACCACTGTTGCAACGCTTATCTCTCGTCCCTCGCGACTTGCGTCTTATCTGCAAGCGCTAGTTCCGTCTGCAAATAAGGACGATTCGGATTCTTCATTTTCTTCCCTGTTCGCTGCGCACCTTGCTCAAGCAGGGCTGGTTCCTCAAGCTCAGACTTCGTATTCGGGTCCGATCCAAATCTTCCTCGACCGTCCGAGTGCGCCGTACGCGCACATCCTCACGTACCTCCGCTCTGCGACCAACGCCAGTGGAGTGTTGCCTCGCGCTGCGTCGCTCGCGTTGGACACCGGTCCGGCGCGCGCTGAGGCATTGTGCGAGCTTCGGGATGAGGCTCGTTACCTTGAGTTGTTCGAGCTCGTAGAGTTGTGCGACAAGGAGCTGCGTGCGCGTGCTCCTAAGCTTCGCAGCACTGCATCTACCTCTAGCTTGCGGGAATTCAAGTTTGGAAGCGGGTCTGAAGGAAGTGGAGGCGTTCGGACATCGTCTGTGGCGCCCGAAGTCGTTGAGGCGCGATTGAGGGAGTACAGGTTCGGTGTGCCGTCGGTTGAAGCGTTGCCTGAAGAGGTTGACGAGGAGGAGGAGAACTCCATGCAGATCCCGCCGGTCGTGTATGAGAAGAAAGGCTCGCACGCTGGGAATGTTGTAACCGTGCCTCCTCGCGGGCTTCAGTTGACTGGGTCGAAGCCCCCAAGCGTCCGCGCACCTTCGTCTCAAGGAAGGACACGTACGATCAGCGATGTGCGGTACCACACCTCGGAAAACAAAACCTGGATTTAATTTGGATTTCATTTGGATTTGAACCCTTCGATTTTCTCTTCATTTACTGGTGAGCTTTTCATCCTTTGTCTTCCACTCAATTGTATGCTAATCTCAGTCCGTGCCGAATAGTCCGAATTTACGACATGCATAGACGACTTTCCTAAGCTTTCAACATGTAGCATGCTACCCCGCGCTGGCTCGGTCACTCTTAATATTTTCGCCTTTTAATCTTAATATGTTCTTTCGTTGCCATACTATCGTTGTTTGTTTTCTTCTGCACCTGTATCTTTAATCTCTGTTTTCTTGACCTTGATTGCTGTCTCGTTCTAGTAAACCCACACATGTACCTGTACGATCTTTTAACGACAAAACGAAATTGAACGCCCTGTTATACACATTGAATTATGTTGGACCGCATTTGGGTCAAGAAAGCAAGAGCAAGAAAGCAAGAGCAAGAAAGCAAGCGAGTGAAAACATTCTAACAAAACAAAAAGATTCATACTGGATTTCGGTAGGACGCCCACCATGGTGGCGAGCAGATCGATACTCTCACGTCCTCGTCTCCTCACACATCCGCGTTCCTCATCTCTGGCTCAATGTACTCCAAACCTAAAGCCTCAAATACGGCCTCCTCGCTGTACGCAATAATAGGCTTTGAATCACGCTGCTGAGTTCTAGAGCGATCAAGGCACGAGATGAATCGATGTCGAGCGGGCCGAAAGTCAACAGATCATCGCTCAGCAAGAACAATAGACAACTTACATGCCACCGCTATCGAACTTCAGTCCCCTACAATGATCGAAATGAACGAGTATGAGAGAGCGAAGTTGCGGATCGTCGCGTGGGCTTGGCTTACTTTTGCTTTGCGTGGATCCGGATGTCACGCTCGAATTGCTTTGAACCCGTCCTGATGAAAAGGACGGATATATGCGTGGCGAGTAGATCGGATGAGAGTATGACTTACCAGCCTACAATGGCGGTCCAGTATGTGGTGTATGGAGCGAATATGAGATCGACACGGCGATGTGTCGAATCGGGCAGCTTGAGAATTACGAGTGCTTTGTCGAGTACGTCCATACAAGCGAGACTAGGAGCAAACGAGTTTAAATATAGGAGGGATAAAAGATAAGAAGCGCGACTCACGAATATTTTTGTCGACCGTGGAGCCCTTCTCTATCGGAGGTATATGAAGAAAACTCTAATAAATAAATAAAGGTCAGATTATGTTACCGGCCTCGGTTTAAGGGATGAAGACAAACGAAGGACATGTTTGACTACCCCTATGGTCTGCAGCCGCTTAACGAGTCGAGTACAGAGGTGCCGCTCGAGACCAGGCTCTCGGTGAGTGAAAATGATGTCGATGTCGTTACTAAACGGCTTGCCTCTTCGGTGGCCTTTCTCTCCAATTAGCTAAGGCATGAGACAGGCATATTACAAGGCTTACCTCCACAGATCGTGTATTCACAACCTTTCTGAATCGCGTCGAGCTCGGTATAAACCCTCTCCGCGATAGACTCTACCTCTGAGCGAGGTATCCTATAATCAAAAGGTCACTTGAATAACACGTCAAAACTCGGTAGTTTAGCGAACTTACTTAGTAATGAGTTCATCATGTAGCCTAAGAGCTGCGAGTATTCCTAGGACTTTATCCCCCTTTCTCTTCGACTCGTAGAGTTCGAGCATGTCTTTGACGCTCCTCTGACCCGCCTCGTAGTATTCCCGCGCCTTGGTTGGACCGATTCCGTGAATTTGAGTCAGTTCTGACAAGGACCTAAATCGTTCTGTATCGGCGGCCTTCCGTGCTGCGGCAATGCTGCCTGTGTCGATGTATTCTTGGACCTGGAAATGTGATATGTAGCCAAGTCACTATCTGAGGATGGATCCAAATGAGAGGTTCGCCTCACAAGTGTTCGCATTTTTGGGCCAATTCCGGGTAGTTCAGTAACCTCATCGACATTGCTGATTAGTTTCGGGTAAGCTAAACATGACACCTCAGCTATCGCCCTGTTCGCAACTTGCGAGAGATATACCTTTAAGTGTCTGAGAATATTAAGCTGTAAGTTAACTGTTTGGAAAGCTTATGTCTAGCACGCTTACAGCTATCGCACGGGAGTAGCTCAGCTCTTTGATAGTTTCTCCTTCTAAGAATCTTGCCTTCATAATGATCGCAAGCTCCTCGCACAGTGCCTGGTTGGGACAGACAAGAGGGGTCCGACGGTGCGTTGAGAGTGGTTTGGTATGGTCTCCCTCCAAAGTAGGCTTGGCTTTTGAGACTACTTTAGGGGCTTTGGGTGAGCGAGATGGGCCAGCAGCGGGTGCATAGGTCGAGAAAGATGCGCTGTTGGAAGAAGAAACAGATGGGGTAGGCAGGGACACGCGGCGTTCGCCAGAAGCATTGATTGTCTCAAACTGAGAAAAAGGCAACAGCTTGTCCTGTTCGGCACAAGCGCGAAGCCATTGAGGCGATACGACATGTTTGGTGCTCTACAAGTTCGTCAACTTAGTCTCAATCTCAAAAAACGCAACTTAGTCTTACAGCAACATCCCAAGGCACATGCCGTTCTAGACGTCGTCTCATGGTCAAAGCAGTTATCAGAACGGAGGCATTTTGGGGTGTTCGAGATAGCTTTGCTCCCATGTTTTGGGCCAAAGAAAACATCTCGCCTATTTCAGATGGGCTTAGTTTAGCGTCAATTACGTGCAGTGTGAGACCTGCTAGAGCTTGAGACTCTGGTGGTGGTGTTGGGCACGGTGACGTCGATGGTGATGGAGAGCGGGCTTTAGGCATTGATCGTTTACAAAAAGCAAAATTGCATAATCCAATATAACTGGGAGACTAGATGTATTGTTTAAATCTGTGCTGGGATGCCAAGGGGTTCTAAGTCCAAGTAAAAGTCGCGATCTAGTTCTAGCACAGCGTCTGTTGTGGTTGATTGACGGATCACCAGCGAGGATCAAATTGCAAATTGATCATTCTGTCAACATCACGAGCGCTACCATGAACACACAACGACAGTCCAGCATCTGGTCCTCTAGCTCTAGCGCAAAGCAAATACATGCTCTAGGCGAAGTAGAAAAGGTATTTATCTAGCCTAGTGCCTAGATGAAGCACTATGTGTTTAATACTTGGCGTCAGGATATTGCTCGTTTGCTTCATATTGCTGCTACATCCCTTTCGCTACTTACGGTCCCCCAGGCGGATCCTGTCGATAATCCAAACGGAGAACAGCTGCCAGATGGGGAAGAGCGCGCAGAGATGTTTGTGCAAGAAGCGACTAAGTATTATGAAACTCTTAATGTGAGTATTCTTACTCCGACGCGTACTTGGTTTTACTATTGATCTTCCAGGCTGTACAAAAAGGTCTTCGTAAGGCGATTGTGAACTTACGCGAAGCTCGAATCTCCTCTGCAGCTATCGCGCCTTCTAATGCTCAAGCAGCACTGCTAGCTCCAGGTGTTAACACAGAGACTGTACCTGGGGACGAAAACATCCATTATGCCCTGCAGGAAAGTCTCGTGGAGCGAGAGGCATGGCTTGGGTTAGCCCAAACTCTCGAAGCGGTCCAAAAGCGTCCGTCGTAGGGTTCTAGATACAATCCTCAGCCACAGCCAGTCGATATTTATCTATGTATGTACCGATTTAAAACAATTATGTTCATTACATTGTAACTGACGTGATAGCTTGTCACATTTTATGCGATTTTTACTACGAAGCGCGTCTTCTACCTGGGTTTGCAGTCTCTGAGAAGCTGACTTTGGCTTATGTCGTGTCGTCCATCCTCTTTACGCTGGCAGTTACGCACAACTAGACTACTAGCTAGGCACTTAATAGGCCCCCATAACTCGCCTGTAATCTAGTGCTGGACATATAGCATCCCGCGACTGAACTTCACAAAAAAGCCTATGTTTGGAACAATCCAATACATCATATGTACATCATATGGCATGCATGGAGGGTTTTGCCATTATCAACGGCCTATTTGTATAAACCATACTGAGCATAAGCCTCCTTCGCTGCAATCATCTCTCGCTCAATCGTCTGACCGCGCCTTTCAGACCGTAACTTGATCACTAACGGAAAATCCGCCGGTAGACGTATAGTCCCTCCTATAAAAGCCTGGACATCATCTGTAGATATTTCTACTCCAGGAGGAGCTGAAAACTCAAACGCCCATAGCAAGCGTGCCAAGGCAATGAACATGTCTTGCTCAGCCGTTTGAATACCAGGGCAAATACGTCGACCTATTGCGCATGTTGTGAATGAACTCATTCTGAGTCCTAATCATGAGTAGACACTCACCAGCTCCAAAGGCAAAATGATCGCGCTTAAGAGGATCACCTTGTGCAGCGGAATCGGCCGTTGACATATTGTCGTTAACAAATCTCTCAAGCTTAAACTTCTCAGGTTCATCAAACCGTTCGGGATTGTGGTGAATGGCCCAAGCGTTGCACGTAACTGTTTAGATCACGAGAATCTCAGCAAGGTAAACGACCCAACTAGGAGCTATGGCTCTTACTTGTCGAACCCTTTGGCAAAAAGTATCCTTCATAATAATCGTCTACCGAGACAGGATAAGCTCAGCGCATATATCTTTGTCAGCTTGACACACCTTGTTCCAGGCGGTGCTGTACGGCTAGTGGTAGGGGAGGTCTCCATCGCAGCGTCTCTTTGATGACTGAAGTTATTTTCTTAGTGAGAGAACCAAATGCGAAGTAAGTTGGACCTACTTGCGCGCGTGAACGGAAGACGTCCCTCGTCCCGCCAGCTCGGGAAAGCGTCCTCGCCACAGATATCATCAATCTCTGCCCGCGCACGTTTTTGACTCTGAGGATCGTTGACAAGCCTACAATTGTCGCAAGGGCCACGAATTAACTAGAGGGTCCGTAGAGCATATAAAGTATACGCACGCCATCAGAGAAGTCGTCAGCAAGGCTGCTACCTGCCCCAGAACACAATGAGATAGGTAAACACAACGAGTAGTAAGATGAACCCACAATATCTGACCCCCCTTCAAGCGCTACTCCACAAATGAAGGCTTGCTCGTGATGTGTTAACCCATTGTGTTCCTCATCCATTCGGAGCTTATATGCTAGGCTGTTGGTGTTCAGACCCGCGTGTCCACGCTGACAGCCGAGCTCCGCCAGTTCTATGTCGAATGGTTAAACAGTTTGTAAAACAAAAATAATTCCAACTCACCAACATAAAGCTGGTCCATCAAAGTGCCCAGCTTCTTGCATTCAGTCCTCCACGATAGTAAAAAATCTGGTAAACGACTTGATTGTACGGTCTTTCAGTAAAGTTCTTGAAGTTTAGGTTACAAGTTCTTACTTTAACCACGGAAGACACTCGATGGGTATCTTGCCTCCTGGCATATTAATCTTGATTGGGTATTGCATGATGTTGTGTATTCTTTGCATCGCAAGATCCTCAGGCGTCTCGCATCGAACCCCATAAGCTGCTCCAAGTACAAGGTTACTCACAAAGTTGGCTAATTGACCCACTACGCACCAAGACAAGTTAGAACGCTAGTGGCATAACGCATCGAATGCAGCATAAACCTCTTAGGTTCGTGTAGAAAATCGTGTAACAGCTGAACACTCTCTGCTTCCTGGATGGCGAAATTGACGTTCTTCATTACGCTCGGAGCGAAATGCCGCACGAGGTGTTTTCTTGCGACACGCCATCGATTTAAGTCCTGTTGGAATCTTTAATAGTTTAGTCGAATAATTAACAGTTGAAACTATGGTGGAACGCACAAGACAGTGTCACCGCTACTGGCAATCTCGTGGACGACTTGGAATGGACGAGCAGAGTAAATTGAGCCTCTCTTGTCGAGCAATTGGCGAATATGCGTTCCGTCGCCCGCGATAGAAATGAGTGTTCCAGTGCCGATCTTAAGTGATACGATCGACCCATATTTAGCATGTAATGCATGCAGCCTAGTGCAGAGTGATTTAGTCGGAACCCACGAGTAGAGATAATTGTACGTTACTGTTTATATTGATAGGCTTGTTTGATATCTAACATGTTGCCGATAATGGGCAATGGACGAGGCCCTGTCAAATATGTTTGTATCAGGTCTGCTCGTGCGCCGTTGTACTAATCTCTGGGTTAATGATACGAAAGGCATTATTACCTGGAGGCATATCTGGGCGACGGCTACCTGGCCAATTCCAGCGTGCTAGGAGCAGACCCAATAACAGTGAGCCAACGAACAAGCCTTTCAGCGCATCAGCTTTGTCCTCAAGCTCCATACTTGAACGATTATAATGAGACACAGCAGGGGAGAGATCAGAGGATATGTGCTCTGCGGAATCAAAATATCGCTGGCGGCTGCGAGGTATCTTCGACAGACGCGTGCGTGGTTTCGTAACAGAGGCTTCTGTGAGATATGAGAGAACCGAATAGTAAGTCGCCGAGAGCAGATCTGTAGGATGACAAACTACTCATCACTTTGCCCCAAGATGGCTCGGACCGGTATGCTTTGGAGGCACCCGGGTGCTCCTATGCTGAAATAAATCCTTTCAGGCGTTGAGCTCATGCCAAGCTCAAAAGGTAGGACAAATATAGTTGGACCCCTGGTTCAAATTATTGGTTTTCGCACAGGCGTCGAAGTCCTGCTTTCAGGCGGCTTTTGTACTGTCAGTGTAGTTTATTTGGACATCGATTCCCTGGTTAGAGTGCAAGCAACCGACCCGACGACGGCGTTTGAAACATCGGAGGATACGAAATATTCCTATTCCTAGCCATGTCTAGTCTTGAGGACTAGCCTGTGGCTAATTACTGAGCGTACAACACCCCGCAGTCATCCCTTACAACATGCAGCCTGCAGTCTGAATAATTTAGTACGCTGTCATGAAACGCTTATGGAAAAAAACTTACCTCACCGATAACCTACTTGTACAGACCATATTGCGCATAAGCATCCTTTGTTGCAATCATCTCCCGTTCAATCGTCTGCGCACGCCTCTCAGAGCGGGCTCTTATCACCAGCGGGAAATCGGCTGGTATGCGTATGAATTTTCCTACAAAAGCCGTGAGATGATCCGTAGATATTTCTACTCCTGGAGGAGCTGAGAACTCAAACGCCCACAGCAGGCGAGCTAAGGCTATGAGCATGTCTTGCTCGGCGGTCTGGATGCCAGGGCAGACACGCCGGCCTGTTATATGCGTCATTGATTACATTCTTCTAGATAGGAAGCTAGAAAAAAACTGACCTGCCCCAAAAGCAAAATGGTCGCGCCTAAGCGGATCACCTTGCGCGATGGAATCTGCCATTGGCATGTTGTCTCCTACGAATCTTTCAGGCTTGAATTTTTCAGGTTCGTCATATCGTTCTGGATTGTGGTAAATGGCCCAGGAATTGCATAGAACTATTTAATTAAGCATAATGGTTTCAGACAGGGAAATGAATCGTTAGGTAGAAACGATATTACCTGTGGAATCTTTAGGCAGGAAATATCCGTTATAGAAGTCATCTGCTGAAGCGTGTTCAGAGGTTGGGTATGTGTATGCGGCTTTCCCATACCTTGCTCCAGGCGGTGTTGCACACCTAGGGAGAGGGGAGGTCTCCAGCGCAAAGTTTCTTTGATAACTGAAAATTTGTCACTTGGGCTGAGCACTGGCCCGATGAGATATGTTATCGAAGCTTACTCGCGTGAATAAATGGAAGAGATTGCTGATCTTTCCATGTTGGAAGAGTCTCCTCGCCATGGATAGCATCAATCTCAGCTCGCGCACGTAATTGGCTTTGGGGATTATTGACGAGCCTGTGGTTACGAAAGTCACCTCTACGTTTTTAAAAAAAAATCTCATTATAAGGACGATAAGATGTGAACTCACCCCATTAAAGACGTTACCAATAAAACCGCCACCTATGACACCTGTTGTAAGGCATGTCGGACACTAGAAAATTAGGTAGACCCACAATGTCTGATCCTCCCTCAAGTGCCAGCCCGCAAGTGAGGGCCTGTTCATGGCGGGTAAGCCCGTTGTGATCTTCACCCAGTCTCAGCTTATATGCCAAGTTGTCCGTGTTCAGACCCGCGCATCCTCGTTGCCATCCGATTTCAGCTAATTCTACACCAAACGGTTAGAATGTTCAGACAGACATGGTTCATTTCTACCCACTATTGTAAAGTCGGTCGTTTAGAACACCTATTTCTCTACATTTAGCCTTCCAGGGAGCTAGAAATTCTGGCAGCTGAAGCGAACTAAGAATGTTTTTAGTAGACTGTCCGAGGCTCGAACAGCAAGGTCATACTTCAACCATGGAAAATACACAAGAGGCGATTCGCCTCCTGGCAGAATAATTTTGCTCGGGAGCTGCATTATTTTGTGCACCTCCTGTGCTATCAGGCTATTTGACACATCGCACCGGACTCCATAGGCTGTTTAAGACCAAGGGTCACTCGTCTGATATTGTGAATTATATGCTACTTACCAAGACACGTCAAAACGCTCGTAGTGTAACGCATTGAATGGGCTATAAACCTCTCTGGTTCGTGTAGAAAGTCATGCAAAAGCTGGACGCTTTCTGACTCTTGGACGACGAAGTTAATGTCCCTCATTACACTTGGCGCAAAATGTCGCACAATCTCTTTCCTCGCTAGGCGCAACCTATTCAAGTCCTGTTGAAATCTTGAGGGGGGGGGGGGAGTCAGTCTAAAAGACGATGTTTAAGGTTACAGTAGGACGCACAGAACGTTGTCCCCGCTGCCTGAAATCTCCTGGATTACATGGATCGGACGAGCGGAGTATATCGAACCTCGTTTATCGAGTAGTTGCTTAACGTGTGTTCCATCCCCTGCGATCGAAATAAGTGTCTCACTGCCAATCTTGAGTGACACGATAGACCCATATTTAACATGTAGGGCATGTAATCTAGCATGATGAAAGAAGTCAATATGTGTAGACAGACATAGGGGCTCCATACTGTGTATACAGGGGCGATGGATTGAGGTCCAGCATGTTGCCTATGATCGGCAACGGGCGAGGTCCTGCGATAATCCGATATATTAGTCTCCTCCCGAATCACCGTCGTCAAATACATTAACATATGCTCACCTGGGGGCATGTCTGAGCGCCGACTCCCCGGCCAATCCCAGTACATTAGGAGCAAAGCTAGAGGCACTAGGCCAACAGCCGAGCCCTTGAGTAGTTTCGCAACATCCTCAAGCTGCATTTTTAAGCTGTCGTCGTAAAACGACGGCTTGCAAAGGACCGTCTGAAGTCGCGGGCGACCTCTGATAAGCGAAAACGTATCGCTGGCTGCGCCGTCTTAGCTAGAAGCTGGCGATTTTGTACCGAAAGTTTCCTTGCTCAAATGGGCTATGCGTAAACCGGTTTGCTGTTTGTGGCTAGGTAGGCACGGCCTGTTCACGCATAGATTTTGCAATAGCCACTCTTCAAGGAGGGTGAAGCACAGCTCTCAAAGTACGAGTTAAGAGTCTGAAACTCATCAAATATTTACTTCAAGTGACAGCAAAGCGGGTATTTGCTGTTCTTTGTCCTAACCTAGAGAGAATTGAAGAACGAAAATATTTAAAGGATAATATGCAGCCTATTGCTATGGGTGCCCTAAAAGCTCTCAGACCGGTATGCTTTTAGATTTGAGCTCTCACAGCAGAAATTCGAAAGGAGAGGCATTGGGCTCACAGCAGAGCTTGAAAAGCGGGGGAATATCAGTGAAGCCCCCGTCTAAAGTATTAAATTCAGCTTTTACATCCTCGTCGACATCCGTACCTCTAGGTGACATTTACTACGGCGGTCGAGCGGCCCCGACCGTGACAGAATGGGATCAGTGCGAATCAAGAGCCAGGGGGTTGGGGGCGTTGATGGAAAGAACTAGGGCATCGAGACGCGAGGAGCCCTGACGGGTCGGGTGGATGATACTGACTTCGCCAGGGTAGTAGCGGCGGGCGGGCAACAAAGTCAGAGAGCGAGAAGGGGGGGGGGCGAATGACCGACTTGATCACATGCTAGTGTGGTGGAGGGAGCAATGTCTTAGAGTCAGCCGCATGGCTCTGCGAGTAAGTCCCGCATATAAAGTTCCACACACTGCGGTTCGCATGTGTCATTTTATACTGCTAGCTTAGTTTATTTGGGATGTCGAGTCCTTGGCTGGGGCACAAGGAACCGACACAGGGAGGTGCTGAAACATGGGGGATGCAAAGTATTCACGTTCCTAGTCATGTCTAGTTTTGAAGACCTGCCTGTGGTTCATTCCTGAAGATCTCACATTTAGGAGTCGCACTTCATAAACGTAGCCTGCATCTCGAACAGATCAGTATGTTCCTATGTAAACTTCATGGGAAAACTCACCGCCCCGATAACCTACTTGTACAAACCGTATTGTGCGTAGACATCCCTTGCCGCAATCATCTCCCGTTCAATCGTCTGTGCACGCCTCTCAGAGCGCACTTTTATTACCAACGGGAAATCAGCCGGTACGCGTATGTTTCTTCCTACGAAAGCTGTAAGATGATCCGTAGGTATTTCTACTCCAGGTGGAGCTGAAAATTCAAACGCCCAAAGTAGGCGAGCCAAGGCAATAAAGATATCTTGCTCGGCGGTCTGGATGCCAGGGCAGACGCGGCGACCTGCTTTGTACGTCGGTAATCGAATCCCCGGAGATAACGCGGCCAAAATACTGACCAGCCCCAAAGGCAAAGTGGTCGCGCTTCAGCGGATCACCTTGCGCAATAGAATCTGCCATCGGCATATTGTCACCGATGAATCTTTCAGGCTTGAACTTTTCAGGCTCGTCATATCGATCTGGATTGTGGTGAATAGCCCAGGAGTTGCATAGAACTATTCAAAAATCACGGTTTCAGAAAAGGAGATGAGTCAACAAACAGAAATAGGTTTACCTGTAGAATCTTTGGGTAGGAAGTAACCGTCATAGAGGTCATCTACCAAGGCATGATCAGAGTTTGGGAGCATATATGCGGCTTTCTCATACCTTGCTCCAAGCGGTGTTGCACAGCTAATGAAAGCGGAGGCCTCCAACGCAGCGTTTCTTTCATGACTGAAAATTTGACACCTCGCGTAAGCACTGGCCCGGTAAGGTGAGTTATTGAGGCTTACTCGCGCGAATAAACGGAAGAGACTGCTCGTCTTTCCATGTTGGAAGAGTCTCTTCGCCATGGATAGCATCAATCTCAGCCTGCGCACGTATTTGGCTTTGGGGATCATTGACGAGCCTGCAGTCACGAAAATTAACTTCACGCAAGAAACGAGCTCAGTAATAACATATAAACCCACGCCATTAAAGATGTGATCAATAAACCCGCTACCTATAGCATCTATTATGAGATATGACAGACTGGACGATCAGGCAGGCTCACAATGTCTGATCCTCCCTCAAGCGCCACTCCGCAAGTGAAGGCTTGTTCGTGGCGTGTAAGCTCGTTATGGTCCTCGTTTAGTCGTAGTTTATATGCCAGGTTGTCGGTGTTCAGACCTGCACATCCCCGCTGCCATCCAATTTCAGCCAATTCTATATGGGACTGTTAGAATAGCAAGATATATAGGGTCTGTTTTTATTCACCAGTGTAAAGCTTATCGGATATAGCGCCCATTTCTCTGCATTGAGCCTTCCAGGGGGCTAGAAAGTCTGGGAGCCAGATCGAACTGAGAATAAATTAGTAGGATGCCCAAGACTCAAACAGAAAGGCCATACTTCAACCATGGAAAATACACAAGAGGTGGTTTGCCTCCTGGAAGGACGATCTGGCTCGGGAACGACATGGCTTTCTGTACTCTTTGTGCTACTAGGCTATTCGACACATCGCACCGGACTCCATAGGCTGTTCGAAATCAATGATTACTCACCTGAGCTTATTGATGATTTTCCACTTACCAAGACATGTCAAGACACTTGCGGTGTAGCGCATTGAATGAGCCATAAAGCTCCTCGGTTCGTGTAGAAAGTCGTACAGAAGTTGGACGCTTTCTGATTCTTGGACGACGAAGTTGATGTCCCTCATTGTGCTTGGCGCAAAATGTCGTACAATCTGTTTCCTCGCCAAACGCCACCTATTCAAGTCTTGTTGAAATCTTTGAGAAGTTCAGTCTAAAAGTCTATCCCTAGGGCTACGGTAGGACGCACAGAACATTATCACCGCTGCCTGAAATCTCATGGATTACTTGAAACGGGCGAGCGGAGTATATCGGCCCTCTTTTGTCGAGTAGTTGCTTGACGTGTGTTCCATCTCCTGCCAGCGAAATGAGTGTCCCACTACCAATCTTGAGTGACACGATAGATCCGTATTTAACATGTAACGCATGTAATCTAGTATGACGAAAGAAGTCAATACATGCGGGTAGAAAGTGTGATTACCCACTGTGCATATAGGTGCAACGGCTTGAGATCCAGCATATTGCCTATTATTGGTAGTGGGCGAGGTCCTGCCATAATCTTGAAGTTTAGCTTCTCCCCACACCTTCACCATATAGTTTAGCATACTATGCTGGAAAAGTCTTACCTGGAGGCATATCTGAGCGCCGGCTTCCCGGCCAATCCCAGTACATCAGGAACAGAGCCAAGGGTACTAGGCCAACAGCCGAGCCCTTGAGCAGTTTTGTCACATCTTCAAGCTGCATCCTTGAACCAGCGCTGCGCAACGTAGGTTGGCAAAGGTCTGTCTGAAGTCGTGGATGACCTCTGATAAGCGAAACCGTATCGCTGGCCGCAGCGTCTTGCTAGAAATTTAGAAGCTCTGTCCCTGGGCCATATCTGGATTGATAATGGGCAAATGACCAGATGAATTGCGTGTAAACCGATTTACTGCTTGCCCATTTACGTTCATCATTGTGTCTACAGATGCCGGCTAGATAGGCCCGGCCTGTTCGCATTTGGACTTTGCAATGGACGTTCTTGGGGGAGGATGGAGTACAGTCCTTGGAGTCTGAAATCCATCAAATATTCGCCGCAAGAAACAGCAGAGCGGACATTTGATTACATGCCACTGCTCTCGGTCCCCGTTGATCCTTTATTAACTGGGATGATTCTTGAATGCCGGTTCCACAGCTAAATTGACCGTATGTTAAAATAATTTAAGTAGATTTATATATATTACACAGCCTATGCTAGTCATTGAAAGTTCGTGTATTGGTGGGAAGAAACGGGCTACCAAAGGCGGGATTTGTTATAGGTTATTGACCTCCGCCAATCACGTGACGGCTCTAGGGCGCGAGGCCGACGACCACATGGATTTCTCCACTCTCTCGTTTATGCGGCCTTCGCCGCAAAACCAACAGCTCTTGGAAGATGACAGCACATCCATGGATAGCATCACGCTCGGCCAGCTGAGGTCTATGGTCGGGCCTCAACCCAAACCACGCGTATGTCGTTGTCCTTCTTGCACGTTGGCTTTTATTGAGATTTCCGGTCAAAAGCAACAAAGGTTTGACTTCAGGTACGAGGACGAAGACACCGTATTTAATGAGATAGACGAGTTCTTCTCGTACGTGGAGGTCCCACAATACGCGGAGAATATGCGCGCTTGGCAGGGCTCATTCAACGGGGGTATGTAGTTTGGAATGCGTGATTTATGGAAGGGGTTTGATATGGTTTGATAGAGTGGACAAAAAGCTCCTTGGCAGATAGGAAGGCACATGTCGAATTACTTCTCGAGAGTCTTGAGCACCGAGATGCAGAGAAGAGATTCGTCAACGCGAGGCGACTTTTGTATATCCTGCAAGGTGCGTAATAAAGGACTGGGGAAAAGACCGATGTCTGAGTTATTGTATCAATCCAGGGACCTTTGCGGAGACCACCTCTCCTGAACACCAATTGCACTGGATTATTGACAATGCGAAACTAGTCCGCAGTGCAGATGGTCTCAGCCGGATTGTAGACGCGATTAAGATCACCAGCTCAAAGCACGACGTTCTCAGGTATGTTACTACCTCAGGATATGTCGACACAACTCAAGTGCCCTTGCCCTCGTATTTCTTCAATAGCAACATCTCCGAGTCGGATACACGCCATCTTGGAATCTCTCAAGCTGAGAAGCAAGATTTTATCGAGGAAGTAAATACCGAGCTATCCATGTACTATGCCATTCTCTATTTCATGGTCGAAGTGATGAAAGGAGACGAAGATTTTGGCGATGAACTGAGTGAGTGCTCATGGATTCGTTTCAGGTTTGTATTCATACTTTGCTTCCAGTGAGCTTGGATCCTCCATTGCCTACGTATCTATTCGGTCTCGTCGCGTCGCTCAAAGAGAAAAGCTTGCGAGGATACCCAGTCAAAAAGGTACGTGCTAATTATCTTTTCTAACAACGCTACTCAAACGCCATTTAGTTGCTCTTGGTGCTCTGGAAAAGTCTCCTGACATGCCTGGGTGGGATTAGGGAGCTTAGCCGAGTCAAACAGCTCGGACGCGAACTCGCAGGACTCACAGAGATGGAACAAGGTACGCTCTCTAACCCAACACCACACTACCGACGCCCTAATATCCCACCCAGAACAAGCCATAAAATCTACTCCTATCGACTTTAACACCTTCCGCCACGAATCTGCCATCAAATACCCCACATTCGTCCCCGCTCCACCCGCCTCCGACAAAGACATCACGACCGAACGCCTCTCCACCGCCCTCTCGCCCATCCCTGTCCGCCCACCATACCACCAACCCAACGACCAACCGCACATGCCCGGACACCCAATGCACGATCCTATGCAGATGAATATGGGCACGGGCATGGGGATTGGCACACCTGCACCTTCTCCCCCTCCGCATATGCAGAACCCGAATGCGATGGGCGGTCCGAACGGGATGAACCCGCCTAAACAGAAGAAGCTGCAGTTCCAGACGGACCAAACGCGCCCGTTTGTGTTCCCGTTCAGCCGTGCGACGGGAACTGTGCCGCTAGCGGTGGAAGAGGCTGAAAGGCTGTATAAGAAGCATATGCATGTGAGCTTGGCATTGTGGCAGATGTGGGAGGTGAGGGAGGCTTGTTGGAGGGAGGAGAGCGGAGTGGATGGGAGTGTTGCGTTTGGAACAGGAGGTGCGGCGGGTAGGAATGTGTTTGGTGCAGGCGTTGGGGGTGAGAAGGGGAGTGGAATTAGTGTGGGGGTGGGGAATGGCGTTGGGGTGGGTGTGCCGAGTGCATTTGGAAAGGCGGAGGAGGTAGTTGAAGGTGCCACGGGGTTGAGCGATGTAAAGAAGTTGGAGACACTGATCAAGGAGGCGGAGGAGGCGATCAACAATGGCGCCGATGCTGGTACGAAGGAGCGCAGGAAGTTGAGGGATAGGAAGCAGGATTTGATACGCTTGAGGCGTGTTGAAAGCATCTATGTGAGTATCCCCATTATTCGCTCCTGTTATTCGGTGTACTAACCTCGCCAACTAGTCTGCTATCCTCCCACTTCTGCAACCATGCGTAATTGTGCTGCTCAAGCTGCTCCTCGCAACAGTAACTGCAACAGGCGGTCCCCCGCCAAGTGCATCTCAATCCGGGTTTGGCGTCAACGGTTGGTCTTTTCATCCAATCCCCGATTAAGTCAAACTGACCAAGAGCCCCTATCCTCCCGCTTCGCCTTGATCAACCAAAATGCTCCCGCTACCTCACTCGTTTACCTCCGCTCGGCCTTTACCTTCATTTGACCCGATCCCATTATGCCTCCGCCCCATTTATACCGGCTTGCCTCCATTTCATGGACCTGGACCCAGAAATGCCTCAACAGCCGCCGCCGTCTCCCGAAGAAATCGATGTTATGCGTCATCGAGAGATTACGAGTAAAGCGGTTTCAGCGATTTTGATGCTCACTCTCAAGTGGTTCAAGGCGTCTCGTACGTGTTATTCTCAAACTTCAATGGCGTGGGTGGACTAAATGCGTGGTTTGGATAGACATTATGAAGTTCCATCACCTGGGACAGCTGTTGTTGGATAGTAACTGCATATTGCTCGTGTTGAAGATGTTTGGGATGCAGGAAGTCTCGAGTGTGATCGTCGCAAAGAATGAAATCCCCGATTGCAAGTACGTCCTTCTCTCCTTCCGCTCACCCATCCTTCGCTCAGCCGCCAAACTAACCCGCCTTACTTACAGTTTCTTCCGCTTTTGCAACCTCAACTTCTCGCGCAACGCCTCCTCCGAACGACCCGAAGATAACATGCTTTCCCAACCTTCCAGGATCGAAGACGACGTCGAGCTCATCACGGACTTTTCATGGCGCAATTTCTTCGCGAATATTAACTTTGTGAAGATCGTGCAAAAGTTGAGCAAGGGACGGTCGCATCGGATTTGGTTGTTGGTGCAATATAAGAGTTCGGTGAGCTCGGGTGTGGATTGAACATGGGGAAAGTGGTTGCTGATTTTGAGAGGGCGGTAGGCGATTTTGAAGAGGATATTGAAAGTGTCGCATCCGATTTTACAACTTCATGTTTTGAAGCTGTTGAAGAGTCAGGTACCTTACTGTGGACGCAAGTGGAGACAATGTGCGTATGATCCTATACATCATGAGAGGAAGTTGAAGACTGATGCAGCAGTGGGTAGCGAATATGAAGGTCATCACTTTGATTTATTTGCATTGTCGCCCGGATTTGAGGGACGAGTGGTTGTCTGGGACGGAGGTAGATGATGTCGTTGATGCTATGGTGGGTAGAATTTATGTGCACTTCCGAAGGAGGAGGCTGAAGAGCGCGTAGGTTCAAGAACAAGCTCTACGAACTCTAGTCAAATTCTGTACGTTAGTCCGCCTGCTCCTCTAATACCCTCGCTTACCCCTCCCTAGACAATACCAAACGCTACGGTGCAGCGGCAGCGGCATTGCCCTCCCAACAACACCGCCGCAACTCAAGCCAATCCGTACCAACCCTCGATGCGCTCGGCGTCGGCGGGGGCGACAACATGCCCCGTCCCCACGGCACACCTAGCACCCCAGCCGAAGCCGATGTCTTCCCCCCTCTCAAATCCCGTGTTACAGATCCCTCTCACTTCCTTCCATTCATCCCCGAAGACGCAGCATTCGAGGCAGAATACGAAGAGTACCTGTCAGACTTGGGTGAGCGGGACGATTACCAGGCTGAAGCTGCTGATGCACTCTTTGCGCCTGTTGCGGCTGGTGGACCTGGGCTCGGGAGAGAGGAAAATGCAGGAGGTGGGGAAGGCGAGTCGGCGTGGAGGCAGTTGTCGAAGATGTCATCTGGGTTGGCGGATGGGATTAGTGATTCGGAGAGTATTGGTTCGATTAACATTTTGGGAGATGAGTCGAAGAGTGAGGCGGGGTCGGAGGATGAGAATCTGAACAATTGGGAGGTGGGTTGTCAGGTTGCTGGGCGTAAACCGTTTATTGATTGTTGGGATGGTAGCATATGAGCCCGAAGACGCTGTCGGCGATGCCCAAGTCTCCTGTGGGACGGAGGTCGAGCTCGGGGTCTGGGTTGAGGCCTGTGTTGCCGTTTGGGTTGGACGATGGGACGGCGCTTGCGGAAGATATCGAGCTGCCGACTGGGCCAGTGCCGCGGACAGGGCAGTTCTCCGAGGGCGAGGGTGTGGATGAGGTGGAGGTAAGCACAAACGTAACAAAGGTAAATTGGAGGCTAACTGGATTGGTTGCAGTATCTGTATGGGGAGTAGTTTCAATAGAAAAGTCTGAATTGGGGTGGCGATTGGGTGGCTACGATGTAATGAAATGTGTATGTAGCTTTGTGACTAGTGTAACACGTGGGTCGGCCAAAGCATCGTACACAGATGTCGAGCAGTCGACCTGTGTTCTCTCCTCTGTACTAGGCCATGGCGACGAGCGGGATGGTAAACGCAGCGTCGACGCCGGAACAAGCGCCGCCGACACCGCCATCAGCAACGTCGGCGATGCCTGACTCGACCGACGCCGGGCCGTCGGGATTAAGCCCTCCCCCGAAGAAGAAATTGAAGCGCAACCGGATTACTTTGTGAGTAGATGAGAGTCTGAAGCAGCGCCCTTGCTCACCAGACATAGGAGCTGCACAGGTAATTACAACTTGAATATACATCCTTTCTTTATGTTGACCCCACCTAGAATGCCACCGACGAAAACAACAGGTTAGTCTTTTCCTGGCCGCTGTTGAAACCCTCATTGACGCCGTATAGTGCGACCGCGGCAACCCCTGTTCGAGATGGTCAGTCTACCCTCTGCATCTATATTATATATGGTCGCCTCTAACTCCCTCACAGTGTCAAACGCGGCATGGGCGATCAATGCTTTATGGAAAGCCCACCGGTCCAGGTCCGCAAGTAGGTCCCGCTTTGCCTCCGCTCTGCGCCCGCCGTTCCGCCCACTCATTCGCACTCCGTCCAGATCCTCTGTGATCGATGGCTCTGAATCCGACCGCCTCACCCATCGCATTGAACAACTCGAGGCGCTCGTCCGCGCTTCTTATGGCCACGCCGGCGACCCCTCGACCATGTCCGAAGCAGAGATGGCCGCGCTTCTCTCCAGCAGTCCGCACATTCCACATACTCAACCGCGAGAACAACCACCACCCGAGCGTGCCGTGCAAGATGCTGCTGCAGCGCTGGGCCAGTTGTCTCAGAGCACGGGGGACAATAACCCTCTTGCTGCTTTGCTCTCTCAAGTAAACCCCTCCCTCTCAGTCATTCCCACAATTCCCACTCACACTACTACCCACCCCCTCTCTCAGCTTGGCGGACCCAAACCTCCTTCATTGGATGACCCTAACCCAGCAGACCCGGTATCAAGCTTTCCCGCCTCACCGCACGTCACGGGCCAACTTGCACGATACTTTTTCGAAGCGTCCTCGATCCATTGGTACTGCGTCGCGGTGCACAAACCCGTCTTCTACGATGCCTATCTTGAGTTTTTCTCAGGGCGGCAGCAGGCGGTTCCGGATCTCGATTTTTGTGTGCTTTTGGCGGCGATGTGTGCGCTCACTTTGCAATTTTGCGGCGACGCGGACGCCCAAGTAAGATCTTTCCGCATTCCACGTATTAGGGTTACTAAAGTTTGTGTTTAGGCTATTCTCGTCGAAGGCGCGCTAGACCGTGACGCCCTCCGACGTAAAATGTTCGATTTCGCCCGAGGCATGCTCGTTCACAGCGAACGCATCCAAGGTCCCACAGTCGAGCGTATCACGGCCATGATCCTCATCGCCATCTATCTCGAGAACGAAGGGAATACAATTGAATACTATGCGACTATAGGTGCGTGCGCGTTTTCCGTTTAAGCGCTTGGTGTTGTTTTGTTTGACTGAATCGGTTTGGTTTGGTTTGTTGTTTGGTAGGGTCTGCGATTCGGACTGCCCAATCAAGTAGGTGTAATTTACCTTGATTAGATAGGGTGTGTGTTGATTGTTTTTTCTGCTTGTAGTGGGTATGCATCGCGATGGGGAGACGAAATGGCATATGAATCCTGTCGAGGCGGAACAGCGGCGAAGACTTTGGTGGATCCTGTATACTCATGACCGGTTCGTTTCGCTCCCACTTTTCCTCTACGACTACTAACCAGTAACTGCACACAACTAGACTTCAGAACTTTGTATTGTGCAGACCGTATATCATACATGATGTGCACTGTGATTGTCGGTTACCGCTGAACGCAGACCAGGTATATTGTTATTTATTTCCATATGGTCGTATTGGGACTAATAGGGCTGGGTCAGGCTGAATTAATTGAGGAGCGCGAACTCATATCTCACCCACTCAACCAACCCACCGAACACAGTGCGTCTCCTCCTTCCATCTACCTATACTCCCGCCCTTCACTAACCCAATGCAACCCTACAGCATTCCAGCTCCTGCAAATATCCTGGGCTCAAGTTATCGGCCAAATCTCCGATCACTGCTTCAGCACTCTCACACCTTCCTACCGCACCGTCCTACATATGGAGAACCAAATTCGAATATTTGAGCTTTCGTTACCGAGCGCTTTCAGGCCTGGGTCTGGTGAGACAGGGTCAAGGCCCTATATTATGTTTCAGGTGAGTCTTTGAATGTTAATTTGCGTGTAAGGGAAGGAAAGTTGAGTGTGAGATGTGGTGGATGTAGACGCAAGTGTTGGTGTTGCAGATCCATCATACAAGGGTGTTGCTTTTGGTGAGTTCTTGATGTTTTGGGTGATGTTGGAGTTGAGTTTGACGGACTGGTTGTGTTTTGTAGCGCCCGTTTGTATTTAAACGCGATGTCGCCCCGTACGAGGCCGAGCATGTACGACACCAGGAAGCCTTTGACCAGTACGCCTGCGATGTATGCATCCAAGTTTGGTGAGTCGCATGAAGGATTACAAGCTGGAAGAGCGGGATGAGATGCTGACGCCTCGCCCAGCAAACGCCTTCTCGCGTTCCAGCAGATTATGCATTCCCAGACCCCACGACACCAATTACGCTGGTTCCTGTGTGTGAATTCTGCCTTTGACGCAGCCCGTGAGTACATCGAGCACCACGCTTACCTTTTTTGTACTAACATGCCCATACTGGAATAGTAACACTCGCCTCGGCCCTCATCCTCCAACCCAACCACCCCCTCGCAGAAGACATCGACTATTGGGTTCGGGCTGGACAAAACCTCCTGCGTTCCATGTCCGACTTCCACCACGTGGCCTCCGAGAGCGTCAAAGCGCTGCACACCGTCCGAAACCGCTCACTCGTCCTGCGCGGCTTATCGCCCATGGACGGAGATGGCCTCGACCCTCCGCCCGTATCCGTAGGCCTGCCGCACCAACACTACTCCCCGCACCAGCACCACCTCTTCGATCCACTCCTTTCAGCAGAGCTGGACCGCGCGCATCGGACGTTGGCGCAGACACCCGCGCTGGTGGCTGATTCGCTCGGGCCTGTGGAGATGAGTAATGGGTTATGGGATAGCGTGGTTGCAAGAGTGTATGAGACGGGGGTGTTGCCATCGAGTGTGGAGATGTTGAGCGCGGAGTTTGATTCTGAGGAGCTGTTTGAGCGGTTCTTGTGAGAATTGGGGCGGTGGCGATAGCTCGATGGGTGGTCGCGCCGTCACGAGTGGCGTGGCCAAAAGTGAATAATGAAAAAAGCGAGGGGGAAGGAGGAAGCCTCGGCTGGTGCGTCGTAGATCTTGATTATCTAATTGGTGTTTTTAGTTCCCCTGCACATGGACAGTTTTCTTGTTTCTTTTTTTGGTTATATGCACAGTTATAAATCGAGTTGAATCCAGACACGAAGAAGTAGGGTGAAGGCTCTTAGCTGTTATTCTTGGGGCCTGACCATGCGTGCTTTATCGACATTTTTGGAGTTTGCGTCCGCATTCGCTTCGGCTGCAGATTACGAGCTCCTCCCACAGGTTGTCCCGTGCGCTCAATTGACGGCTGGAAATAGGCTCACGAATGTACGAGCTGTTTCAGTTCGTGGATTGTGAGTTGGCCCCGCACAAAGATGCAATAATAATAATAACCAATTAACCTCTGATGAGTACAGGGTTGACACGGCACGCTCAAGCCGCTCCAAGCGCTATGGTAGATGTATGCGCGCTCACTCATAGCTGCGCTGATGACGTTTTCGCAGATCGACTATATTTGTGCAAACCCACCGAGTGTTTCGGTCAGGCGTGAGATTATGCTATGCTGACGGGCACAAAACCTAGGCTTAGCCTGGTCTATAGATAGCCATAACTACGCTTTGTCAAGGAAGCAACACCTAGGCATGCTGTTAAGTAGCCTTCTCTTCTCGGCGTGAGGGTGCCGCTGCAGCTCATTGGCTCGATAGGAGCGCACTCCGTCCAAAAATACCCGTTCTCCAGACTTCGATTTCCCTCCCAATGGCTGCTGTGTGAGGCTCGGCTTATGAGTTGGTATGTGTAAGACATCGTGATGGGTGTATATTAACTTCTGGGCCGGGTCGGCTGGTCGCATCTTGTCCTCCCGCGTCTCGCTCGCCAACGCCGTCCAGTCCGCCTACCTCCCTCCTGGTGATTTCATTGCGGGGCCCCTTGCTTGCCTGTCGTCCGCCAACCGTTTACCGACTGCCAAGCCCAACTAGACGTGACAGAAATGACAGAGGCAACGCTTACGCCCGTGCAGACCGCGCAAAAGATGTTTGATACGGCGGTGGCCAAGCATAACCAGCGTGCCGACCTCGTCTTTTTCAAAGCAGTGAGTACCCCGCTGATCGCATCTCGTACTTGCGCGCCGTCGGTCAACGCTCACTATTTGTCCTCTCTAGTTCATTGCGGGGGTGTTCCTCTCGTTCGGAGGCTTGTTGCACGTCATTGTCTCTGGTGGCTCCGCCGGTCTTACCGCGTCAAACCCCGGGCTGGTCAAGATCCTTGGCGGGCTTGTTTTCCCCGTAGGACTCGTAATGTAGGTTTCGCGTACTTGTCGAGTTTGGTTTTGAGCTAATGCGTGTTCGGCGACGCAGGATTGTGTTGCAGGGACAGGAGCTGTTGACGAGTAACATGATGGTAAGTTTCAGCCGGCTAACTCGGGCTACCATCGCTCAACGCATACACCCCGCCATACAGACAGTTCCAATGCTCATGGTTAAGCGTGCTGCACCTTGGCACAGTTACCCTCTCAACTGGATCATCGGTGAGTCTGCAGCACACGCACCTGTCGTCACATTGTCTGAAACACAAATTCCAGTCTTTTTCGGAAACCTCACAGGAAGCCTTTTCTTTGCTGGCGTCCTTACTAAAGGTATATCCATTATTCCAAAGACCTAGGGCACCGGGCTAAAGAGCTCCATGTGCAGCAACTGGCATCATAGCCGCTGAGCCATACCCAACTTACGTTCACAGCTTCGTACTGTAAGTTGCTTCTCAAACCTTACTCAAACATTCCACTGGTTTCTAATTTCGTCCGCACTAAGTCACAAGGCGATGGACCCGCATTGGTACCAGATCTTCTTGCGCGGAATCGGTTAGTCGTGCTCAGCCAAGCTTTTCTCGCTAAGTTGTGTTGCTAAATCGCGGGTTCATAGGATGCAATTGGCTCGTTTGTATCGCTGTCTGGCAGGCGATGGCTGCTACAGAGGTTGTTTCCAAGGTTTGTTCCTCTCGCCTACGTTCAGGTTCGGCAATAGGTTAAATTAAGTACCGTCACGTTGTAGATCGTTGCTATTTTTATCCCGATCTTTGTTTTCGTGGCAGCAGGATTCGATCACGGTGCGTGCTACTCTAAATCGGGATGCTCATTAATCCTGACAATTCTTGTTCCTGCTGCGCCTTTCTATTTTGGTTTATGCAGTTGTTGGTGAGTCTATTTTGCACCTGCTAGATATCTGAATAAAATACTGATAATTTTGTTGTCTAGCTAATATGTGCGTCGATTCAAGAGAGGTTTCAGACTACACGTACTAATCTTGTTCATTTCAGGTTCTTCATTCCTCTGGGTATTATGATGGGTGGCAAGGTAAGATACCACCCCTGCATACTTTAGAAACTAGCTAAGAAATACCTGAATAGCTTACGGTGGTTGATTACATCCGAAAGAGCTTGATCGCCGCGTTTTTGGGCAACGTCGTAGGGGTACGCTTTCCACCTTTTCCCCTTGCACCAAGTTCAGATAGACTAACTATTCTACGACTTCAGGCGCTACTCGTAGCTCTCCCTTTCATGTATTTCTACAATCCGATATTCGTGCGAGAGCCTCGTGACGCGGAGGAGAATGGTAGCTCTGCGACGAGCATCCAGATGGATCCCTCAACACGAAAGGGCGAGTAAACGCCCCTCCTCTCGCTTCATGTACTCTGTCTCTTGCTTTCGTGGCTCGTGCTATGTTATGCGTTTTGTGTGTTCCGTTTTGAGGAGTTGTTTACTAGGATGACGACTTTTGTACGATACTTGACGACGTTCTCATTCCAGTCTCTCAGACAAAAGATGAGAAAACATTGATTTCATTTATGTGGTTATGACAATTGATACAAGTGTACGGCAGTGTGGCGACAACAAACTTTGACAGCTGTTTTAGATCCTGATAACGATGAAGGGGATCTATTATATCGCAAAAAGGAAACATTAATTAGACTTTGTAGAATGGTAAGTGAGAAGATGGAACGTACCTCGACGTCCTCGCCTTCTGCATCGGCAGCGATAACCTCGACGATCAGGTTCTTCGTCCAAGGAGGAATAGCCTTCTTGCTAACGTGTTCGACGAGTTCGCTCATCTTCATCGGGAGTCGTTCTTGGCTCTAAAATGGATATAAACAACGCGCTATACCACAACTAAGGTTTGTGATGAACTGACCTTTTTGGGAGGGGTGAACGAAGACCAAAGCATCGAAACACCTTGCGAAACCATCGAGATGTCCAGCTTGTGATTGGTCTCGAACCAGGCCAAGAACTCCTTCAGGGTTGGGTTGTTCTTGAACTCGAAGCGGTCCCAGAGCGTCCAGGTTGTCTCGCCGTACTGCTCACTGATTAGAATTTGTCTAGAGCTATACTCAAGTTAAGCTTACCTTGTTCTTGGGAGCAGCAATGGGCTCTGAGAATCCAAAGAATGGCAACGCCAGATTCACGAACCCATTCTTGAAGTCATCGAGCTTGTTCTTCTTATCGATGATCTACCACACCCAGTACCACGATCAGCACTCAACTTAATCCGCAACAAACACAAGACAGAACTCACCTTGTAAAGCTCCAAGCAAACCAACCCAGTCACAAGCGACGTGGTAGTCGCAATCGCAGGAATGATCTTACCCGCAATCTGCTTCGTCTGATGCTTGCTCGCAGTCTGGATCGAGTAGTTCGTCGCGCGCAAATTGGACGCAGAAGTAATAAAGTCGATGTGGAAGTTGGTATCGTCATCTTTCTCAAACTCGACAGGGCTGAGGCGGTACCCTGCGAGCGAGGATGGAGAAGGCAAGCTCTTGGATAGGTCGTCAGGGTTGACATTGGCTGAATAGAATAAAGTAAGCTAGCACTCGTAAGATGAAGCCACCTCAGATGAAGGACGTACCATCGCCTTCCTGAGGCGCATCAGTCTCATTGATCTGAATCTTCACACCTGACTTTGGCGTAAACTCGGGAACGTCTACAGCGTCCGCTACACGCTTGAACAGCGCAGGGTCGTTGCTGCCTTTCAGACCGTAGTTGTATGCGTGCAGGTTAGCGGCGGAGATGATGTAGTCGAGGTGGGTGGCCTGTTGGGAATAGCATTAGCGGGTGAGCATGTAGTGCGATGCGGTGTGCCTACATCGTTGGAATCAAACACCAATGGGTCAGGCGCCCGCTTGGGTCCAGACCAGAACGGCTGCCCTGTGCTCGTCACCTACCACACCCGCAATCACGCCCTCAATCAGCATACACTCTTGCCACCCGAAACACAAATCAACTCACCGCGTCCTTGGGCAAGCTATACAGCAATTGCTTGATCCCGTTCACGTAATTATCCTCGAACTGCGTCCTCGCCCAGACAATACACTCCTCAAATGTCAACGGCTTCTTCGCAACCAAGAACTCATGGATCTGCTTGATCTGTTCGCTCGACTGGCCACCGTATTTGAGCGTCGTCTCGATAAAGTTCGGCTCAGAGAGGTATGCATTAACGCTCTGCGCAGGTTTGACAAACAGCGAGTCGAATTGCTGTCGAGACCACTACGCACATCACCCCAATTCGTAAGACCCCCATATGTATGGATGTCTAGACTCACCTCAATGGTGTGCTGGATCTGGTTCGGGAAGTTCTTCACCGTGCACGACGGCGTCTCTTTCTCCGGTGGGTCCTGCGAGGACGAATATGACTCGGTCAAATGGGGTACCACGACCTGTGTGTTCCCCTTTGTGCCTAGCGTTCCAGACTCCAACAGCGGCTTTTGGAAGAACACGCAGCGTTGGTCCATGTACAGACCTACACATTGCAATTACCATCTCAGTACGTATACGATTTGAAGTAACACTGGGTCTGGACTCACGAGCTTTGATGTTATCAAGCGCATTCGTAACACCGTCCAGACTCTCGAAAAACTCGTCTCCATATACGTCTGATAGGAGCGTAAATCAGCAAACCAAACCCAACACGCATACCGCACACTCACTCTCAGTATCCGGCCCGACCGCGTCCTGATGGCTCAGAATCTTTCCTTGCAAATCGGGATTCATTTCCACCACAGCAGCCGCCGCCTGCTCGCTCTTAAACTTGCCCAAGTCCTTTGCGCGGAACAAAAACTGTCGGTTCAGGTTGCTCTTCTCGATCGTGTCCAAATCCGTCACATGAATCACACCCTTTTCGCCCGACGCGAGACCCATGAGCGACCAGTTCTTGAGCATCTCGCATCCAATCGCTCCGCTTCCGACCAGGAATTGTCGGTGATCTGCGATCTTGCGCTGGAAGGTGGAGCCAAAGACTGCGATTTGGCCGTCATAGCGAGACTGTTGGGGTGCTACGTCCTGCTCTGTTGGGACCTCGGCGGGCATAGACTCCAACGAGTCAAAGTACAAGTGCTGGACCATAGGGTGGAACTTGGCCGATACGGATTTCAAAGCTTCCTGGGCGACGAACCCACCAATAACAGCGTTCAGCGGAGAAAGATCGCCGGTAGCCTGGAATGCGAGCTCCTCGATAACCTTGACGTTCAAGTCACCGGCCTCAGCTCCAGCGATTTCTTTCGCAGCCGATAAGACGGTCTCGGCATCGGCAGGGTTACGAGGCTTGGGAAGGTGTCCGGCCTTTTCACGGAACGCAGACAGCGCCTGGAATCCAGCGTGAAGAGTCGCAGGACGGTCAAACTTGGCGAAATCGGTCACGAAGTACTCAGGTGCTTTGAGAGATTCTCGGAGGGATTTCTTCGCCAAGCCGTATCAATAAGCTAATTTCAGACACGCTCGGCACATGACTTACAAACTCGATGATCTTTGGCATCTTGACCTGGGTAAAGATTCCACCCGATACATAATCTCCCTTGAGGTTGGAGGTATCGCCGATGGAGAACGTGTATGGGCCCTTGACCGAGACCTTGAGAGGCTCGCAGCCGTTGAGTTCTTCGAGACCTTTAATTTCAGAGAACGTGACAAAATCTCCGTCCTCCAGACCGTGCCGGGTCTCGTCCACACAAGTAACAAGACCATCCTTGTCCTGAAAGTCTAATTAGACCCTGCTTCTTTTCCCGCGTGGCGAGGACTCACCTTGCCAACTTCGACAACCATCCCTGTGAGAGGCTGTTCGCCAGTAGGGTCAATGCACGTGAATTTGGGTCCAAAGTCGTTGAATGCAGCACTACCAGCAAGGTCAGCATTTCGCTCCTAACATAAAAGATAAAACATACCCGAAAAGACCCCTTGTCTCGGCAGAGATAAAGTGGACATCGTTTTCATGAGTCCAATCATTAATCTCTAGTTGCTTGCTGAGCGGTACGTCTGTTAGAACAACGACCTAGACCAATCGACTCTTAGCACGCGCATACACCAAGTGTCAGGGGACATACCTGAAAGCCTTTAATCAAGTCAACCGTGATCTCCTGGCCTGCAGATCCACCCAAGTCCTTCACAGGTACATAGGAATTGAGCTCAGCCAGTCGGGGAAGGGTGGCTGCAGCCCGAGGCTTGCCCACATCCGACTCGCGCAAGAAGAACTACAGCGCACAAGCCAATTCCAGCATTCACGATCACACCGCCCAAGCATCCCAGATTTAGTCATAGTGATCTTCAACGCCACCAACCAAAGCTCACCTGCGTGCCGAGGTCCTGCACCTGGACCGGTTCAGGGTCGAATAGAGTGACGGACTTGACACCAGCGAGTACGATGTTCTTGGCTAACGGTTATTACGCGCGTGAGTCGATAGAGTGGAGACGTGGGAACTGAGCACCGGACTAGCTTACCGATCTCGACACCCAAGCCCTTGACCCCAACAATCAGGACGTTGGACGCGGCCATACGCTTCATGGCTAGTAACATCGTAAGCTTAATAGTCATAAGGTCGGGATCTGCACGAGATGAACTCACCTTCATGGCCTAGGACATATCTAACGCGAAATGAGGCGTGAGTCTTAGTGGCTAGACCCGGTCAGCGATCTACTCACAGCTGGCGAGAGTAAAGACCCTCGTCGATCTGGGCCTCGTCTACCTCGATAGCCGACATTTCTAAAGTAAATTTACAGAGGGAGGATCAGCTCGCGATGTGGATGTCGCGGTCAAGCTCAGGGTGCCCGATACGCTGCTGACATAAACCATCTCTTTGTCGCGCTTTGTCATCCCGCCATTCCACCACTTTCGAGTGCTTTCTCCGCCACTCATCGCAGTGTTACAGTACATCATAACACCTGTATTGATATTGAAACTAATGCAACATTCAGAGTTCCACAAAAATTATGTACCAAGCTCAGCCAACACCCTAGTCCTTCTTCTCCTCACCATGCGCAGGGGCCGCCTCGCCCTCAGCAGTAGGAGCAGGAGCATCTTCCTTGGCCTCAGCAGTCTCTGCCGGTGCCTCGGTCTTGGTCTCCTCCGTGGCAGCAACAGGTTCAGCCGCCTCTGACGTAGGCGCAGCGACGGGCAAGACATCAGCAGGCGCCTCGGTCGCAGCAGCAGGCTCCTCCGCCTTGGCTGGCTCAGCCTCACCAGGCGCGGAAGAAGGAGGGATGTCCGTCGCAGCCGCAGCCGAGCTCGACGCCTGCGCGTTCTCAAACGCGAGCTTGTACTCGTCCGCAACTAGAATACCACAAACACGCATACACCCATCCCGATCAGACGCGTCATTTGAATAGGGGTACGTGCCACTCACTTTCTTTGTTCGCAAAACGGATCGCGAGCGTCTCGGCGGTAGGTTCGCCGTCCGAGATATCAGCGGCGACTTTCCATACCCATGAGCGGTCCGAGCCGACGTTGGGCTGGAGCTTCATGTCGCTAGTGACTACACGTAACAAAACACGTCAATTCAACACGCTCGCATTTAGTAATAAGCATTATACACACCGTAGTGGTTGGCGCAAATCTTCAACGTCTTGTCACGACGCATAAGCACGCGAACCTTCTTTGTTTCCTTATGCTGGAGCAGTCGGACATCGCCAGTCCCACGTTCCTTCCACTCCGCCGACGCCGTCTCGAAACGGAACAACTTTGCCCGACTACCCAAGCAAACACCCCATCAGTCACCCAGCTCAAAAAACGCGCATCCATAGAGTGAGGGTGGGACGTACTGCTTGGTCAAGATATCCTCGTCCTCCTCGTGCGTCTTGGTGACAACCTGCTCCGTAAGCTTCATCACCGGCTCGAAAGTCGCCGAGCTCTCCTCCTACAACACCAAAACGCAACTCGATCAGCACTCATCCAATAAATATACTCCCGACGCGTCCCCTGTGCCCAAACCCCCACTCCCAAACTCAACCCAAGCCACAAACGCGACTCACAACATGTTCCTGCTGCTCAGCCATAATAAAATCTAATCTAAAATCTCGTAGTGTAGGTAGGTCGTCGGTGCGGTGGAGTCGGCAGCGTACAAGGGCAGAAACAGCTCGCAAGATTTCTAAACGGCCTCGTGTGGCGCCGAATTGCTAATTACCTCGGATGCAGACGGAGCTAAGCGCCGAGAGTGTCGTGTTCTTCTCTTGACGATTGTTATTTGTTAAACTTGCTGTACTTGATACTTGACTGGGTTTTTAATGATGCTGTTTTCTAGTTGGAGAGTATCTGCTGTTTTAGGCTTGGTAGGATCGGCATGGCTCGCGGGCGCGCACATGATCGACGTTCCTGCGGGCAAAAAAGAGTGCTTTTTCGAGGACTTGCATGTTAATGACAAGGTGAGTCGCGTCTTGCTGTACCATAAGGATCATATACTCACGTGGGGGACGCGTTGTTTTCTGTGTAGATGACTGTGACGTACCAGGTAGGCGGAGGCGGTCACCTCGATATCGACTTTTGGGTAAGTACCACCCTACTCTCATAAAACTACAGATTTAACTCATCAATGTCTAACTCGTGCGTGTGCGATCTAGCTCTCGGACCCAATAAACATTGCTATCAACAAGAGGCTCAAGGAGTCTGAGGGCACAGCGTCTATAACAGCCGAAAAAGACGGGCGGTACACGTACTGCTTCTCGAACGAGATGAGCACCGTCACGGCCAAAGAAGTCAGGTATGCCATGTCTAGCTTTTCACCCTAGCAGCCACATAACTAAACTTGGAACTAAAGCTTCAACGTCCACGGTGTAATATACGTTCAAGACGACGGTACGTCCAACCCCTCCACCCTCCTTCTCTCTCCAAACCAAACTAACTCCAACCCCGCACCCAGGAACCGTCGCCCCCATCGAGCGCGAAATCCGAGAACTCGCAATCGGGCTCCAAGCCGTCAAAGACGAACAAGAATACATCGTCATCCGCGAACGCGTCCACCGCAACACCGCCGAATCCACAAACGACCGCGTCAAATGGTGGTCCATCGCCCAAGCCATCGTCCTCGTCCTCGTCTGCGGGTTCCAGGTGTATTATCTCCAGGTACGTCCAAGTCCAAACCTCGTTCCTTGGAGGTTTCTGATGGATTTGGGTTGGCGCGTGATAGTCTTTCTTCGAGGTCAAACGAGTCATTTAGAGGTGTTTGAATGCTATTGCTATGCTATGCGCTGTCTCTTTGCTGGGATGGGATGGTCGATTCAGGTGTTCGGGTATAAGGTTTCGATTCATCCCCGCCAAAACTCAGGTTAGGCATCCAACCCAAATCCAGGCCCAGACCCGAACCGAACCGTCAACAACCAAAACGTACCCCTCATTCACATGTTACGCCCAAAACGTCCACACCCAAAAAAAATAATTGATCTGTTTAGATTCATTATATTGTAAGACTCTACGACAACCGGCCGTAATTGATTCAGAGACAACCCCATCCAAAATACAACCCCCATTCGAAGACACATGGCAAGAAAGGATGATGAGGATGTAAAGCATAAATAGGGTATCGATGCGAATGGTACTTGGAAAGAAAACGTCATGCGAAGAAGGATGTCATGGAACCAGGGTCAGGTTGATAACGGCTTGTGCTGCTGCCAGTCCGAGAGGAGTTTAGACACGCGCTCGACACTTTGTAATCGTGACTCGAGGAGGGAGGAGTACATCCCGAGTAATAGTAGTTCGCCCTGTGACCGTTCGGGTTGGGAGGGTGTGAGAGGAGCGGGGGTGGGAGTGGGAGCAGCGACCTCGGTAGGCGCGGGCTTTTCCGCCTCGGCCATTGTTACGTCCTTGACCTGGTCCGCGGCCACGTTCTCGTCTACGGGCGTGGGCCGGCTGCGACGGTGGGTGGGATAGGGTGGTGTCTGCGAGCGCATGCCCAGCTTCCGCCGGGTCGCGACGTTGCGTTTGATAGTTTCAGCGCGCGTGCACTCGCGATGGTAAAATGTGCGCAGGTCCTCGAGCTCATACTGCGGGTCACGTTGCCAGGCGAGCCAGCACGGAGGCGATGGGCGCTTAGCAGCAGCAGGTCCAGCGCGGCGAGTGAGGAGCGTCGACTGGCTCGGGTCGGCGAGGACGATCGTCATAGTGGGCGGGTGGGTGCAGGGAGCGGGGCAAGGTGGTTAACTACTAAAAAGCAGTGGACAGACTCGACGTCACAGGGCACGACAAGGTGAGCTGCGAGATGGACGCGGTTTATGCAGCGGCAGACGGTGTAGTTCCGGAGCGCTGCACTGGCTGGAGCCAAGTAGCGGTGAGATGACGACAGGGGAGAGAAGGGCTGATGTATCTGGCGACAGAGCAGTCGATTTATAATGGAACTTGATCGCCCGATGAGTGCCTAGACTGTCGGCAGGAATGCCACAAGGGGATGGTCGCAGATGGTCGTGCAAACGCCACGAGACTCGGTGGACACCGGGGTGGTGAGCCTCTGGCCATGCTGCCGGGGCTTTATGGGATCGTGGGTTGGCGCGCAGAGCCCAGCCTGGCGCAGGAAGTGGAGTGAGTTCGCATGGCCAGAGCGACGCAAATCGGATCCAGTCCAGAGCGTGGCCATCGGTCCAGATCCATCCAACTGCAATTCAGTCTCGGCGCGTCCGTGGTTCAGGCGCCTGTCCGGCACACTCGGCACCGCCGCTCTTCTCATCGGAATGCCTGCCACCGCGACACCCCTCTGGGCGCTACTCAGCCTTGTTCTGCTCGCTCTTTCTGCCGTCGCCAACGATGCTGTACACACGGACCTAGCACCTACCCCCGTGCACGTCCACCACCGCGTGCATCTCCCAGGCCAAGCCCCAGCTCCGTTCACACCCAAAGGCACCGTTTTGCTTACTCCCAATGGGCCGTCTTACGCCCCGGCTGCTGCATTCCGAGATGAGCTCACGACCTGGGCCGCGTCGAACAACCCACACGCGCGCTACGAGGTCGCGTTGGA
Source organism: Ceratobasidium sp. AG-I (assembly GCA_015039395.1). NCBI lineage: Eukaryota > Fungi > Basidiomycota > Agaricomycetes > Cantharellales > Ceratobasidiaceae > Ceratobasidium > Ceratobasidium sp. AG-I. The sequence goes on along the minus strand of MU132151.1, from coordinate 603,258 downwards.
AACCGAAGAATCCCCGGACACCTGGCCACGTTCCTCGGTCAAACTCGTGAGGCTCACACAATATCACCACGCGTTTGTCTCATTTAATCTGTCTTTATCAGTGCTACGTGACGGCCGCAAAAGATGAATACTTCACCATGCACAAGTCTGTGTCCGGCGACGTGTTCGCGCTGGACTACCATCTCAGCTCAGTCCCAAAGGACGGAGCATGCCCGTCTGCGCCTGCTTCTCTCTTCATCGCGAGCACAGACATTATCCTAAAGTCGCCGAGTCCCGCGTTCAGGTGAGCCGCCTCGCATCCTGTTTACGCTTCTACGCGCCTAACGCGACGCGACTTGCCTTTTCCCGCTAGCCCTCGCTTGAAAACACCTCCACCGCTTGGTGCAGACGGCCAGACCATCAAACCGGTTGTCGAAAAATCCTTTATCCAGAAATACTGGATGTACATCGTCCCCGTTCTCATCTTACTGCGTAAGTCATCTTACACGTACACACTGCCCTCCCACGCGTTCTGTCTCTTATCACCTATCACTCACATACGCCATACCCTCAGTCGTAATGCCAGGTGGCCCCGAAGAAGGGGGCCAACAATAAATGACGTGACGATAAGACTCTCAAACGTCCGAAACCTAATTCACCGTGTGCACACTGTATTTTTATAGCAATGCGCATCCATCTGCCCTGTCTTTTCCCAACCTTGTGTCCTGTGTTATCTCTTAAGCCTGCAACTACGTCATACTTGGCTGCTTCTCGGGGAGGCCCAGGTACCCCGTTCTGGAACGACCCGCGCCGAGCGCCGATCCGCGCCTGATACATTCCGCTCGGCTGATGAGGACATCAAAGAGGGCGTTTGGCCGTATCCACCGCGCTGAAACGAGGGTGCGTAAGCCCATATGCCTGATTGTTGCTGGCGGGCGTCGGGACGGCGCTTCTACGTGGCGTGGCGAGTGTTACGCCTCGGCCAAGCGAATTGAGCGGTATCGCTGAAATCAGTACCCCGCTTTACTAGTACAATGCACGGCAGATCTGGGGGTCTGGAGCTAAAGTGGGGTACCCACTAAAAAAATCTATTTTTCGCAATTCTGTTGTGAGAAGTGAGCGCAAACGCGACTGCCTAGACTTGAAAAATTAGCTCGATTAGAATTGATAGAGATTCAAACTCCGATTCCTTCTAATTAGTATACTCTCTTTCGTCTCCGTCTCTCCCTCCCTTCATCCCTTTCCCCTCCTTTGCAAGTGCCTGGCCCTCCCTCGCATGCTGCCAGCGAGAGCCCCTGTTCGAGCTCCACCAAGCACGGCAATCTCCCACTCCACGTAACGCGCTCCGGACTCGGTTCGGGTCCTTCTGGCGCGACCAGGACCCCCGCGTTCTTTATCTTCTTCTTCTTCTCGCTCCACCAAGTCTGGACAACGTGATTTGCATCATTTGCAGAGGTCTTTTTGTTTTCTGATGTGATGTGGGAGGAAAGGATTTGTAATTGGTTCTATAAGATGACGTGGAAAATGTGGCGTTTTGGGTGTTTGACGTTTTTGGCCACCCGGTGATTTTCGGGGTGTGGTGGGGTAAGCGCTGGGCTGTTGTGAGGCGATTAGATGACCGGGATCAAATTGTTTGGATTATGAATAATTTACACTTGTCTATGACTTTCATTACCTTACCATGGCCGAACCTCAGACTAAACCCAAAGCCTCCTCATCTTCCACGACTAAACCACGTAAACGATTCATTGGCCGTTCGACCAAGCCATCCAATGCAGGACCAGCACCCACAATAATAGCAAACCAGATCCCGGACTCGATCTTGCATGACCCGCTCCTCCAAGCTGCCGCAGACCAGCTTCCTAAGAACTACTCGTTCGAGATCCATAAGACAGTGCACCATGTGAGGAGGAATGGAGCGAAGATGGTTGGGTTGCAGATGCCCGAGGGGTTACAGATGTATGCTTGTGCTGTTGCGGATATTATTGAGCGGTGAGTGTTAAGCTCTAGGATAGGAGGAATGAGTATTGATAGAACAGGTGATGGGTGTGTGTAGGTTTACGGGAGCGTTGACTGTTATTATGGGAGATGTGACGTATGGAGCGTGTTGTATAGATGATTATACGGCTGTTGCGTTGGGTTGTGATATGCTCGTGCATTATGGGCATAGTTGTCTCGGTGAGCCCACTTTCCCTTCTCTCCTCGTTCCTCTAAGGCCCAAATTAATCTGAACTTACTGTGTGGTAGTGCCGATCGACACAACGACAATCAAAACGCTCTACATATTCGTCGAGATCGCAATCGACGCAGAACACCTAACGAGTTCTATTCGACTTAACTTTCCGAGTTCGAGGCAAACTTTCAGGGATCGGTTGCTTACCGAGGATGAGGGGAGCGCGAGGACTGGAGAAAGGATTGAGAGGGGGAAGCCGACGTTGAGCATTGAGGGACCAAAAGGGAAGGGGAAGGAAGATGAGGGCGGGGGTGAAGACCTTCCGACGAGGTTAGCCCTGGTTTCTACGATTCAGTTCGTCGCTGCCGTCCAGAGGCTCAAGGATGACCTCTCGACTGAAATGAATACGGACAACGAACAATCACAGACGTCTAGAGGAAATGCAGGATTGATAACAGGGCCAGAGCAAAAGGGAGAAGAGGACGAGTCGAAGTCGAGTGCACCTCGATTCTGGACGGGAAAGTACGAGGTTACGGTGCCTCGCTCAAAGCCGTTGAGTCCTGGGGAGATCTTAGGGTGTACGGCGCCCCGGCTCTCGGATGTGGACGCCCTCATGTACGCCACCTTCATTTCACTCCTCTGCTCTCTTAAATCACATGGCACTCATGCATATACTAAAGCTACGTCGGTGACGGGCGCTTTCACCTCGAAGCCATAATGATCGCTAACCCGGCGGTGCCCGCGTTTCGGTACGACCCGTACTCGAAGAAGCTCACCCGAGAACGATACGACCACGCGGAGATGCGAGAGGTACGGGCGAGTGCGGTGCGTACTGCGAGTGCGGCGATTGAAGGAGGAGAGGGGGACGTACCGCGCTGGGGCGTCATCCTTGGTACGCTCGGCAGACAAGGGAGTTTCAGGCAGCATCAGGTGGGTCGAGGAGTCCTAAGTTTGACGCATACAGTTGCTCATTCGCTCTTTTGTTGGTCGTACATAGGCGATTCAGCATCAGCTGAAATCGTCCCGTCGCCCGATTCCGTATGTGCCTATACTGCTTTCAGAGCTCTCCCCGGCCAAGCTGGCGTGCTTTTCGCCGCATATTTCTGTGTTCGTGCAGACGTCGTGTCCGAGGCTTTCGATCGACTGGGGATATGCGTTTGCGCAGCCGTTGCTGAGTCCATACGAGGCCGCGGTGGCTATGGGAACTCAGAAAGGTTGGGCGGGGGTTCGTGAGGGGCAGGGTGAAGGGGACTACCCGATGGACTTTTACGAAAAGGACAGCGTGTGGGCCAAGGCCCGGACGTGGAAACCCCCGATCGAGGTGGGTGATAGCGCCTAGGCTATGAAGTTGCTCTTTTTGGGCTGTGACTAGGAAGAGTGCGAGGTGAATTTGCTGTTCCGCGAGCGCATTTACAAAGGTTGCTGCTGTGCGAGGAGACTCGTGATCACGTGGCAGAATATTTTGGTGACAAAAAGTGTATGATATCATTTGGTGACAACAAAGCAGCCCATACAGCGCCCTCAGAGATAAACAAACAGCGAGGGTGGTTTACATAGGTGCAAAGCGGGACAATGGGCAAACAGCGCCCTCTGCCCTGTTTGTTGCTGGGAGTTCCCTCCGGAGAGATTGCCGAGCCGGATGTCGGAACGGAGCGAGCCAGGCGGGCAGTGTGGGCACCATGTCGAAAGGAGCGAAAAGTTCTGGGAACGATGTGCGAGAGTTGTGTGGCATGTAGAGATGAAAGAACACCATCGATGGTCCCAGGCCAGGCTCGGATGTAAACCATCGGGAGGTGTTTATATGAATTTGCGGCTGGCTAGGCATGTGACGCTTTATTTTCCGTTCCACCACCACCCTTGAAAGCGCGTCGAGTCGCAACACTTGCCACTGCTGATAGTTGCCATCGGACTACCGTGCACGCTGGTACTGAGGCTTCTGTTGCTCTCGTCGTTCACTTTTCGTCGCCGCTGGTCCCGCCTCTGTGTAGGCAGATTTGGGCTTGTCGGGCCTAAGGGCTGCGCCGAGTGGTGTCGAGCTGTCATCCGACGGAAAATTGCTTGATCTGGGGGCTCACTTGAACCGCTTTATAGGCTGCTTGGTCTGGTGTGCTCGCTTTGGTCTGCTTTCGCCCTCTTTGTCGCTTCCAACTGCCCACCACAGTCCGTCAACACAGATCACATATCGCCATCGGGAATATACCTTCAACACCTACTTGGTTAATCGCTCGCGCCGCCGCGCCCTTCTTGTCGTCATCCGCTCCGTTCCCTCCGTTGCCCGCGCTGTCTACGCCATCCAACACGACGGTCCTTTGTATGTTCCCTGCATTTCTCCTGCATACCCACTACTAACGACGCGTTCCCTACTCGTCCGCCACTTTACGCCCCGTCTACTTTCGCTTCAGAATTTGATCCATCATAAGTCCCCACCACACCCGGCCATCGAGTCCAAGCCATGTCATATTCCTCCGTGCCTCCTGCGGGATACCGCCCCGCCAACGGCCAGTCCGCCCATGTCACCCGCCATACCACTCAAGCACCGCGGCACCATCCCTACCGCGACTCGCCCAACTCGCGCGGCCCGACCGATCCACCCGACGCCGTCCACGATCCCGCATACGGACATTACGATGAGCGTGCGCCGCCACCCGGCCCGTATGAACAACACTACAGGTAGGTTGCGCTGATCATCTTCTTGGCCTACGCTCAACGTGCTCCTGCTGTAGCGGCGGCAGCGGCAGCCCTGGGTACTCCGCAGCTCCCCTGCCTGCTCGAGCACCCCATGCAGCACCCACTCCGCAAGAATATCCGCCATCGGCGGGTGCATCGCCCCACACGCCCGTCACTCATCCCGCCCATCCACAGGCTCCACCACCTCCTCATCAGGCCTACCATGAGGTCCCAGCGGCAGGATACCATCCCCCGCCCAGCAGTCTGTACAGCGCGTCGACGTACGGCAATATGAACGGCCAGGGCCTCGATCCCGCTGATCTACCCAACGATCTTAGCGCACTGGCTGATGCTCACCCCGGCCAAAAGCCACCTTATCCATACTCGACGATCATCAGGTATGCCATCCAAGGCAGCCCACGCCAGCGTTTGACTCTGTCGGAGCTTTACGAGACCATGGAAGCTCGGTGCGTTGCCAATCCTTTCTCGATTTCACAATATGCTTATCCGTTGTCCTGCCACAGTTTCCCTTGGTTCAAAACAGCAGGCAGTGGTTGGAAGGTAACTATAGAGTCGCCAGCTTTCCTTGTCCCACCAATTAATCGATTTGGATCTGTAGAACTCGGTGCGACACAACCTTTCGCTAAACAGGTGTTTTGAAAAAGTACCGCGTCCCATCACCGAGCCGGGCAAAGGCTCCTATTGGACTGTGAACCTCAACGGGCCGGAGGGTACTCGGCGCGTTCGAAAACGTCGATCTAAAAAGGCCAAGGCTGAGGGTGAAGGCAGCCACGAGAACGGGAGCCAAGGCCCGTCCGTTACGGACACGGCATCTCCAGACGGTGGGCCTACCCCATCCCCGCCACCCCAGCTTCCCGGAGCCAACGGCTCTCCGATTCCGCCACCAGGGACGAATGGATATCCGCCCCAATGGTCGGAAGGTGAACAGCGCTGGCAGCAACAGCCGCAGCAACAAGTAGTGTCTGGATACGGACTGTCCTATCCACCTACTGGTGCACCGGCTGAATCATACCCCCCAACGGCCAGCCCGGCTGTGTTTACCAACCGGGCTCCTCTCTCTGGTGGCCCTGCATACCCGCAGCAGCAGGCACAGCCAGCGCCACGCGCGGTGTCTGGAGGAGCCCCAGGTGCGAGCTGGCCGCACCAGCCCCCTACTGCTGCTCCAGCTTGGCCACGACCGCGCTCCGATGCTCCCCCCGTAACCGGCCCCACATATGCTCCCCCACCACCCCCATCTAATGGCCAACAACGACCGCTGTCTGCCCAGTCAGACGCATCAGGATAAGACGGGAAAGGTGTGCTCTGAGTGTTTTGTGGACGTTGCTCAAGTCATGGGTGATGGGGGAACTGCTCTTGGCCGGGACAACGTTGGCTTGCATCACTCACAGCTTGCTTTTATGTATTTCCGCTGCGCCGACTGCTGCTCTCTCTTGTAGCATGTGTTGAATCGCGTCTGAAGCTTTCCTGATTTCCGAATGTTTATCCCTCATATTGTTTCCTTGTATGTCTGTGCCCGACATTATCTAGTATCTTCCCCTCCTTCATCTCTATCTCTTTTTGTGGAATCAGTCTGTTGGTAATAGGTATCTATAGAACAGTCATGCAACTATTCGCTGTCTGGAATTCGATTGTACCAGCTCCCTCCTTTCATTTTTACTTCTTTTTTACATATATGTATATTGGTTTTCTTTTTTGGTTTGGTGCGGTGAGCTGCGCCACCGTCAGTTGAGCGTGCGTGCCTGTGCACTCTAAAATCGCGATGGACACGTCTCTGTGGGGGCTTGTGCCGGTTGGTGTGGGCGAGGTGTGGACGCGTCGTGTCGAGAATGTGGAATGTGAGATGTGGGAACGCGTGGGTAAGGGTTTCCTGAGATGGTCACGTGTGGTGTGGTTCGCTCGTCGCGCGCTGTCGGGACCGCTCGCTCACGCGTTCAAGCTATAATGTTAAGCTTTAATTCGTTGTCATTCTAGTTTTAAATACTGATACCTATAGGTTAGTATGTAAGGGGGGCAGGGCTCGTACATATAGTAAACACGGTTTTCCCTGACCTTTTTTCTTGCAGGTTCAAGAACCCTGGACTTGTCTTTATAAACACCATCGAGAGCGTCGAGAATGGAAACGATGGATTGGTTGGGGTGGTAACTTTTCGATTTGTGTGCGGCGATAGATGATAGATGACGATGTAATAGCGACAAGCAAATATAGTAATTTACTGTGGTGGGATGGGTGGGACCCCGCGTGCGCTATGAAGGTTGTTGAAGTGCTATGACTTGTTGGGTTTGGGTGGAATGGGTGGCTGTTCTCTGTCCTTGGGGCACTGTTTGGCAGGCCAGGTGGGGCGACATATTCAATTATAGATGAATGAGCGTATGACGATAAGTAAAAGACCGCGAAAATAGGAGAATTTAATCATTGTTTCACTAACGACATTCATCGTCACGTAGATAGAGCTAGCAATTTTTCAAACATATCAACCACTGGCAATGCTTCAGCACCGAGCTAAGGGCAAGGTATCCCATATTCAGCATATGTGTCACAGATACCTTTGACAGTCTCTCACGTGACATAACGGCCTCCCCACTGTTGCGACCATGGGCCGTTCTCGCTCTCGCTCTCCCGACATTCGGCAGTCTTCCTCTCGACGAGACAGAGAACGATCCGCCGAGCGCGGTTACGATTCTCGAAAATCTCGCACTGACCGTTATGATGACTATGATGATAGCGACTCGAGGCGGAAACGACACCGAAGCCGGAGCAGGGATAGGGAGGAGCGGGATAGACATAAGTCTAGGAGGACTAGGAGCAGGAGCAAGGAACGTAAGGATAAGGAAAAAGAAAAGGAGAAGGATAAGGAAAAGTGAGTGCTGAGTTGAAGTATGTCTGCTTAAGCACCGACTAACGCCTGGCAGAAAGCGCGACAAGTCGGCAGAGCGGGCTGCTCGCAAAGCAGAGAAACGCCGTGCAAAGGAAGAGCTTGGAGCTTCGTTGCCTACTGTTGCTGCAGAGCTGAGCGCTTATGACGCACTAGACAACCCATTCCACGATGCGAATCTCAATCAACAGTTCAAGTGGCATAAGAAGGCAGAAAAGGAGAAAAAAGCGGGGATCAGCGCGCAGGAGTCTCAGCGCCGAGAGGCTGTTCGACGGCAGGAGGCCAAGGTATGTGGTTGATTATTTACCTGTGGGATTGGTTGTTAATTATTATGTTCACAGGAGGAGCTCGATCGCTTGAACAAACGTCGTGCCGAGCGCGAGGTTGAGCAGCAGCTGCGCGAAGAGGAAGACGCTCGAATGCAGCGACTCGCAGAGTCTGCTCAAATGGCCGAGTGGATTGCTAAAGAAGGCGACTTCCAGTTGGAACAAGAGCGTCGTCGTGCTGGAATTCGGCTCAAGGAAAAGCGTGGCCAGGCTATTGATTTCTTGGCGCTTAATCTTAAGTATGCCACGGATGGCGATGACGAGGTTGATGATGGATTGGGGCTCGATGATATTGGACTCGAAATTGATTTCGACGAGCCTTATGTGATTTTTGAGGTTCGTAAGAACGTATTTCTCTTCGAGCTGTTTACTCATTTTTCTATAGAACTTGTCACTGGAACAAACGGAGGAACTGCACAATGACATTCAAAAATACATATCTCTCGAACACTCGCAAACTAATATCGACTTTTGGACAGTGAGCATCTAGACTTCTTAATTCATCTTAGGCGCTAACATATGGTTTGCAGAACATGATGGTAGTATGCAAGGATCGCCTAGACCAGCTAAATTCCTCCAACTTAGGCGCTGGTGCAGTCGAGTCGGATGTCTCGGCCTTGCTCTCCGGTAAAACCTACGACCAGCTCACGCAGCTACAACGTCAAATTCAAGCCAAACTTTTCAGCGGCGAACCCGTTGATGTTGACTATTGGGAGGGCCTGCTTAAGAGCTTGTTGGTGTGGAAGGCCAAGGTACGCATAGTAAACATCGTTATTCGTGCGTTGCTCATCTTGTGTTCCCACAGGCTAAGCTTAAATCTCTTCACGAGACGGTGGTCCGTAACCGGCTCGAGCAACTGCGCAAACGGCAACGAGACGAAGCGTTCCAGGCGCAGTCCGAGCTACTCGCTGCAGCTTCTTCGCGTACGACTGCGTTCGGTGGTGATATGCATGCCGGTGCCGAAATGGACATTGATGAGCCAGAACCCGCGGCGAAGGAGCAGGAAGACGTAGAGCCGTACGAGCGTGGAATGAGCCCAGAGCTAATCGACTTTGGCAAACTCCCGTACGAAGAGCGGCAGGTGGAGATATTGGATGTAGTCGAGGATCTAGTACAACTAGTGAGTTGCTTTCCTTGGATCAGGTATACAAACACTGACATTGACTTTTGTAAAGTTTGCCAAACGACACACGATTACTTCTACTCTATTTGTGCCCAAGGCATCAAAGCCCGAGGCGGTGGTGACCGAAGGCGTAGTGGTCGACCCAGGCGTAGGCGCCGCGTCTGCTGCAGATCTCGAATCCGAGGCTTTGTATCGCGCAGAGGCGGAGAAGAACATGGACGAGGAAGAAGAATTGTACAACTTGGAAGAGCTTATCGTCAACCCTACTACATATACTTGGGAAGACAAGTACCGACCCCGCAAGCCACGGTACTTCAACCGCGTACATACGGGATACGAATGGAACAAGTACAACCAGACTCATTACGAGTAGGTGTATTTCGTCTTGTTTGACGGCTGCCGTCACTGATATGTTCGCGTAGCACGGACAACCCTCCACCGAAAGTCGTTCAAGGATACAAGTTCAATATATTCTACCCCGATCTCATCGACAAAGCCAAGGCCCCAACGTACAAGATTGTCAAGGAACCTGGGAACGACGACACGGTGCTGCTCCACTTTACTGCTGGTCCGCCATACGAAGATATCGCTTTCCGAGTGGTCAACCGCGAATGGGAGTACTCGCATAAACGGTGAGGATTTGTCGTTTTGACCAACTTACAGTCTCTGATGGTATTCATTGTATTACAGCGGTTTCCGAAGCAGCTTTGACAGAGGATGTTTATCGCTTTGGTTTAATTTCCGACGAAATGTGAGAGGTTTCCCCTCTTCTTCCATTGGGGGTTCGCTAACATGGTTCTTCACAGTACTACCGCAAGTAATGAGCGCAGCTCTTTGGCTACGCTTGGTGTCCGTCGCTTGCTCCAGTCATTTCTATTGTACATAGTATATGGCACACAACACATAAATAACCAGCAAATGTTTGGTATAACTCCAAGAAGAAAGCATATGTTCGAACATGGTATGTTGGGTAAGGCTATTCAGGTAGGTCCTCAGTGACTTCCCCTGGTTGAACGCGACGAGCGCGTTTGTGTTTGAGTAAGATCGATAGGGCTACGAAGAAGAAATTCTGTGTTTAGTGGTGGTTTGTATGTTGTGAAGCCTAAATTTGGAAACACATATAAGCTTTTATTTATTTATTTGAAGGCTCGGAATTCAAACATACCTGCACCATCCAACCCCCTTTGCGAACGCCTGTCTCCCTGCCCCTCTGATATTCTTGCGCTCTTTTGGGCAAATTTAGTTTGAAGTCCCTCAAGTAACTGTACCTTGAGGAGCATATTCTGCACGTGGGTCAGAATTGTTTCGTCTGACGGACGCCAAGCGATTGTTCGTTTAAACTCCAACAACCTCTCCACCTCTCTACAGGCCTAACCATTTCGCTGTGGTGAGCTAAATGGTCACCAAACAAAGCCTGGGAAGGACTCACTTGGGTCAAGGCCTTGAAATTAAGTAGCTTTTCACCCTCTACCACACTCTTACTAGCGCTTGTCTGATATTCCTTCTGCACCTTTCGCAGATGCAGACCAACTATCGGGAGGAAACTCCCGTCTTTGTGTCCCTCGATATGCGCCCAGTAACTTTCACACTTATTGTTCCGGCTGAGAAGTTCTTTGTTCTTTCTGAAGGACTTTTTTGTTCGCGGTTCCACTAATCTCCAACAATCTCCTAGAACCCCCTGTTGCACGAAAGGCGAGTCAAGACCAGCTAATAACGCGTTTGCAGTCGAGTAAGCTCTAAGTTCGACACAAATCTATACACAAATTTCAGTCGACCGTCACGAAGAATGCGCATATACTCACGTCAATGACTTCGCACCAGAATGTTATTGCTCTCGCTCGCGCTTCCTCGTCATCGTGTTCCGTCTCAAAGAGCACGTCACATTGGCACCAGTCAGTGATCTAGAGGTAAAAACCTGGGTTATTTTATCTCTTCGTCGGGTTCGGTATAACAACGTACCGCATGGTGGTTACGCAGGAATTGACCAAGGGTATTTCGCTCTTGTATATCAGGTCGACACAGCCATTCAATACAGTCGGGGAGCGTGATTTGGTGGAACAGCGTGATTTCCTGATTCACCAGCTGCCTCGCCACCCTATCTGCCTTGCTAACCTGTGAAGAAGTGCTACTGGAATGATGGCTTGAAGCAACTGAGGGCGTAGGCGGAGTCTAGGGGAGAAAGTCTAAAGGAGCAAACAGACACTAAGGATAAATACTCACATGTCCTGTGAGCTTATTCCGAATCGAATTGATTGTCTTAGAAAGGCCGCTACTCTGTTGCTCTATCTTGTCAACCAGTACGTATGTCTCACGGTTTAAAATAACGCAATCCGGCTCGTTCTCAAATGACTGGACCGACAGTAGGTCGTCTAGACATTCAAGAATGCTAAGGTAGGTGTAAGTCCAGCTCTATGAGCCCAACAACTGATCGACTTACGTCTCATGGGTTTGGTTTCCCGAATTTCGGATAAACTGCGAGTTGAAGAATTCAAGGAGAGTGCTGGTTTCAGCGATTGCCTTATGGCACGCCATTAAGGTTTTACGGAAATTGTTGTCCCCCGGGTTGGCAAACAAATAGCTGTACAAGCCCTCTACGTTCGCCAACTTGACACCTTCGTCGTATATTATTTTAGGGATATCATAGGTAACCGGGCTGGCGACGTAGGGCTGGGCGTCTAATGTGCGTCAGTCAAGGCAACCGCCAGAAGCGCAACTACTAAACTAAAATACGAACCAACGTTATTCCCCAGCGAACCTTGACGAACATTGTTTGTTGCCTGATTTTGACTTGATGGTACCCCGTTCTCTTGATGGTTGGCGCTTGGTGGCGAGCTACGCTGAAATTGTCCACTTTCAGTCAAATTATGGCCATGACCACCTGGGCGATGTATTTGGAGATACGGTAGGTCAACCCGAGCCTCCATTTCTGATACAGAGCAAACTGAAATTCTGCACTCCTGCAGAAAGGTTCTAGAGCGATCGAGTAGCGCGCGATCTTCCAGCTGCAGCGAATTAGATTTAAGTGTCTAGTGGTGGGTTAAATATAAACCTAGTCCAATCAATCCAACAAGTATAGCCTACATCGCGTATGGTTCGCTTGAATTTTCCTGGCTCCCCTGTGGCGATTACTGCTGCTCGGAGATGATCAACGCTTTGGCTTCGTATGAACCCTAGCAGCCTGAATTAAACACAGCAAAGTTAGTTGGCGGCTGATACATTTGAATTCAATCTTACTAACATGGTTTGTGCGTCTTTACAATCGTCGCTCCGTGCCCTTTCCAATACCTTTGGCCGTGAGTAGACAGAGGAGATATTAGGACGAGTTTGGTCATGGACGGCTCATGCTTACATCCTCGTCTTGCGGTTGATAGTCGTCGAGCTCTGTATGAAGCCTATCTAATTGAGCCACAATGTCTGCGTCGTTCATCAAAACCCCGATCTCACTACGAAGACAGAGACATTAGATAGTATTTTCGATATTTGCGAAGGCATGGATGTACTCACTTTAGCGCCAGCCATTTGTTGACGTGCTCTTGCGCATCAGCAATCATACTTCAAACATTCACATGTTAGCACGAGACGGATAATTTGGCATTAAGTTCATACTCTGCGAGCTTATCGGGTGGTGGGCTCTCGGGTGGGCGCAAGTTCGTTAGCTTTGCATGTCGCCACTCTAGTAACTCAGATTCTCGCTTTTGGATGTGCGTAAATCCATTGGTCACAATGAAATCAAATGACCTTAACATACTCTATGGGTCTTGAGTTGTGATACTGCTTGGCGTAGTGTCCCTACTACGAGATATGGACTCCATTGTTATTGAAACACCCTGAAAAGAGCTATACAGTACTATTGTTGAGGGGAACACTGACCGGAGGACTGTATGCTCGTATAACGATTCGAATTTGTCCTTTCAGACATTTTCCGTACCAAAAGTTGCTACGCGTAAGAAGCAGGGTGGTTGGTAAAGGGGAGGGGAGTTGGTCTCGTGGCTGCTGGCACCTGTTTCTATTGGCCATCTAAGGCACGGCCGAATCAGCACAACGGTGGTGTCATTGCTGTATCTGGCCAATCGAGGAGCATACTCACGTGACTTGAGCGGGTTGGAAGCAGGTGCTTTGAACTCGTACACCACGCAGGAACGGCTATATATGCGTGCCGATTCCAACCAGACTTGATCTTGGATTGCTTCAAAATACGTACGCTCCTACTTTTAAAACAGAGTGGAAGCCACCAGTCTGGTAAAGTTTGAGTTACCGATTATGGTATTGAGCGACAAACAAGCGCATACCTCGATGCCCGAGCTGATAGGGCGCAAGGCGTTGGGAGGAGGGGGTACTGATAGGGGATGTATATTGGTAGGTCGATAAAAGTATTTCATTTATGATAGCATCCTCATATCGCTCGCGGGCCGGGTAGAAACACAAGCATGTAGCATGCAGCTCTTCACTGGTGGTGCGTTTGATCGGCCAGGTCCGGAGACCGAGCATCGTAATTACTATGCGAACCTACTTAGATCCTTTTGCCAAGCCAAATCTGATAGGACTCCTACAATGATTCTCCATTCGGTTGTCCGAGGAGACCGGGCACTCCACTACGCTTCATTTCCCGCTTCCACGGGAGCCTGAAATACCTGAGCGTAACACACTAATGCGAGAGAGGAAATAACTCATAGGCTGGGTCCCACGACACTGCATAATGTCCTCCTTTTGACAGAAGCGCGGCTACCCAGGCAGTTTTACGACACGAAATGCGTAGTTTGCTATTTTAGAGCTCTTACTTCAGAAGTCATCAGATTGCATCGTACAGCAAACTGGTGCGAGCGTCTGATCTTGTTCACCCCGTGTAACTGTGCCTAACCAAGTCAAGCCAGCCACGGCCTCGTGCCAAGGGCGTGATGCTAAATTTGGCCGTATATAACGGCCCGAGACCTTGATGAATCTCTGAGAGTCTTGCTTGCGCTGGTAGTACCTCCATCGTTGAAGCATCCCTGCTCATCATGAGTCTTCCACCGTGGGACCAGCAAACCTTTTCATTCGGAGTGAGCTTCAACGCTGACCAGACGGCTATATTGCTAACAAGTAATTGCAGTGGGAGCCTTACGTTCACACAATACAGCAATGCTCAAGGCTCAATATAGCGTTCTCGAATGATCTTGGATCGGCACCGCGCGCGAATCCACCACCTGCTCCACCTTACACTGTCATCGTATATAGAGGCGGGAGTTCACCGCTGACACTCGCTGTCGGAAATATGGGTAAGCGCCCACTCCCAATTATAGCAAACATACCCGCTAACCCCTCTTCAAGGCCAACAGGGATCGTATCCGTGGGTGGTGAACTTGGCGATGGGACCCATGTATATGCTTGCGATGAAGGATTCTGCAGGCTATACTGGAGGTGTATGGCCGTCTAGCTTTTCGCACTTGAGATGGAGTTTGACCTTGTGTCTGACTAGGTATCGCTGAGGTGGGGGATGACTACAGGCAGCGGATGCTCGCTATCTCCCGACCCGATGACACCCTCGTCTTTGGGCTTTACAAGAACTGGAAAGTTCGTATCTATAATATGAATTTCGGAAACTCGCCTCACACTTCTTTCAGCTCCCAGTGCGGCCAAGTAAACATTGTAGTCAACAATGGAACCTCACCGTTTCAAGTAGAGATTATCCCCGAAGTAGTGAGCCCCATATTATTTAACTAGCACAAAACGATTGATACTAGATGTTAACAATTTTTTTGCTCAGCGCCAACAAAAAACGCTCCATTTTGCTACGAATGAGTTTGTAAGAGATGCACTGGGTTTCAGCGCTATTCACCGCTGACTGCATGTATGCAGGGGTTTGTCCTGGACCTCCCCGCTGGCCTATATTTCTTTGGTGAGTACAGTACTCGCTGTGCCAACACAGCTTCAGCTAATCTATTTATAACTATAGTTGCCATCACTGATGCTGATGGGAATTCTGGCGTCGATGGGCTGCTTACGGTGGGAAGCTCAAGTGACAATTCTTGCTTGAACGCCGCGGCTACAGTGTCAGTGGGGATGGCAACTAGTGTGTATTCAGGCAGCGGCATTCTTCTACCAAGCAGCACACTAGCTATTTCATCTTCGAGTGCTACAGACCAGCCCACTACGACAAGCGTTTCTGGAGACGGCGCTCAGCAGTCAAGGTTTGTCATTGCATATCTCGTCCAAGAGAACGTGCTCACGACATTTGTAGTAGCACATCAACGGGAGGTAACAGGTGCGTCCACTGGCTGTAGAACAGCCGGCTATTAAAGCGACTTATGTTACCACTTTCAGCTCAAATGTGCCCATTATTGCGGGGGTTGTGGCGGGGGTTGTGACACTTGCTGCAGTCACTCTTCTCATTTGCTGGCTTCTTCGGCGTCGAAGAACGCAAAGAGCCATGGTGGAGCCCGTGGACGATAGGCCAAAACCCGACATGGGCCACATACAGCCCTACGGATATGTTGTTCCCCATTCAAACACCCAGTATCCCCGAGAAGGTGTTCCCGAAATCCACTCTGGGGATCTTCGAACGGGCATGAGCGGCTATCCTGGAGGGAGACTTTCGTCGTTCGACGAGCCGAGGCGTCAATCTCATGAGGCGTTCTCTCACCAATTTCAACAAGATATTACCGTGCATGCTCCTCAACCACAATCATACCCATCTGGGCAGTCCATTTTATTGAACAGTCCACCGAGCTCCGATCAACAATCTCCCGCCTCAAATCGGTTCTCGCAAAGCACCGGGATGAGCGCGCCTCCGAACGGCAAGGGTGGGCGGGTTTCGTCTGAGGCTTCGTCAAGTCGTGACAGGAAAGAACGAGTAGGATCACCTCTGCCACCGGGTGCTATGGCACCTGCAGCTCGTAACACTACCACGCCTATTGGCTCTTCCTCCATCATTGAGCCTCCCAGTAGCCCAGGGAGCGAAAGGTGGTTTTCTGGGCCTGGGTCTCCCATGACTCGGTCAGAGACAGTCCCTCCTCCTTACAGAGAACAACCGTCAAGGTCTCATTTTCATGGGTCAATTGCCGAATGAACACTTTCGTGTCGTGCAAAATGTTCCCAATCGTGTATAATAATGTTCGCTTGGTTTGCTATGTACTGAGTTGGTATATGCATGTAATCACATTTTAATGCCGGATACTTTAGGGGAGGTCTCATCAATTTGGGATAAGTGCTAGATTAGGTGGCGGGAAATCCACATCTAACAACGATCTCTGTGACATCCGTCGGTGAGGGAGCAGGAACGCGGTTGTTGTGGAAGCAGCTGAGCAGCAGAAGTGAGGAAAGGTGAATCAAAGCAGTAGGAGTGAGAGGTGCGTCTAGATTTTTGAACTGGACTATTGTGTGAACGCGTCGCGCAACCATTGTAGATTTGCAGAAATGTCGTTTGGTGGATCTCGTAAAGGATGCTTCAAATGTGGTAGTTGTGCGTATTATTTCTTTCATCTAGAGATTGTGTACGCTCATTGTTTTGCTTGTGGATTAGTGGGCCACATTGCGGAAGCGTGTACGTCCGAAACGCGCCTTTGCTATAACTGTCGACAGCCAGGACACGAGTCTATCAACTGCCCTAGTCCCCGCAGTACTCAAGCTAAGCAGTGCTACTCCTGTGGAGGTGTTGGGCATATTCAGGCCGATTGTCCCAGCGTTCGGCTAGCTGGTGGAGCGCATGCTGGCGGCTTTGGCACCAACCAGAAATGTTATGTAAGTTTGGAACTCATCTAGTTTTGCCTTTTGGTCTAATTATGCATGTTAGAATTGCGGTCGGCCGGTGGGATCCTTTCTGTTGCTTAAACTTAAACATATATAAATACTAAGTAACATCTCGACCACCTGACAGGGACATATTGCCCGTGTCTGCCCTGGAGCTGGTGGAGGCTTTGGAGGGGGAAATCATAACTTTGGAGGTGGTGGCTTCCGTGGCCCACCGAACCGTGGTGCCAATGGGGTAGTGAAGTGCTTCCGTTGCCAGGGATTGAATCACTTCGCTCGGTAAGCACAGCTCATCGGTGTGGTTTCGCGCTGCTGACTTTGCAACAATAGCGATTGCATGGCTGCTCCAGGAACTACTGTCCTAGACAACAAGCCAAAGACGTGTTATAGGTGCCACCAGGAAGGACACGTACGTATTTGGCTTACCGTCCTTTACCATATGACTTATTTTGTGCACAGATTGCGCGCGACTGTCCTGAGAATGCGGAGTACGTGACCTAGGTTGCACCGTTGAGATATTGGGTGATGTATATTTAGCAATGTAATTGCGCAGTTGTTTACAGTTATCAGTTCGAGCACACCTCGTTGAACCCTTCGTAACAATCAATAGCATTATAACGACAATAAATCAACACAGCGGAAAAGAATGCAACAATGCTATGGGTCAACTCCTTAGTCTTTTGGATCTGCGTGGTTGACTATCTGGGCTGTGCTCGTTTTCGGCGGCCTGGGATGGAGCCTGGTTCTCACTCTCCTCAGGTGGTTCCCTTTTCTTGGCTTTGGTAGATGTACGAGTGGGGGCTTTTTTCGGGGGTTTAGAACTTCCCAAACTTTTCGACGCAGGTCCATTCTTCCAACCACCTCTCGCTCCCAATTTAATGATAGCAGCCCATGCTCCAGCGTTGACGGGCTGCACGCTGAGACGTCCACGGTTCATCAGGGGCATTGCTTTTAGCTCAGCCAGGTCCTTTGGTGTGAGATACCCTAAGCTGGGTGAGTCTCCCTCGCTTTCTGAGCCAAGTTGAACGACGTTCTCGATGGAAGCCGAGCTTGCGATCAAACGTAGTACTGATAGGGGAACGAAATTCTCCAGGCGCGCGCGAAACGTGAGTTCCACCATCCACCAGGTGGGTTCGGCGTCAGGAGATTTGGAACTAGATTTTGCGTCGTAGTATGGGTGTGTTGGGTCGTTTGCTGTGACTAATGGAGGCATGTTAATAGTGAGTATGCGAGAAACACACTTGGGAAAACACACAGTCAGGATACGCCTCTTTGGACACCTATTCAGCGTAATGTAATCAATGAGTGGGTGATGAGGGAGAGCGGGACGAGCGCAGTTAGAAAGTCGTACCTCTGCTATGGCCGCTATTCCTGGAGTTCTTGTATTAATAAAAAGAGGGTGAACGTATAACAAACCGCAACTTACCAGGTGTTTTGCAGTTCGAGTGATAGAAAAACACCTGTTCGAAGATGTTGGAACAATGAGTTGGATGTGACGAGAGATTGTTACCTGGTCTCCAACTTTCATTTCTTTCCGCATTATGTTTTTTGCCTCGTGGTTTCTGACGCCTTCCCAAGCCGTAGTGCTATAAAAATAAAACCATCTGAAACCACCCAAAGGCTTGTAAGTATAATACTCACCTGCATGATTCAAAGTCATCCACGGAGAACTGGGAACATCAGCGTGATATTTATTTCGTTCTACGCATGCCACACCTTGACATCCTTTCCTTTTACGATTCGAGGTTCGGGCTCTGCCTTCATGAGCCAAAAGTTTAGCATTGGAACGACTGGGTGTTGTGATTTAAGTAAAATAGTAAATGGTTGCTGGTGGACGCGTCGTAAATAGAGTCGCGCGGTCATGTGACGGTGGTGGATTTGATCAGAACTGAGGCGTTTCTGTGTCAAGTGTGAATAAAAAAAGAGCATTGGATTGATAGTACACGATTTGCAGGATAGGATGGTGCAGTCTAGGCGATCAGAAAAGCAACAAAGTGAGGGAGCATCGTACATGAAACATAAAAAATATTCAATCAAAACATCGTCAAGACAGATCATTCAACTAATAATTTTTCCAACAAGCTGGGCGCAGAAATTGAGAAGCTTCGTCGACAACCCTCTATTTGAGACCAGGAAATTTGTAGTCATTATACCTAGTTTGGATATTTTGTAAGTTTAACAGCGCTGAAATTGTGCCCAACGAGTAGAGGTCGTTACCTCTCATCTTGAGTTCTCCGAGCGCGTAGTCGTGAGTTTGGCTTCCATTCGGCAAGTTTGGCCCATCTCCGTTTGTACCCAAGGTGGATGTGGAGGCAGAGTGCGGCGAGGTGACATTCGATTGTGGCGGCTCGTTGGTCCACATACGATCGCTCAGAGTTAAACGGAATATGGTTGAAACTGAATTGAGGATCGATGGGTTTGGAGAATTGCAGAACGCATCGTTGATTCTATCCAGCATACTTTCACAGCTACATATGGACAGCGATTCAGTAGGAGCTTCGGTAAAGCACGTCAAAAATGCTCACGCAATGGCGACAATCTCGGGGTACACCATGACGGCTTCCGCAACTAGACCGAATAGAATTTGCCGTTCGATTTCGCTTTGTGAACAGTTGATCATAGTCACAGCAAAGGACGAAATAAGCAATACTGTCTCGTTCGACATATCTCCAAACAGTCTAAGATCGATTTCAGGTGGCGCTCCACTCCTCTCCAAATCATCGACGTCCGCCGGGGGCAACCAATCCGGATCTAGGCCCGCGATTTCTAGCAGCTGCGCGTACTCCGAGCAGGATGTTGCTTGCGGCAACAAGGCCATGAAGTATCCAGCGCGGTCTATGTGGAGCGCACCTCTCGGCCCTGGGGGAGGAGGTCCTTGTGCGTCACGGCTGATTCGCAAAAGCGTTCTTAGCAAGCTGGCAGCTGAGGCGCAAGTTGGCGAAAGTCGCAAGCCACGAGAGATGATGGATGCTAGAGAAAACGAGAACGTTGCTTCGGAAGAGTATGACAGAGAATGAAGCTCATCTAGCTGGAGATAAATTTCGTCAAGGGGCTCGGATCGAAACTGTTTCAGACAGGATGTGACAGTTCGCTCGGAAAACATATTGTACTTCTCAAGAGAAAGCAGAGTTGCTTCGAGCAAGCCAGCAGCTTCCGAGAACAGCGCAGCATACCCGGACTGTATGATCGCAATGGAGATCCAGGTCAATTGAGAAAGGTAGCGAGAGTCTTTCGGAAGTCGAATGACGGCCTTGGACAGAGATCGCAGCATGCTAAGAAGAGCAGTTGGGTCCTCTTCGTTTGCATTAGCCAGGGCAGTCTGAAAGGCCACGAGCATTTGGTAAAACAGATCGTCGTCGACGTCGGTACTCGGGATTTCAAGTAGTCGGCCTAGCACAACGAATGCTCGAGATTGAACATATGCTGACAATTGAAACGCTGTCGAAGAAAGGAGGCTCATCCAGCGGCCGCGCCAAGTGTTTGCCACACCTAGGCAAGTGCTATCGTTGAATAAAACTGAGCTAAATGCACTAGTAGCCACTCACCGATCGACGAAGCACCCGAAGATATGATTTCTAGCAAGAATCCTGTGAGCTCCTCTAGCTTCACCATGGCGACAGAATCCGAAGGAGGATCCACCAAAACAAACTCGCTTTTGGAGTCAGGTCGAGTGACACCCAAGACTGTCTGAAATTCTGGGTCAAGCGTCTGGTTGAGGAGCTTACGGAGGGTTTCTTTGGTCTCGTCATCCGTGTTCTTGTTGGTCAGAAAGGCCTGAACGACATTAACGAGAATGCCGTATATCGTCTTTCGTAGCAATAGAGGGCCGGCGGTAGAAAGCACGGTGATGAGATAAAAGATCTCCGGGACGTAGATCAGAATCTGCACTGGGGGACGATTATTTTGGAGAACCATGTAAACCAAGCGAGCGATGGCTGCGACCTCGTTCCATGCAATATCGTCTGTGGGCAAGATAGGTGGTGGACTCTTGATTCTTGTGATGGCCTACCGTTATGCTGTAAAAATCTTGTTCAAGATGCGAAACGTAGCCCGCTTACCCTTCGTAACCTTGCAATCAGCTTCCCTTTGACGTCGACTGAAGTCATGTTCACAAGTGCTTCAGCAATAAGTTCGCAACGGGCCGATCCGAGTCCGCCATCAATAGCAGACTTTGTCAATTCGTCCAACGTGGCATTGACCGTTCCAGCGTTGGATCTACCCAGGTTCTCCCAAACAATCTTGTTTACAAGAGGGTAGAACTAATATGCGGGTTTAGTGAGCGAGGTCAGTTGTATCATTGGCGACAGAACATACCTCGCCATTCTTCACCGTCATGTCGATCAACGTCCGAATGCAGAGCCGCACCTTGACTGAGGATGAATCAAAATGTTCGGAGTTGGGGTCCAAAAACAACGCCAAATTCGAAACCCATGGATGCAAGTAGTTCAGCGAAGTGACTTGCTGAGACGCAGTTGCTTTGTTGAATCCAATCACAAATTCAGTCAGAAAGTCTAGCGTGAGGTGGGGCGAATGGGACGCAAGTTTGTCGCTGAAATAGGCTGCAAAAGCTGAGTTGTTTGTTGGGATAAAAAAGCCTGGAGAGTGCGTTAGTATTTGACCATGCCTGGTTGGCTACTGCAGCACTGACCTCGGGACGTGACCAGTCGAATATCTTTGTAGTCAAGGTGATAACACACAGAACAGAGCAGCTCGTAAGCACTAGAACGAAGCTGCTCGTCTTCAGCCCCAAGATTCAATAGGGAAACATTCATAAGCGTGGCTGAAATATCCCCAAGATGGGCAAAGTGGTCGCGACCTCCGAATTTGCCCTCAGTGTTCAGGTTGTTCTTCGACATCCGGATTGCCTGTATTTAAACACAGTTATGTGATTTGCTTTGGGAAATGCTTCAAGGATGCTCACCTTCACGATTTCTTCGCGGTCACTAGAAGCAAACAACAAAGTCCTCCCACCATCATGGCGCCGAATAACAAACTCCCCTGCCTCTCTGCCCGCCGCGATATTGTAAACGTCATCGATATCTCGCAGGAAGATGGTATCAGTTAGTTTGCAGTTCAGCCCAGGATATATTGTGATTGGACGCCCCTGTGATGCACATAAGTCAGCTGCGTTGGTATCAAAATGATACTAAATACATACGCTTGTGATGCGAATGTGCGATGTTGCTACACTGATAGTAATGGGTGCGCGCATGCGTTGAGGAGAATACTGGTATACGTTAGAGAACGTTTGCAGCACTTCGCGTTCTAGGCTACCTGCACACATACGCGCATCAGAGTTGCTCTAGTTCATATAAATTTAAGCCAGCCAACTTACTAGCTGCAGTCAGAGGAGCAAGACTATCAGGGTGAATCCTTTCAATCAAGTCAGATGTAGCGGAAACAGCCACAACCGTTTTCCCAAGGCCCAAGCCTACAAGCAGATGACGGTTAGCGATTTGTATGCGATCCGTGTGATGAAGGTGTCAGTGAAGAAGACGTACTGGAGAAACGATAATAAAGCTTGCGGAGGAACTTTTGTGCCAAATTGTTTGGGTTGACGATGTATACGGTTCGGAGCCGGTCAACGAAGTCGAAAGGAGTGACCTCAACAAAATGGTTGATCCACTGGGTAGGAATCTCAGACGACGCAGAAAACGCCTGTATTTACTAATTAGAGATTTTTTGAAAAGCAGATGTCAGCAAGCGTACCGTGCAATCTAGGATCAAGTCGAAGGGAGCGATATTAGAGTTCAGAAGCTAGTACAAAACATAAGCGTTGGATTATGCCCAAATAATCGAGAAACCCACGCTAAATATTCTAAACAAGAGCAAGTGAAATTCCACGGTCTCAACATTGAGTTGTGCTATGCGGAAGATGTAGACATTCGGCGTTTCTTCAGGAGCAAGCGCAGACCGATGATCGGGCGACGGTATGGTAGGTCCGCTCTGGCATGAAAAGTATGAGATATCGGTGAGCTAAAGGCTTATAACACCCCCAAAATACCTTTGCACCAGGTGCCTCGATGAACATGTCACGAATCGACGCATCAGGGGTTCGGTGCGCTTGCGATCGCATGAAAGTCTTGTAGGGCATATGATCTTCAGAGGAGCTTCGCGATAGCACAGGAACCTCTACTGGCTGCCCAAGCTCGACAAGCACATTGACCAACATATCCCACTGGCGCTTTCCAGCAATGGTGTCGGTTGCTTGTGAAGAGGCAGGTTTGCCTGTCGTAAGTAGGTCCTTGCCGATCTTATCCACATGGTCCGAGAAATAGCGATGCAACACGGCCTGGTCGACTTCATCGTACGACGTCCCTAACCATTCTTCTACAACCTCTTCGTCTGGCGGAGGCGTGTAATGCTAAGTCGACCAGTTAGCAATGAACACTATGTCCCCGCATAAAAGGATGCTACTCACGATGGAGTCGTTAAGGAATCTTGCAAGAGGGACAATGTTCGCTTCGAGGAGATTGTTCAATGGGATAAGGTAGGGTTCTTTGCCGAATAAAACATTGTTAGCCAAGTTCTGGATGATCTTCGTAATTAGCATCAGGCCTCGTCGAATGCGGGCGTTTTCGCGAGGCAACTCGATGTCGACCATCTCAGGGGAAACAATTGTTGGACATATAAATCTATCAATGAAGTTGTTGAATATTATAGGCTTAAATATACGGAAGTTTGGGAATCCGTACCGCAGAAACATAAAACTGCCGACCGCTGGGAAGCTACTTTCGGGCCAGACTAAATTGCTAATGGGAGGGGTTAATCCTAGGGACTACCACAAGTAGAACCTATACTTACACCGTATCCGCAATATACGTGCAGACTTCGCGTATTATCCTACAGCCGTCAATCGTAAGAACAGTGAGCTAAGGTATTGAAACATATCAGTACTACTTACGGTGGTAGAATTGGTGCTGATTCACAAATCACATTCAAGAAGGCCTGAGCGATGATTGAAAGGCTCTTCGCATTTTCTTCTACATTGCCCCGACCGTCCGGCCGTTTTGGATCAAGTTCGTAAGAGCGATCAGCGGGCATGGCTACCATCTGCGAGATCAGCGGAGACAAGATTTGACGCAAATAGCTTCGATAAAGCATAAACATAGCGCATATATCTAACCAATTGTTCACTTACTTGTACCCATGCATACGTGCGAAGGCCGAGAGTACTCGCATGCACATACTATTAGACCTGAAAATACTGGATTCGCTAGCTAGATACATCGAGTCAGCAAAGTTTGCGTGCATTATGTCTCGTCCAATAAACTTACTTGTTTGTGCAACTTCCCGAGCAATCAGAGCTTTGATAAGCCTCATCAAACTTTTCCGCGTGTCGAAGATATTGAGAATGACGTGAATGAGATTCTCGATTTCATGTGCAGGGCACACATTGCACATAGCCATTGCTATCATAATCTACGACCGGGGTATAAGCATCCGTTAAGCAAAGGGACTCGGCGTACTCACGTTTGGACCTCGGACCATCTTCAATAAATGGCGAAGTCAGTCTTAGTCTTGCCAAACACAGAGCCAAGTGCATACCTCGCACAACCGACTAGGCTGAACTTGTCCCTCTGATTTCCTGTCTGCAATTTTGAACCGCTTCCGCTTCTTCTCCTCTTGATCTTCTTCGCTGTCTCCATCTTTCTTCTCGTTCTCGTTCTCGTTCTCGGTCCCGGACTTGCTCTTCACTTCAACCTCAGTTCCCTCCTCGTCCGCCGGATCAGCCTCTTCCGCTTTTTCTGGAGCGTCTTCGTGAGGCTCCTCGCCAAGAACTTGAGAAAAGACATGGATGAAGACCGTTCGCACGTGCGGGTCCTCGTGGTAGGCCATTGAAAGGCAGTGCTTTAGGCCAACATCCATATTGGCGTCTAACAAAAGAGAAAGGCCCTGGACGGCAAGCTGTCGATACAAGGGAACGTCTCTGGCGAGCCCAAAAGCCACCCTCTACGATTATGATCGATTAGTTTATATCATATTGGGCACCCATAAAGTCCATTATTACCTGAGCACGATCGTCACTGGCGGCGGACTGAACGAGGTTTAGCGTGCGTAAGTAATGCGGGTCCATACAAGTAACTAACCTTCTCGAAACACTGTTTGACAACGCGCACGAAAAACTGGAAATAGCGATAAAATAAGCGTGAGCGCATGTTGAACTCATCATCTTCCGAATTGTTCTCCAAAGAACTGAGTTGAAACCTGTCTAAAAGTAGAACTACGATCTTTAAGCAGGCAGCGTTAACTTCGCCTTGGGTGCGATGTTGAGCGTCGGGGGTACTCGGCTACCATAAGTATAGATTTCAGAAACGCATATAACCACACTGTTCAATCTGTGACTCACAGGTAGTTCGATCATCGCCCATTCCGCGAAGGCCTCCAGTAAATCCCCTCGAAGCATCAACTCCTTCTCCAATGCCAAATAGTCTCGTTTCTCGAATAGGTTGTGGGCCATGGCGCAGAACTTTACTCGGATACGCATCGCCCATGGGTCCTCTTTAGGTGCTGCATGTAACAGTTGCAGGAGCCCACGGACGAGTTTACTAATATTGACTTGAATATGTGAAGTGTCCGTTTCAGATTCGATGCGCTCGAAGATAAGCTTAAGCACAGTCACCACCTAAAATAAAAGAAACAAAGATTATGTTAGTTTACGAGCGCCGTGTGTTTGTGCGGTCTTACCTGCTCGATAAACTTGCATATCTCCTCTCCCCAGACGAGATCACCCGCAAGTCGAGGCTTCACCAGACTATAACAATATTAGCTGGATATCCTTGGCAGTGGATATAACTCACTCTGAGAATCGCTGAAGTAACATCGAATATAACCTCGGATGGAGTTCTTGTCCCAGCGCATCTTTCACCGTTTCTCTGCAGAACAAATGCGTCGACCCAAGCAAATCAACCATCCGCGCAATGAACTCTTCAACTTTCTTTGACGCAGACACGGGCCAAAGCATGCGTTTGGGGATATCGTCAAGCTGAACCAGGTCGCGGAATGCTGGATACCTGCTCTCGTTGCACACACAAGATCCACCCCAAGTCGCGAGGAACATGGTCAGGTTCTGCCACTCCATTAGCCCGTCCTGAGAACCCTAACTAATGATTAATAGTGTACGCAGAGATGGTGTAGGGGGCTTACATCAGTCAGGTGCTCGAGCCTCGAAGTCCTCTCGTCCCAGCGGGTGAAGCACTCGATCCATGTCGCGAGATTGATAGTGCTAGGCGCCGCTGCAGTCCGGAGTAACTTTCGGATTCTCTTCTGGTGGGCGATACGACCTGTTTATGACAGCTTAGCAACAGAAGCGCTTTGGACACAACAAGCTATAGATAACTTACCAATGATGAACACGTTAGGATCCCCAAGCGCCTCGTACACCGACGCACGCTTTAACAGCAAATCCGCGCTGCATCCCGAAGGCTCAGGAGCGAGATTCAACTTCTCAATCGCTACAAGCTGACCCAGATTTCGACTTGCATGTGTGACAATATCCTGATGAACGGACGTTAGCGCGATAAGGCACGCTACTTCGACCATAACGAGGAACTTGGTCGCTGGGATTGGGTACAATTGTAGCGCAGCTTTGGTGTTTAGCATCTGCATGGTCGACGAAAACTTCTGCCAGTCAATCACTGTGGTAAATTTAAACAACGAACAACCATACCTCCACAGGATTCGCGTATCGAGCGAGCACGATAGAGATCAATGAGTTATATGCGAGTCGCAGATCTTTGGAGCTCGTGGAAGAGTATATCAGCAATGCACCCGCGCGTAGAGCATTTGGTCTATACGTCTCGGTGAGCCAAACATTATATAAACCTAAAGTGGCAACTACTCACCCTGTATGCGCAGCCAACTCTTTTGCACCGACACTCAATGCACTCCCGGGGGTCATATTCCTTGCGCTCGCTGCTAGCATACCGAAACTTCGCGCAGCAGCAGTGCGAATGCACGGATCAAATGGATGGCGCAACAGCAGCAGCGAGTCGCGTACGCATTGTGGGATATCAGATGGGACATTGTGACGGAGCGTAAAGAAGAAGCGAGAATCCGTTCGGAAGAGTGCGAGGAGCGCAAGGATAAGTTGGTCCCGGTCCGTTAGGTCAGAGGTCATACGCAGAGCAGCGGGATGCATGCGTGGCACGGCAGTGCCTCCGCCAGGCAATTGCTCGCCAGTTTGTTCCGTTGCAGACTAAGGAGGTGCGAGCGCATTGCATAATTAGTGAGGCCCGCAGAGTGTATAAATCAGGACAATCTTCGCAACAACTGACCTGCATAATCTTCCTTAATCGTACGGCCGTCGTGCTCACCAAATCGTCGAGAGGCGGCTGCGACGGAACACGGGTAACCTATCCGAAAGAATAAGTGAAATTAGCCATGGTATACTGTTGAATATATGCATTTATTATATTCATATAGCACTCTACACACCTCGCTAGCTAACAGTAAGCACGCCCTCACGCCCACCAGCTTAACAGCTTCGGAGCATTCCGGGGCCAACACAGCTGGGAATGCCGCCGTGACCGCGACATGTGGGTAAAACCTTTATTTATGAGGGCGGATGGAGAGAGCATTTAGGATGGGACGGATAGGAAGTGCGCGAGAAGACGTTTGAAGGGCGATGTGGTTGAAGTGGAGGGAGGGATCGCATTGAGAGGAAAGGTTTGAACTTGTCAATAGACTAGATAAACGAAATATAAATCAAGACGCGACGCACCTAAAGATAGCCACCAAAGCATCAACGTGCAAGGACACATCCAGCGCATCAGCTTGCTCTGTAAAGGACTTGTGCGGCGCAGGAGGATTGAACAGCCGATTCTGCAACGCAATGCATTGAGCATACAAGCACCCAAACCCACAACAAAAGTTACCGTCAGTTAAAACTTACCCTGACATCGTCCACCCAGTCTGGAGCTAGGCTCTTGATTCCATCACCGTAGGACCCTCCGCCAGCGTACGACGCTGCTTTCGCCAAATCTACCAGGCATGCAATAGCCGTGTCTCTTAATGGTCGGTTATGGCTCTGTAACCCCTTGTTCAGCGCCTCCGTAAAAGCAAGAGCCTTTCTATCCTTCTTCGCCCTGCCACTGCCCGCGTCTAAGCCTCTAATTCGCTCGGGGCTCACAGCAAGTAAAACTGTAAGCGTTGGCCAGTAGGTTCTCTGTTTCCCATCGCGTTCGCTCTGAGCATAAAGGGTATCAAACACACGTTCGGGCGCTCCATCGAGCCTGCGTCGCCCGGCAAGAAGATCGGCATATTCTTGAGGGAGAATTTCGATCCAGTTCCAGATTGCCTGCCGCACGGCGCTAGCGATTGCCATCTTGGGCTTGTCTTTCATCCCAAGAAGAAGGGAGGAGAGTTCTGATGCAAATATGGGTAAATGTGATTTGAATATTAGGTTCAGAAATATGCAACTTACCTGAGAGCACGTTCCCTAAGCGAGTGGCGTCCATCGCACTGCATGCAACCAGCTTCATGTCCATCACATCTACCGGCTCGTCCGAGGTATTACCAGTACTGCTGGCGTGTGCCGTGCGAATCCACCCCCTTACTTTTGAAAATACAATGTCCCAATTTGATGCGCTTACTGCGAAGACCACGCGAGCGGCGTATCGATACACGAGCCAACTGACCGCCGAGGGGGTGTCGGAATACGAGGCGGCCGCGGGTGCCATGAGAGATGTCAAGGCGGGGGTTGTATTTGTCGAAGAATAACCCGTTGGTCGGGGAGGCTTGGATGGGCCGTGCATCCCCGCCGAGTAGGGGTAGGCAGATGCAGGCAACGAGGGAATGGACGCAGCGCCCGGAGAAGTCCATGAGGGGGAGGCAGAGTCTTGTAGTGAAGCCGAAAGGGTGCTACCACGACCAATAGAGCTTTCAGGCGCCCCCTGACGCGTCGTACCGGCGCTGCTTCCCGCAATTGTTGCGCTCGGCGACACATTTGTGAGCCCAACTGCGTCGACAGAGTGAAAGTCGGGAACGTATTCATTATACATGAGGCCGACAGTACGCGGGCGATCCGAGACAGAGGAGGTTTGGCGAAGGATAAGGACCATAACGCTCAGCGTGTATTGCGCAACATCTTCGCTTAGGGGAAGCATGTCGATGAATCCGGCCGAGGACGCCATTGAGCCCCGCGAGGGCTGACGACGCGGCTGGGCCTCGTGCAAGGTGGGAGACTGGGGGTCGCGTTGAGAATCGCGGTGGATTTGCCAGCGGAATGTAAGAGCGGCTGATAGAATTTTAAGAATGTAGAATTGAGAGTGAAGTATGTCTAAAGAGAGGAATCCATCGGCATTTGGTTGCGAATTCTACAAGCAAGCAAGTTAGCGTCATAGCATCTAAGAGCACACATAATGCTACCTTGGTAAGCTTGTCGAGCAATTGGCTTAGAGCGTACGCGATGGCGTGTAGTTGGGTGCGGGAGAGCTGAATGAGTAGCTCAACGGCCTGCTGGAGTGCGGGGTCCGACTCAACGGCATGAAGATTGAGGCCAGAATTACAAGGAAGCTGGAGGATTATACATATCAGCATATTTGTCGCTTGCGCTGTACCGCAACTTGCCTTGACACGCAACCTGTTGACCAGCGCGTTGATAATGACCTTATGAGACTGTGGCGATCCAGTAGTGGACGCGAGCGCAAGACTCGACATAGTTTTCGCGCCGGAAGCCATGGGCTGCGGCAAAAGTGTAGAGGCTGAATCACTCGAACGGTGCAGATGGGAAGAGGAGTGCATTTCCCCAAAAGAAGGCCGCGGTGGGGTCCGTCAGACTTAGAGACTGCAGGCCAGATGAAGGGTTAGCAAACAATCACAGCTACGATAAATCGAGCACTAAACGCTTGTTCTGAACACCGGCTAACTCACAAGGCCAGGCAGCAATAGGAACACTCACTGGTGCATGCTCACCGCTTCTCGCGCTCAAGTCGTGCTTGATTCCAGCCCTAGATTTATTTCACGTGACTTATTTGCCACCACTTTACTTTCCACCACGCTATCATGTCGCAAGTCGTTCTTGAAACAAATATGGGAGAAATAACCCTCGAGCTCTACGACAACCACGCCCCAAAGGTACATATGCAGCTCTACTATTTTATCTCGACTCTGACTACTTTCTCAAGCAAGACATGTCAGAACTTTCGTGAACTAGCCAAGGTTTGTCTCATAGCCCCGTACATTTAATACGAAGAACTTACACAATACATAGCGAGGCTACTATAATGGGGTTATATTTCACCGGATCATTGTGGTATGTCTTCTATGTCCCAATGTAACTAGGTGTGTAACAATGCAAAAACAGGATTTCATGGTGCAAGGCGGAGACCCGACTGGCACCGGAAGAGGGGGGACAAGCATCTACGGGCAAAAATTCGAGGATGAGATCACCCCCGAACTGAGATTTGTTGGTGCTGGAATACTGGCTATGGGTGCGTGCGGTTTTCATGCTACTGAAAGCTTTCTCACATGTTGTTTAGCCAACTCTGGACCTAATACAAACGGTAACACTTTTGATTTCCCGCAATGAAGCACTCAATATAACTTTCCCTCAGGTTCCCAGTTTTTCCTGACGCTAGGCCCGACACCTTACCTAGACAATAAGCACACTATTTTCGGACGTGTCAGCGGTGGGATTCGTGTGCTGCAGAGGTTGGGTGCAGTTGCAACGGACGCACAAGATAGGTAAGCACGGTTGTATTCGCTCGTGTTCATGTTTTAACAGCCGGATTATAGGCCAAGGGAAGAAGTCAAGATTTACAAAGCCCGTCTCGTTGAGTAATATCGATTAAAAGTGCTTTCATAGAGCTTTTCGTTGTCTACACTTCTCCTTTGTAAACCGTTGCTACTTTTGTATGGAAATCATGCCGCTGTTTATGCAACACGTCAGAGAAACGATCACGTGTTAGTACAGTGATCCGTCTCATCAGACCTCCTCCGCTGTACCACAATCCACACATCCAACCACAAAACGTCTCTCATTAATCTGCATTGAGACACCCTGCCAACCACCACTAGCCGCAGGCTACAACCCGCACAATAACTATACCCTCCTGCGGATAACAATATGGGCCAGTGAGTACAAGATAATTAATGTTAGGATAATTCTAGCTCACCAATTTAACTACAGCGGACTTTTCGACGATGAGAATGAATCTGAGCTGAGCGACGTACCTCCCTCGCCTCCTTCCTCACCCCCCAAACGCCCATCGCCAGCGCCAGCGCCCAGACGTAAATCCGCCCCGAGCTCCACCACGCGCCCCACCCTTCCCAGGAAACGCACATACCAACAACGCAAGCGCCCAACGTATCCCCAAGTCGGCTCGGCCTCATCCATTTCCGAAGAAACGCCTGCGACCGAGAGCGAAGCGGATGAACCACCCCGGAAAGTGCCTGCACGGCGCAAACGCGGCGCACCTGTGTCGAAGCCTGCAACTCCAGCTGCCCTGAAACGTGGGAGACACCGTGCATCCACGCTGACGGAAAATCCACCTCCAGTAGCGGCGACCCCCAAAGCGTCGGAGAACGTTGAGCCGAGGCTTCCTTCTTTCTTGTCCAAATCATTTCCGGTGGCGAAGAATTTGGCTCCCATTTCTAATACCGCTCCTCGGGCCGATATATGGTCTTACTTGGAACTTGCTGGGTTAACTTGGGTTAGGATGGACACTGGGGCTGGGAAGATAGCGAGTGTAGATCAGACAGAAGGGAACTTGTGCTGGTGGCCGGGCGAGGTACGTCTACTCATGTCTAAGCGCTCTGACACTGACAGTGCCCGCAGGTTACGTTAAAAACAACTACAACTTTGAATATAACACTCTGTGGATCACCTCCAGGCGATAGCTCAACTCTAAAACTCGCTCCATCTTCCATAAACGAATCCAATATCCTTACATTCCGACGACCTAACAGCTCCAGCGTGCGCTTCCCATCCTTTAAGCTTGCTTACGTTTCAAGCGCCGGATCCTCTTCCCAAGACACTACACTCGAGGAACTCTGGAAGGTCGCATCTGCGCGTGCGTTTAAGATCGATACCGAGTCAAACGACGGTTTGGAGGATATCTGCTTGCTGTTTTCTCAACAGACGCGAAGTTCAAGGGACGACTCGACGCAGGTTAGTGCAGATCATGCTCACGATACCGAGGAAGAAGGGAACCGGACAGATGAAGACGACGTGTATGTTACTCCTCTTACCCGCTGCCTGCCTACTAATTAACCCGGCAGCCTCGAAAACGACACGGCGGTATTATGCCGATACCGAGTGAGTAATCCGCGTCTTTCCCACTTTTTGCTACTAACGCCTATCCTTTTATCTAGACGAGGTATTACCCCGCTAAGGTTACTTGCTACTTCCCGCGAGACGCAAAGCGTCCCAAAGGGAGATATAAATGCACGTTTGCAGACGATAGCTTTCGGATTGCACCCCGCCACGAGGTACACACTCAATTCGACCCAGGCTTCGCGAGTTGCGCTGTACGTTTATCCGTTATCGTTTTTATATGTTTGAGCCTGACCGTGCATACCTAATTGCCTCTACCAGCTTGGCTCTTATAGCGAACATAAACCTGACAAGATGTCTTATTCCGAAGCTAGAACAGGCCGCGCGCCCACACCTGAGCCCCGCGCCTCCTCTCCAGGACCCGAACCAGGTCCAACGATTGACACAGCCGAGTACTGCGCTCGCGAACGCATGCGCGACCAGCTGCGGCCAGTGCTCCCCTTCCTCCAGGGCATCATCTCGAGAACATATTTACCTGCTCAAAGTGGAAGCGATGTTCTGGACCGGCATGCTGCGTTCATGCAGGGTGGACGAGCGCGCAAGAATCTTGCTTTCTCAGTGCATACAGGAGATTTGAATGAGGACGACTGTGAAGAACTGATGCACGAGGTTAGCCGGTGGGCATTGAGGGGGGAGAGGTGGGCTAGCACGAAGGTTGAAGCAAACGCGGTGGAGTCGATGGGGTCTGCCGTACCAAATGAATCAACGGAGTCGGTCGAGTCGACGGAGCTAAATGGGCCAGCGGAGTCAAGGGAGCCAACGGATTCTAAAGAGCTCACGGGGTCAATTGAAACACCGGAAACAACTGAATCAGTAATGCTGACGGAATCAGTTCAGCCAGCGGAGCCTACAGACTCGGACTCGGACGCGCGGGTCGTCGAGGGAGACGTGGAGATGGAAGACGCGAGCTCGAGCAATGATGTGGACGCCAAGGTTCCCACGACCGATGAAGGGGCTGTTGATGAGCAAATGCCGTTGGGAAATGAACTTGCACCAACGGTCGAAGATGAGGGCGATAAGACCATAACGGCAGAGGATGGCTCAACCACAACGCATATGACCGAATTTCATCGTTTGGTCCAACTTCAACCTCCTCGGCCTACTGGAGCGTCGGACTACGAACAGCTTGCACCAGGGGATCGTATGGGAGTGAGCTTCATCCGTCTTTCCTTTAGTTTTTCCGCTGACTTCATATCACCCAGTACGTCTCTGACGTCCTATACCCAGAGGCCGCAGCCATCGTTCTGAGTTTCAGACGCGGGATCCGTATTCACCCTTGCCCAGTTGAGGACGCTGAAGCTGAATTCCGCTTATACCAGGCCGGCTTACAGGAGGCGAAAAATACAGCCTCCAAGGAAGACTGGGTCGACCAATTGTTGGCAACCCGCCAGCTGCGCGAATTGGGCGCTCGTCGGGGTATACTTGACGAAGAAGAGCAGGTGGTTGTACCAGGCGGAACACGTTCTAGGCCAAAATATATGTTAAGCAAGACAGGCTCGATATTCAAGTAGCTCTATTGGTGATGTGCTGTGTGTTATGTTTACGATGTTGATGTATTCATGTTCCCTTCTTTATGCGCCGGGTTTGATTTGTTCTTAGATATGTGGGAGGAATGCATTATGTTGTACAGATAAACGGCTTGAATTACAAAATGACTGGGGCGTTTCAGGCTACAGACAACAGACAATGGTGAAGTCGACCGATCTATAAGTGCACGCGGCTTAGTGTATAACGAAGGTGCCGGAAGTGTCGCCAGGGTAGTAAGCTTGTGAATATAACGTGACTAGCTATCAACTCAGAGCTTCGAATCCTTTTGAGGTGACCTGATTCCAAGGGCAGCCAGAGACGGGAATGTTTTGCTGGGTCTCCGAGCGAGAACATAAAAAAGTTGGGGTTATATGACAATCTACGTGCCACGGTATGATCTTAGAAGTTCGAAATGTAGCACTAGTTGGAGCCTGCGCTGCTCACGCTGAATCCGGTCACTGAAGAAGTCTGAAAAAATGCTGCTAATTCTTCCGCTAATCCTGCGCACATTCCCAGTTACTTACCCAGAACAATAGTTGGAGCATCCTTCGGATGCCAGAGTATCATTTTTGCAGGAGCCGAGATACCATTCGTGGCATAGCCTATGTGCCTTGTTTGGTTCCTCTGGTGTGCGTAAGTTCGGTAATGAAGCGGAGCTTAGCGAGATTGACGGGTGTAAGCTGGTGCTGGGGGACGAAACCAGTCCTATTGCCTGTATGATCATATGTGTTGAAGACTGATACTAGACCATTTGAATCCGTGACACGGAGGTTTGAGACCCAATCAATACGAATATAAATGGCACTACTCATTAGAAGCCTAGAGATCAACGGATCAAACCTAGAGCGCACTTTTTGGAAATAAGAATTGCCTACTACGGTTCAGTCTCAAAGCCGCATGTCAGCCCGCCTCGTAGATGGTGGTGCTTTCACAACATAGAGGTGATAATCTTAGATCCAATCGTGCGAAGTATTGAAATGAATGTACTATGTTAAGCATTTGTCTTCCGATATTAACAGGTGACATTTAGGCAATGTAAAATATTATCGTCATTCTATCTGCTGTAAGCATCACTGTGTAGGTCGAACCTCGCAATCTTGGGTGATGAAAATAGATATCAAATTCGAGAAAGCTTATGCACTAATTATCCAGCCAAGACATCTCAAATTTAACCGAGTCCACGGATTGATTGATGACAACATGATGGTTTTTACCGTTGTAGAATACAAAACACCAATATCTGAAAACAGAGCTATCTGGGAGCGATTATGGGCAGTAAGTGATGGTAAAATCGCCGCCGCCGCATGCGCGAACAGCTTGATCGACGGGGCCAGTGCCTCCGCAGGTGCCAGAAGTATCGCCGGGGCGGTAAGCCTTTTCGTCAAGATTAGCCAAGTTCAATCTGTAAGGTGAACGACTCATACCTGGTTGCAAGGGCATCCGGCTGATGTGCAGGTAACGGATCCGCAGCTGCTAGAGACTGCTTGGGCCTATAAAGCAGAACAATGCTTCAGCAAAATCAATGATAGCAAAGTTGTGCCATGTGCGTACCACGCTGTATGCCTGAATGTTTGAAATATCGTAGTAGTTCAGTCCCCCAGCATTCATATTGAATTCAACCATGGAGCATGACTATAACCAATGATAAGTAAGTAAAAGTTCGGGCGCAAGATTAAGTGGGCACTTACCCCAAAGCAATTGTTGGCGCAGACGCCGGAGGCAGTTTTGTCGCAGATACGACCATCCCAGCCGTCCGGAACGCTAATACTCCTGGAGGACTTGGCCCCAACATCTTGGTCTTTGGCGCCATTGTAGGCCGCGCCGCTCCAGTTGGAAACGTATAAACCTACACCACTAGGTTGCGGGAGGGTTTAGTTGATATGTTGGAGTAGGTTTTTTAAATTAAACGAAACTTACTACGAACAGTTGTTCTAATTGAAAACAAGATTTAAAAAATGACATAGGGGTGATACTTATGGAAGAGCACAACTGACCTTAAGTGTAATGGTGTGAGCGGCATGCACGCTAGATGCGAGGAGCCCAACAGCAGAAACAGCGGCAGTGATGGAGAAACGCATAGTGAGCAACTTTTAAGTGTAAGAGATGTAAGGTCGCTGAGGGTGATGAGTGACTACAAC
Organism: Ceratobasidium sp. AG-I; assembly: GCA_015039395.1. NCBI lineage: Eukaryota > Fungi > Basidiomycota > Agaricomycetes > Cantharellales > Ceratobasidiaceae > Ceratobasidium > Ceratobasidium sp. AG-I. Next base: position 567,429 of record MU132151.1, on the reverse strand, counting down.
TGCTCAAGGCCCGTACTTATAGGTAAGACTTGCAGTAGGCAATTGACAAACTCCCCGCGAACCCCGGGACTCAGTCCTGGCATGGGCGCCCCGACTGACTCCGTAGTATCTCGGCGAGACA
>MU132151.1:411313-567298 GCA_015039395.1 Ceratobasidium sp. AG-I | reverse complement strand
GAGTATAGACGGTGCTCGCGTGCTGTTTAGCGACAGGTTCGGGGGGCTCGGCCACAAGATCCTCAGCAGGCGAAAGAACAGATGAGTCCGCCAGGCCATCAGCGATCAAAGCTCTATTGAATATCGAATGATAAGCGAAGCTGGCGAGCCACTACGCGTGCGTGGGGACGTTGGACTGGCAGCGCTTGTTTGGGTTCCTGTTTGCGACCTTTTATGTATAGACGGAGGTGTCGCAATATAATCTTGAGCGAATATTGCATTTCCCTTGAGTTGCTAGAAATTAGCAATGGTGTGCAGATGTTACATGCACGGTACCTCGTAGCCCTGTTAATGCGTTGCAAGAAATTGTCTAATCTAGCCTCTACTCTCAAATTAATGATTGGTGGTAATGGGCCGTTGTAAGCCGGCGTTTCCTCGCCAAACAGGCTTATCCAAAGCCATTTATGGCAAATAAAATGAATCTTATACTTAAGCTCTGAAGAGGTACTATGTGGGCAAGACATAGCGAGCTCTCTCACTTTACTTATGAGGACTAGTAGAATGTTGTATAGCAGGCACTTACCATACACCTCTTTACACGTTTTCTGAGACAGAAGTATATGGGTTGAATCGACTCTGTTGGTTGGGTATATGCGCCGGCCATCGCCCCCGAGACCAGCATCACCTGTCAAGCGCGCTATACTGACTACTTTTAGCTAAGCAGAGTGTCAAGAAAAGAAACATACCCTCGAGATGCTGATTCCTATAGCCAATCAAAGATCAGTATGTTGAAGCAAACTGTACAAGGTTTCGCAGGCCGAGCGAACCCCTGGGATAATCGACGAGCATTCGCTAACGCCACTTTAGCGTAGCATTTTGTATTAATTAGCTACTAGTTTACATTTAAGCATATGCACGAGTCCCCGCCCGACGCCTGGCGCCCAACACCCTAAAGACGTTAGCTAGTAAGCGCGGGCAAAAACGAGACAATGTATCTGGAAGTACTCCTTCGTAGGCACACTCAACATTACACACCCTGCACGGCCCCATTCGGCACAGAGTAAAGCGTGAGGAGCTGCGAGGCGTGCCATGGCGAGGAGGAATGGTCGAGGGGGCGTATATTCTTGCGCCTAAGAACGAATATCGCATAAGTCTAGGTAGGGTGGGGGTATGAGCGAGAGCGAGAGGGACGCGAGGATAAATAGGGGACGCATCCCTCCTCGCACACAAGCGCGTGCTCACTCCCACGCTCTCCAGCTCCTTCACCATCGCTTTTCCTTCAGGCCCGCTTCCAACTGGTGCGACGAGGTACGCCTGGGCGTGTGTGAATTGGGCGGGGACGCTGAGGACTGTTGCACTCGCTCCGCCTCGTTCGCGCCGGACTGCCGAGGCTCGGGTTGCATGCTGGGCCTGATTTAGGTTGTTTGAGTTGGGGAGAGAGGGGACTGTGAAGGTGTGTGCAATGAAGAGGATGCCGCTTGCGACTGTGTGAAGGGGGCGGGACATGGGATGGCAGTGAGGGAGAACTGTCACGTGGGTTGGGCGAGCGAGACCCAAGGCGCTTAGAATGATGGCGCTGTCGACGTCAAGTACGAGTAAGGATACTATATGGTTTGCCTTGTACGGATTTCATCAGGAAAACTCAGCCGAACTTATATGGACCTGATGGGTATGATAAGGATCTTATCAAGGCTCGTCAGGCTCATCAGGTCCATATCAGGCCCTTATCAACAGTCTTTCGTCCATATAGTTTTGAACTTTTTTTCCTGATGTTGGGCAAGGGTTATTGTATATAGCCTAATCTAGTCATACTATACATATTATCTCAGATAATCTCAGATGACGAACGCTTGCGGCTCTTATGCGTATAAAGTGCTATAATCTCTTAAAATAGCGCGGTGAATCACCATCGAATTCCTGTGGTCTGCACTTTCGTGGCACAAGAGAATATCATGAAACCTATCATTAAGGTATTGTGTTTTAGATCAAGATTAAGATATACCGGTTTCGCAATTCGGGAAGATTATGATAATTACGTCGGCTGTAGATAGCGTGATGCGGATTGGAGCAAGCAGTTTTTGAATAGTAAACATACATAAATATACTCGAGGAGGTCCTATGGACCAGCAATCCGGCTATTATTCCCAGTCAGTAAGACATTTCAACTACACAGAACCCGAAGACTTTTTGATGGCAATATCATAATTCTAACAGCCGTAGGGTACAAAAGCTCTAATGCCCGAGGCGTATGAAGACAATTACGGGCAATATGTGATGGTAAAGTTAGGTTGGGCGCAAGCACGCACGGCCTGGTCGACGGGGCCGGTGCCACCACAGGTGCCAGAAGTATCGCCGGGGCGGTAAGCCTGTTTCCATTGAGATTAGTGAGGTTGAGCCTATAAGATGAATGTATCATACCTGGTTGCAAGGGCACCCAGCAGAGGTGCAGGTAACGGATCCACAGCTGGAAGAAATTGACTGGGGCTAAAAGACGGAGAGCGCTCTTAGGAACGGTCATATTGGGAAAGGAAAGCTACATCGGATGCTTACCACACTGTACGCTTGAATGTTTGAGATATCATAGTAGTTCAACCCCCCAGCGTTCATGTTGAATTCAGTCATGGAGCACGACTACAAGCCAGTGACAAATAAGTACAACTTTGGGCATAAGACTAAATAGGCACTCACGCCATAGCAATTGTTGGCACAAACACCAGAGGCAGTTTTGTCGCAGATACGTCCATCCCAGCCATCAGGGATAGTAATAGTCTTACTGGTTTTGGCTGCAATATCTTGGTTATTGCCCCCAGTGAAGGGCGTCCCGCTCCATGTGTGTACGAATAAGCCGACACCGCTAGATTACAGGTGTGTTTAGTTGATATACCGAAGTAGTTTTTGAATCAAAACTTACAACGAGCAGTTGTTCTAATCGAGAACAAGAGCAAAAGGATGTCAGCTAGGGCAAAGTTCAAGAAAAAAAAAACACAACTCACCTTGAGCGTAACAGAGTGAGCAGCATGCACACTAGATGCAAGGAACCCAACGGCGGAAACAGTGGCAGCGATAGAGAAACGCATTGTAAGCAAACTTTGACTTGTAAGAGATGTAAGGTCGCTGAGGATGATGAGTGATTACAACTGTTCAAGGCCCGTACTTATAGGCAAGACTTGCAGTAGGCAATTGAAAAACTCTCCGCGAACCCCGGGACTCGGTCCTACCATGGGCGCCCCGACTGACTCCGTAGTATCTCGGCAAGACTCATAGTAGCACCTGTATGCGTGGAATCTTCTGAAGTGATCGTTTTGCGTCTCATCATGAGACTCATGTATTCCTAGTACACGTAATGAAAATGAGCTAAATCGGGATGTTATACCCCTGATGCCCATCCTGTAAATACGTCCCGAGTATAGACGGTGCTCGCGTGCTGTTTAGCGACAGTTTCGGGGGTCTCGGTCACAAGATCCCCAGCAGGCGAAGGAACAGGTGAGTCCGCCGGGCCATCAGCGATCAAAGCTCTGTTGAATATCGAATGATAAGCGAGGCTGGCGAGCCACTACGCGTGCGTGGGGACGTTGGACTGGTAGTGCTTGTTTGCACCCTTTTGTGTATGGACGGAGGTGTCTCAATGTAGTCTTGGGCGAATATTACATTTCCTCTGAATTGCCAGAAATCAGCAGTAGTGTGCGGACATTGGGCGTGCGGTGGCTCGTGGCCCTACTTGGTACATTGCTGGACGTTGTCCGCCCTAGCCTCTACCCTTGAGTCAAGGCTTGGAGGCGATGGTCGTTTTAAGCCAGCGGTTCCCCGCTAACTAGACTTACCTAAAGCCATTTATGGCAAACAAAAAGACTCTCATGCTTAATTTCTGAAGAAGTGCTATGTGAGCAAAGCATAGCGTGCTCTCTCATATAGCCTACAAGGGAGGGATCTCGAGCAAACGTATTGCATCATAAAAGCAGGCAGGCTCGTTCTTCGTATAAGATGTAAAGTATAACAATTAGGCCATCAGGTATTGGTACAGCAGCAGAGAACAACCGCTCAAGCATACTCTCTAGATTAAGACGGCAGAATCTTCTGTGGGCGGTACCTGTGCGAAACAAGTGAGTACGATAAAAGGAAATATGCAGCACTAACCAGTACTTGCCATTTAAAACAATCATGGGCAATATGTGACGGTAAAGTCAGCGCTGCCGCACGCACGAACCGCTTGGTCAACAGGGCCAGTACCGCCGCAGGTACCCGAAGTGTCATTGGGGCGATATGCCTGATTCATCAGGTTAGGACATTGGAGTAATTGGGAAAATACTTGTTTTATACCTGATCACAAGGGCAATCGGCCGAGGTGCAAGTAACACTGCCGCAGCTAGTGCTAATTTGCTGGGGCTGCGAAGCATTTAGGCTTAGGCTTTGTAGGGTAGTGTTTCAAAAATACGTACCACTGTGTATGCTTGGATGTTCGAGATATCGTACCAGTTGAGTCCTCCGCTGTTCATGTTAAACTCGGTCATCGAACAGGACTGCCGAAAAGCGAGTGAGTTGAATGCAGAGGTAAAAGGAGGCAGACTCACACCATAGCAGCTATTGGAGCACCCACTCGAGGCAGGCGTGTCGCAAATACGACCATCCCAGCCATCGTCGACAACAATGCTCTTGGAGCTATATGCTCCAATATTTCCGATAGCAGGTCCTGTGTACGCAGGTCCGCTCCATGTGTTTAACAACAAGTCAACACCCCTAAAGAATCTAGTTATCAGATCCTATGCGTGGCTCTTCTTGGTAGCCGAATGACCTACCAGGCACAGTTGTTCTACATATGCAAATGCATTGAGTTGGATGGATTGGCCAGGACTCGGGTTGGTGAAATGCTTACGCGAAGGGTGATGGTATGCGAGGCCTTGACCGAGACTGAGGTTAAAGCCAGGGCGATGACCGTAAAAGTTGCACGACAAAAGAACATTTTTGGACTGTTTAGAGCAAGAAAAGTCAAGCAGAATGTCGTATGACAGGCACTTACCATCCCCTTCTTTTATACTTTTTTGAGACAGAAGTATAGGAATGGACTTGGCTTCGTTAGCTGGGTATATGCGCCGACACTCGCCCCCGAGATCGCCGCCGCTTGTCAAGCGCGCTACACCGATCACTTTCAGCCAAGCAGAGCGCTAAGAAAAGAAATATACCCTTGAGATCTAGACGGAGGGGATGCTGGTTCCTACAGCTCACCAAAGATCAAAATATCGAAGCAGACTGCGCAAGGCTTCGCAGGCCGAGCGAACCCCTGGGACAACCGAAGGGCGTTCGCTAACGCTCGCGAACTTCGCGTAGGAGCTCTAGCGAGACCTAAATGAACCTCACGCCGGGAGAAGTTTGATAGTAGAAGTAGAGAATATCCTAGTCGACATTACGAAGAGCATAGAGTTCACTTGGGTCAAGTGGAATGGGAATAGGAATGGGATAACATTATCCAGTGGGAGGTATCGTGAGGTAACACATTACGATCGTGTCCGTACAAGAAAGAGAGCCCGGGGACTACAGTTCTATAAGAGCGTAAAAATAAAACAAGAGTGACGTACAAGAGCCAAGAGATCAATCTTCCCTAGACGAGGTCGGAGTGTGGCCATTGCTGGTCGGGCGTGAGATTGCAGAGGGGTTACGTGGTACAATCGTGGTCAAGTTCACGGATGAGCCGTTCCGGGAAAGTGAATAGAGGGGCGTGTGAAGAGAACTGCTTGTGGCTTCCATAACTGTTCCGTTTGGCATCAAGCCGGGGCTGTTCGGGGACGGCGCCGAGCTACGTGCCGTGCTCAGAGTGTTAACGTTGAGATGGTAAGGTCTAGCAGTGGATGGGGTAGTAGGTGACGAAGTCCCGTGCACGCTTTCGTATTGAGGTGTAGACGAAAAGCTAGATGACTTTCTGTTTTGGAATGGGGAGGCAGCGCGCTGGATGGGAGCAGCGATATCTCGTAGCGAAGCTCGAAGTACTGATGTGAGCCTTGAAGCCTGTGCTTGGCCGTTGTGAAAGGACGGCGTGCCAGGCCGGGAAATCATAGGGCTAGCAGGCATTCCCCCCTCCATAGCGTACTCCATGCGATCGACTTGTTCGGTGGGATACAGGACACGCCTCCAACGCCTCACGAATGCTCGCAATCGGGTCCGCATACGCCAAAGCATAAACAGCCAAAGCACAAGCATTGTTGTATAAAACGCGAATGCAACGGGTGAGAAGCCGAGTGAATGGCGAGTGAAACCCTGAGGGAGTCGATGAGAGATACCGTCCTCCAATGCATCAAAGAAGCCAGGCTTCACGGGCGGGGCTTCGGGAACGGGCTGCATAGGATCGCCGATTGGAACTGCCTTTTGCGATGCGGGTGGGATATCTTTGCACGCCTCGACCACCATCTTGCCAAGCGTCCAAGATATTGCGGTATCGTTGACCGAGTCCATGCTCTGGAAAGTCGGCGAGGCCGGTTTCTTGGCTGGCGTGCCATTCTGTCCTAGGCCCTTGTCTTCTGCCATTGCGCTCATAGTTGCCGCGGAGCCTCCTTGTATGGTGGAGTTACCATTGGGATCAACAATCCGAGGGATGCCGAGACCTTCATGAAGCACATTGACAATCCAAGCAGCCTTGAAACACTGTGTCTCGAGGCGCTTTAACTCGACTGTTCGGCCCCATTGGCCAACATCAACGACCGCGCCGTGTTTCTCCGTCTGGCCGTCCCCACCCAGCCCTTCCTTACCAAACTCGGCCTTGGTTCGGTCATGAGCTGCTACGATGTCGTCCCAGTTTTGTCGGCAGAATGCACTCGCTGCGCGTTCGTATTGAACAAAGTCGTACGCTCCACCCAGTCCGAAGACGTTTTCTGAGGAGTACCAGTACTCAGAGACGCCAATAAACCGAGATGAGGAAAAATCGATGGGAGGGGCGGCCACGCCGTTGAATAGGCAGGTTCGGGAGTCCGGACATGGGGCATTCTTGTTTAGTAGCGGAGCCGTAGCAGCGAGGCAGCCTGTGAATGAGCCCGTCCCCAGCAAGGTGCGTGAAGTAGCTCCCGTAGTTGGGTCTAGGTGTGTTTCTCGACGCGCCAGGTTGGCGGGAAGACAAGGGTCGGGGATAGCAGGCAATCCAGCGGCCGCGGTGCTCCCTGGAACCGGAGTCACACCGGTACTTGAAGAATCAAGGATGGTTTTTTCGACATATCGCTCTCGTGCTTGGTTGGTTCCGTAGCCTAGCCAAGTCGTGACAAAGACTTTATGTCGAATCTCGTCTCCTCCCAGTAACCTTAAGCGAACATCTACTAGCAAGTCTTGGTTTTCGGGCAATCGCTGTTGTTGGTGGGAGGGCTCGTAGGCAATCTGCGTAGATGCACCGCCCATGTCTAGGAAGCCATAAGTTGAGCCATCTACTTGGGGAGCTTCTGCCGCTTTAGTTTTTGAGTGAACATCGAATCCGTCCATGAGATAGTTGATTGCGAGCCATCCGAAAAGTCCCTCTTCCTCTCCCGATATTATTCGGACGCTCGAGCCGCAACCGTGACCAACACCCAGTCCAGCTTTTTGATTTATGTCACCAATCTAAATAAATAAATAAAACATCAGGGCGGGTCGGCCGTAGCGTCTAATAAAACGTTAACTCACCTTGAAGTTGGAGTGAAGGCGTAGAAAGTCACAGGCCGCTCCGAGGACGTCACGTTGTTGAGTCGGATGCAACAGCCGCATGCCAGCAGTTGCGAGCAAGAAGATAGGGGTTTGAGCATGGAGTGACGGAGGAATGTGCACCAAAGCATGGGCAAGTAGTGGCCGCAGGTAAGCCGCGACTCCTGATGGTTTGTCCCCAAACGTTGATAAACCTAAGAAAATATTCAGTGATAGTGCGGTCTGACAATGTTACACAGGCGTACCTGGTTCCACCTTCTTCACCCAGTCAGCACTATCAATCGTACCCTTTTCTACCTTGGGCAGTTTGTCGTGAACCGCGCTTCCTGCACAACACTTGTGATTTAAACTCGAGCGCTGAGGAGCAAACGGCTAACCATATAATGATCGCACAGTGCGAGGATCTTTCCAGCTGTATATTTGGAGCCGAGACCCAGAGGATCCAGCGTCAATTACAATGCCAAAGCGGCGTGACGAGAGCCACGCGTCAGAGGCAGTTGGTGGGGGCATGTGTGATAGTAAGACGTAAAGAAACCCGAGATTTCAAGACAGAGCTCGACACCAGAGGAAACACTCGTAAAACGCAATTGAACGCGCGCAATAACATGCAACCAGTAAATTAGAGTATTTTGACGGTTGTAAACGTGGCAGAGTTGGAGTCGCCAGTATTGTATGAGCCGTCTAGTGGGGACCCCAAATTTCAAGACACAGTGGTCGCCGAGAAACGAGCGTTGTTCCTACAGAGCGATAGGCGTTAGATAGGGCAGAAGACCGTCGAGGCGCGCATTGTGTGCAACTTCACCGCCATTGCGCTTTGTCAGCCTCATCGCCACTCATAGCCTCCTGATAACCGCTACCTTCTTTGTTCCCCTCGGGTCAATTAAATGTCAACTCGCCCCTATTTTGTCTACTGCATCTCAAAGAACCCAGGTCATGAGATGCATTTTCTCGGTGCGAACTTCAGCTTGCTATTGGCTCTGCTCAATTTGGATCTCCCCGGAGTGCTTTTTAGACGCTCAACGCGATGTTCGGACGGTCTTCAGGCACCTGCGTTGCTCAGACCTAGTGGACAGGCTGTGTATGATCATCTGATAAGAGTCGAGCTTTTCTATAAATTCTCTGGCGTGGTTAAGCCTTCCCAGCAAGAGCCGACCTAAAACCAACAGCCATGGATTTCCTTCGAGATAAACTTAGAGATGCTGCAGCGTAAGTTCTGCTGCAAATCCTTATTGCCTACATTATATTGACCCTTTTGAGTATTTAGAAACTACGCAGAAGACATGGGAGTCCCTCGCGCGGTGTTCAATCATGTCTTCCCCCTCGACGACGAGAATGGCAACGAGTATGACCCCCCAACCCCTCCTGATGAGCTACATCGCCCCAACGACCAGCAGCAACACTATGGACCCGCCGTCATTGACGAATACGGCGAAGAGAAGCAGCCGCTGCACTATCGTCTATCCCAGTGCACGGGCAAACGCAAGGCCCTCCTTGTCGGCTGCAATTACCCAGGAGGCTCTGCGCCTTTGAATGGGTGCATCAACGATGTGTTCAATATCAAGCGCTTTTTGATTGGTATGATGTCTCCAAATTGTGTCGGAATATTATATTGACACATCTATTAGATCATTTTGGCTATGAAGAAGAGAACATCCGGGTCTTGACAGATAGTGAAAGTTCCGAAGGATATATTGGAGAAGCGTTATCTACTCGCGAAAATATAGTAGGGCATATAACCAGTACGACTCTACTATTTATATGAATTCACCGTTCGCTGGTAGGTTGAATATATCAATTGGCTTGTATCTGATGCGGAAACCGATGACTCCTTGTTCTTCCACTGTACGTCAAATCTTTCCTGGCCCTTTTAAATAGGTTTAACTCCATGCTTCTGTTGTAGATTCTGGACACGGCGGGTGCAGTTTGTTCTCTATATGCTCGCTGGTGCAGCTCCCTGATTATTGAATTACAGGAACCAGCGAGATCGCGAAGGAGACGAATACGACGGCATGGACGAAAGTTAGTTCACAATCGTTTTTGCCCTGGCTTGATAGCTGAAACGGTTCCTTCTAGCGATTTGCCCGACTGACTATGAAACCGCGGGGGTCCTGGTAGACGATGTGCGTGTTGCTATAATAACAATCCAGCCGACAAGCTGACGTCTTAATCGTTAATTTAGGAGCTACACGACCTACTTGTCAAACCTTTACCGGAAGGCGCGGGCCTAACTGCTCTTTTTGACTCATGCCATAGTGGCTCAGTATTAGGTAGGCATCGATTATATAACTATATAGCAACATTGTCTAATGTTTAACCACTGGCTCTCAGATTTGCCCTGGACTGTAAGTAGCACCGACCTAAGTTATGTATCGCACTCGCCCAACCATTCTCTACAGTACGAGACTACCGGTGCGATCAAAGAGCCGGACGATCTACAAGGTGAAGCAGAAGATGAGGCCGTCGCTATTGATGCCCACCAGAAAAGATTCAAGTGGTCCCCTGCCGATGTGGTACGTACCACAGCCTGGGCCCCTTTGATCGCGTACTAAACCTTTTGGCTATAGGTTTCTTTGTCTGGGTATGCTCTGTTTCAGTCACAGTAAGAGTATAAACTTATGCCGCTTTTGTAAAGGTGTCGAGACAGTCAAACGAGCTCCGACGCCCAGTTCGGTGGACTACCTAGCGGCGCCCTTTCTTACGCATTTATTCGAGCTTTTGGTCAGTCGATGTTGTATGCGCAAATGATCGATAATAGCTTATTTAACTGATACTACTACAGCCAAGTTCCCAGAGATGTCGTATGCCCAACTACTGAAAGCAATCCTAGCTGAACTCAATGGCAAATTCGATCAGAAACCTCAGGTGTGCCAGCTTGCCGCCTATGATTTACTATGCTCACATATCTATATGATAGCTTTCATCTTCTCATCCTATTGACATGGACCTCCAATTCGTCCAATAATTCCCTGAAATTGACCATACATTCTTTACTGTCGTTGTAAACAAAATGAATCCAATGCAAAACTAAGAATGCTACTTTAGTCCTGATTCTCCAAAAACCCTACTCCACCCGACCGAACCTTGATTAAGAAATTATCATACCACTTCCTAATGATATTCAGTGGCACAACCGTGTCGGGGCTCATACTCCTAGGGTCCGCAATGAAAGAGGACAAGTACGTGAACATATGTTTCACGATCTTCTCAGCGAGTATTGCAGGATCACTTAGTCCTCCCGCTGCGGCTTTGACGAGTCGGTTGTCCGTGGATTGCGAGGTATTGGCGGAGTTGGCGCTAATCTGTGCTTCGACGACCTGGATGGGCTCTACTGCGATTCCGAGGATGGCTGTTACATCGGAAGTGGGGGCTGGGTTGTCGATGGCGACTGCGGAAGAGATCGTTGAATGAGATTGGTGTTGAGCAGGGCTGTAGGTTCCACGGAGGCGGAAAACAGCTGAGGGCTTTTCGTTCGATAGCCTACAGGGAAGCATTAGAGCGTCAATTCGTATGACTGCGGATGTTTTCTCTACTGAGATGGAAAGAGGAGAGGGAGTTAGGTAAAACATGAAGCATTTCTGGACGTACGTTCCTAACAGTTGGAACCCCTTTCCAGGCCAATGGAAATGAACTGTCGCAGCGAACCCCGGGGGGAACGGTACTATCCAAATGCCAGAACATTGCGTTGGTAATTTAGAGGATAGTTGGCGCTATACAGTGCTACGTACCAGTCCCCAACATGAACACACATATGTGGTTTACATTAGAAGCTGCATCTATGGTGAATGCAGCATGCGTTTCATCTACTTGCTGAAATTCTGTCTGCCTAAATCCTCAAGGGTAGGAATGACTTGGGTTAGTGAGACTATAGTCGAGTTGAAGGAGGTCAATGGACGTACAATAGTCGACCGGCTACGCAGATTCCAAACATACTCCTTTGCTAATGAGCACGATCGTACTGATGGACTTTCAAATCAAAATGTTTGTAAATTTGGCCACAAAGAAACCTAGGGTGACGTCAGAAGATTGTGCGAAAGTAAGTTTTGTTTATAAGCAGCACATTCAGTGGACCAAACAACCTCAATCATTACACAACTATTCATTTCACAATTCAAGAGGTCGAAGGAAGGGACAAGAGCTAACAAGCTACATAGCGCATTTACACCGTAAGTAGGAATAAAAAGCCTCAGGAGCTGACAGGAGTCGGCGCCTTGGATGCGGTCATACGAGCCTTGAATACAGCGGCGTTATCTATGCGTGTTGCTCCCTCTGGGAAACCGGAATCGACGGTGGTACCTTCAACAGGATGCTTGGCAGCAATCTCCGGAATCTGCGCAAGGATAGACGCGGACGATTTATGGGATTCGAGTTGCTTTGTCCAGAACTCGAGGACAGACTCGAGGGGTGGTTCTGCCGCGCTAAGCTGGCGGTACTGCTCCTCTTCGACCGGAACATTCTCTTGCTTGAGAACATTCAGCAGAGCCTCTGAGGCCGCGACTGAGAACTTGGTGGGAGTTTTTCGTTGCGAAGTAAGGTGGACCGACAGCTTCCTGCGAGAAAGAGCGGAATGATGGATGAAATTGCCATAGAAAGCGATCATATCTTGAAGTTTGAGTTGCTTGATGTTCGCGGCATCGACCTCCCCTGTCATCAGATAGTGAGCCTCAAATTTACATATAGCACCATGATTTGGAACTTACGACGAAGAAAATCCTCATATCCAGACTCGATGTGAGCCCAGAACCGGGACGCCTCCTCTCCGAGATTCTTCAGTCTTTCGAGTCGTTTGTTGGCATAAGCATCCCGCTGACGCTCGAACTCCGACTCGGGCATATTGGACAAAGTTTCGCGGAATAGGTCCAAGAAGCTCTCGACCCGCGATTCGAGGTAATAGGGCTTACGCTCACTCTGGACTACAACCCTCCATCCAGCTGAGCCAGTGGACAGCCAGACGCCCGAGCTGACAACATAACCAAGCTGCTCTTTCGTGCGAAGCTGGTTGAAAGCTGGCTCTGAGACCATTTGGCCGAAAAGCGACAGGGTTGCTCGTAGCTGCGGATCGGTGGAGTCGCCGACTTCTACATAATAGGTGATGCTGGAATTAAGGTCATTCGCATTTGGAACGATATCCTCCCATATGTAATTGCAGGCTACAGAAGTGGTCAGGGAGATGCATCTTGGGTAATGAGAAACTTACCAGGGGGCAAAAGCAATGAGCGAGGCAATATTTGCTCTGCGGCAGATATCGGGCGAGCACCTAGGATGCTCTCTACCGAATCGCTAATTTCCAAGGCTTCCTGCAAGTGAATTGGGTTAAACACAAGGACGACTTGGGCGGGGCAAGCCGTACCTCTGAGGTAACATTGCCGTGTAAGAACATGGTAGCGTGAGTACGTGAAAGGATTTCCCGAGCATGTTGCTGAATGTCATCCACGGTGACATCTATCTCATAGTAATTATAGAGTGGCGAGCCAAGAGATATGGAAACAGGCTTACAATCTAGTTCCACCAGCTTCTCCTTGGGTGTCCACGATGTCTCTCGCAGGAAGTATGCGGCATAATAATCGGCGAGAGAGTAAGGCTGATCCAAATAAAAGTTCTCTATCTCTTGCCGAAGCTTTTGGCAAATGGTCAGGTTAGTGGTTTGCAACTCAGCTGATACAGGGTTGGGTACATACCTGTTCCGCAACGACGGTAACTCGATCTTGCGTGATAACAATACTCTTTACCTTTTCTAGCACGTGTTTGAGCAAGACTGGTAGCTTGTCATTGTAACCTTCCGAGACGATAACGATGGAGCCCCCATCGCACATAATAGAGTACTTCATCCCTGCGAGTTCCGCGTCGTAGGTGAATTCAGTTAAGATATCCTTGACCAAGTCGGTAAAAAGTCTGGAATCAACTTGGTTAAAGAGGCAGAAATGGGTCCGCCAATACTAACCTAGACAATAGGCTACGTCTTGGGGTGGCATTGCAGAGAGGATTCAATAAGCGCACGATCACACGAGCCTTAGGCACCCAAAACTGATCATCCTTCTTGTGCCAGACAACGGACAACGGTGTCTCGCGCAGCTTTACAGGCTTTTTCGTTGGCTGGCAAGAGATTCAGCAGAGGCGACCGTATATAAGCCAAGGTTTACAAACCTCGTTGCCCTGGAGTTTAACGACATCAAAGTTCTTCGGTATGAACTCATTAGGTTTAGGGATGTACAAGTCACGGAGATCCTCCATGTTTTGAGCCTAAACTCGATATCATGTTTTAGTAATTTATGACTGCAAGAACCACCACGAACCTGCTCGACAATATTCGCAGGAAGCTCTGTGGTCCAGTACTCGGCACCGTACCATTTCTCCTTCACCCAGCTGCCCTCAGGAAGTCCATCTTTTGCCATCAGCATAACACGACTCTTCGGAACTGATAGAGTGTCCAGGAGGTTCCGCACAGCAGGCTCGTTCCACTCCCACATCAGGCTCTCGGCACAAAGAACTAGATCTCGTGGGTATGGGCCTGAGAGCCGCTCAGATAGGGCTGAAACGTATTTATCCGCAGAACGTTTCTCAGCAAACCTGAACCTGCTCTCCGCGATCGATTTGTTCTCTTCAAAGATGTACGTCGGAAGGGATGAGGATCGAAGGAATTCGAGGTACCTGTAGACTGTCAGAAGAATCTCTTCGTGGTGGTCTAAGAGTAAACAAAGTTAAGCCAAAGTAGATCTAGAGCAACACTTCTGGGGAATAGCCTACCCATTCCGTCCTTGGTGAGAACAATTATGACTTTGAAGAAGCTGAACCCTCGGCCGCCACCATGAATACCAGCTGACAGATAGGAGATCCATCCCTTGTTTTTCAAGTACGCATGAATGGATCCTGGGCCCTCGTGACCAAGCAAGTGACCTAAGATCGTGGATGGCTGGAGGGATGTTAGATCTCGGAGAAGCGTATCGCATCTGTTAAACTAAATACCTTGGTAAGATAATTTGGAGGTTGCCATTCAGCGGACCAAGATATCTCCAGTGCGCGAAAGTCCATAACGGTTTTGGCGTATACCATAATCTGCAGACCGAGTCAGAACGGGATGCCGTGAGTGTAGTTATGCAGCTAACCCCATCATGCTCTGCGCCGCGAGGGTCCTCTAGCATCAGTGGTGTACGTCCGATAGCCCGATTTTTGATAGGGGAAAACTCTTTAACGACTATTTGAACCAGCTCGTCCAATGATTCTGCAAAGGAAATCAAATATGGTATATTTGGTTTAGCACACAGCCGCACTGACCTTTCCCAAGAACAACCAGCTTCATCCTCTCGGACGAGTAATGAGACTCCCACCATTCAACCAAACGCCGTCTAGTTTCTCTTCCAGCAGCTCCGCCATCTTCCGCATCGTCTTTCTCCGACTCAGAGGGGCTGGGAATCCGTGACTGGGCGTCTTGGGGGACAGCCAACGATTCTGCCGAATCCTGAACCACTAGTTCCTGGTGCACTTTCTTGCGTGATATGGCAGTAAGGCTGTCGCGATTGCCCGAGCCAAACTTCGCCCAAGGGTGGCCAGTTTTAGAGAGCGCCTTGTTGAGTTGATGTAGCCGCCAGACGTCACTTTGCTGATTCTTCTTGTTTTCGGAGTCAACGGCGTTGAGTTCCCGGGACGTGCAAGATTGACTAAAGAGCGGAGAATGAAAGAACGCAGCGAATCTTGTCAAAGCACCAGAAAGATTGTTAGAAGAGACGTTGAAGTAGTAGTTGGTGTTGTGGGCCGATGTATATGCATTTGTGCGGCCTCCGTTGCTATTGATGTACTGTTATAATATAAACAATAAGAAAATGGGACAATAAGTGAGGCAGAGAGTCACACCTCCGAATAATCGTTATCCTTAGGAAATTGTTCGGTGCCCTGTCGAGGCGATCAACATGAGCCGCACCAAGAATCGGTAAATCATACCATAAACAATAGATGTTCGCAGAAGTGCGCCAAGCCGGGAAGATCGTCCTATAGGAGCGAAGTTCAGATCTACCATAAAATCAACAAGTATAAATTGGCTCACAGGATCGTGAAGATGCCCAACTTCAACGTCCATGCTCGCAGCACTTTTGTCGGCATTAGCATCGTGTACTAGCAACACCTCTAGGTCATTCTCTAGCTTGATGTATCGATACTCTCGGTCATCAACCTCAGGTTTTACGATGTCCTTCTCGAGTATCGCATAACTCGGAAGGTTGTTGGAGGCTGGTATCGTGTTCCAATCCTTCAGATCGTGCTTCGGGAATACATCCCGGTGCAGAGAACGAAATGTAGGTTTTGTCATGGCAGGGAATCGATTTATCGAACGGGCGCTAGATATCGATGGTGGCCGCCGGGAACAAAGCCACCTCCATGCAAAGGAACGCTGCATGGCCCGTTAGAGATAAATAATAGCGAGTCTAATTCTTTCCATTTCTATTGCCAATCTGCGATTGCCGCCGAGTAACACACCCAAACAAACCTCAAGGGAGCTTCTTACCACCACTACCACCAACGATGAACAGAACCTTTCGTCCAGCATCCCAGTATGCTCCAAACTCTACCTCTCATGAAAGCCCCGCAACGCTCTATGAAAATCAATACGATAACCAATTCGGGTATTATCACCAAGCGCAGTCTACGCGAATGAATCGTTCCCAGTATGAAGATGACTATTACGACGAACCTGGTGAGGCTGTTAATAGGTCATGTGTTTAATTGATTGCTGATATGTATTCCCACTCAGATATCCTTTCTTCTCCAACGCCTCCGCCTCGGCAGACCCAGAGCGCTAGTCGACGCGCACTTGTTGGCACATCGAATCACATCGGTCGTCAAGAACTAAATTACCCTAGCTTTCAACCCCACGAGAGACTTGAACCAAGTGCCGGCTACGAGTTCAGCTCTTATCCAAACTCACAAGTGCACGATAACCGCCCAGGCTACGAAGCAAATGTATTCGTTCAAGAAGAAGGTATGTCTGTGTACTGTAGTCCCAAATACAAATGTTTGACTTGTTTCTAACGCATACATACCTACCGTAGTTCCTTATCATAACGTTCGATTATCACAAAATGACGACAGCACACGGTCGTCGAGTTATCGACAACCAAGAAAACTTATTCCAGTATCTAGATTGCGTAGGCCCATATAACTGCTTCTAAACAGCTCAATACTGAGCGCTTGGATTTCAACAGCTGACTGGTGTCGAGGAATGTTCAAGTTCGGAGTCTTTAATGCCATGCAATCAGAATGCTTTGCTACGGTGCGCTCAATATTCTTCTGGGGAAGTCGTTGTTGCTGACAGTACCATTAGGCAATGAATACGAGCTCCAACATGGTAGGTACTTTCCACCCGATATGATCGGCTGAATCACCTCAGCACCAAAACAGGTCATCAGTGGTATGTTTCTGGCGACTATCACACTTTGATCCTGAAACGCTCACCCGTATGGATTAAGCTCCGACCGGCGCGGGTAAAACTGTCCTGTTTGAGCTGGCAGTGATCCGGCTGCTACAGTCAGGTGGCGATGGGCTGAATAGCGCTAGCAAGTGTGTATATATGGCGCCAACCAAGGTGAGCTCAACCCCACCCTTCAGGAGGCTCTGATTATATATTGGGCGTAGGCTATATGCTCGGAGCGATCGAGGGACTGGACAAATAAATTCGCGCCTATTGGTGTGAAATGTAGGTCGAATTGATGCCCATCTCGCTCCCTTGGCCTAACTTTTTAACTAAAGGCTGCGAACTAACGGGAGATACAATGAAGTCAGGTAAAAGCGCTTGGCGAGAAGCAAAGGATTGCACGATAATGTAAGTCCTCGGCCATGTTTTAATTTATCTTAACCGACGCCTTGTCATAAACTAGCATTACAACGGTATGTATGCGCGGGTTTGAGGCCAAATTCTACGTTCTCACCCATCCCAGCCCGAAAAATGGGACTCGCTCACTCGAAACTGGTACGTGATTATGTGTCTTCCTAGTAGGTCTGCTGAGCGCGTTATCATCCTTGAACTACAGGAACGATTCTAGTGGATTCCTGCAACAGATAAATCTCTTCATGGTGGACGAGGTAGGGCTATTTTTGGGTATCTCACGGTAAAGTTGAAATAACAACTACAATAGGTACATACCGTAGGCGAAACGACTAGAGGAAGCTGCTTGGAAGTTGTCGTATCAAGGATGATGCAGCGGGGCAATAACGTGCGATTTGTGTTGCTTTCCGCGACGGCACCCAATATCGAAGACATCAAAGACTGGTTATCCTCTTGCTCAAGTGGAGAGTCGACTGATATGTTCAAAGTAAGAGCGTTTGTTTGTTATATGAATGATGATCTTACCATATGTTAGTTTGGTGAAGAGTTTCGACCATGCAAGCTCAAGCGACATGTATACGGTTATGCACGGCCTCAAGGGTTTAACGACGTGAGTTCTACTCTGCTAGCCCGCCTTATCCGCTTAAATCTCTATTCCCGTCTTTTAGTTCCAGTTCATGAAGACGTTAGATTACAAACTTTTCCCACTCATTCAAGAGCACTCGTGCGGAAAACCAATACTGGTTTTCTGTCCTACACGTAAAGGTGCGCTTTATAATTACAAATAGGGGCGGTCAACTTAGAATACGTTTTAGGGGTAATGTCTACTGCAGTCCAGCTCATGGAAGTATGTCAGGCGGCCATTAACGCAGGAGAATCTTTGCCGTGGGACCCGCCAGGGGGGTAAGTAGCTCGACCAAGCATGTATTTTACGATGATTAACTGACGCGCCTACTAGCTTGAATGTTGGGTTTTTGGACGGTCAGCTTGAGTGTGCGTATACTGTGTTTTCCGTGCTCTCTGATAATTTTAACACTACCAAA
The DNA here is from genome assembly GCA_015039395.1 of Ceratobasidium sp. AG-I. Classification (NCBI taxonomy): domain Eukaryota; kingdom Fungi; phylum Basidiomycota; class Agaricomycetes; order Cantharellales; family Ceratobasidiaceae; genus Ceratobasidium; species Ceratobasidium sp. AG-I. Next base: position 548,818 of record MU132151.1, on the reverse strand, counting down.
TAGCTTTGGCGAAGCTTGGACTAGGCGTTCATCACGCTGGTCTGAGTCTCGACGATCGTCGCACGATTGAAGATTTATTTACCCAGAGGAAATTAAGCGTTGTCGTTGCTACTTCAGTTGGTCTTCTCGTTTTCAGCATACCTTAACGTCTTATCAGTTGGTTTCTAGACCTTGGCTGTTGGTGTCAACTTCCGTAAGTGGAGCAACCCTATAACCTATAAATACCACTCAACGTTCAATACTAAACTTAGCTGCTCATGCCGTAATTGTCAAGGGAGTGATGCAATGGGCGGGGAACGGCTGGGCCGAGTACAGCAGCCAAGATATCATGCAAATGCTAGGCAGAGCAGTAAGTCTAAATCGATTCACTCGCAGATATGCCGCTCACCATTCGACAAAGGGCCGACCGCAATTCGGTCAGTATGGTGTCGTGAAAACACAGCCCAGCAGCTTAGTTTTGTTTCAGACCGAGAAGGAGTTGGGATCATCATGTGTGAGAAAATCCTCGAAGCAAAATATACCACGCTTGCGAGTGGGGGTTCCCATTTGGAGAGCACCTTGCATCACAATCTCACTGAGCATATCAACTCGGAGATAGGTCTAAGTGAGTGAATTTGTATTCTCGGCTAGCTCTACGCCTCTGATAAGCTAGTGCAGATACTATTCAAAGCATCGACATGGCGAAGCAGTGGCTACGAAAGACGTTTCTTTTCAGGCGAATTCAAAAGAACCCAACGCATTACAACGTTGGTATTGACACATCGGAGAAGGCGACATGGGAAGAATGTATGGATGCCCTGGTAACTCGATCCCTTACGGTGTTGCGCAATACGAAACTCGTGAAATCGGGAGATAGTGAGAACGAGCTCCTTCTTACAGACTTTGGGGAGATTATGAGCGTAAGCATCGCTCTGACTTGATTGACTTATGATCTGGCTGATGGACTTTGCTAGCGGGTGAGAGTTTAATGTATTTACTGAAACAGGTTTCTGAACTCGTTCTAGTACTACATACGTCACTCCACAGTACGTCGTCTGCCCTGTCAAACACATTATTCGGTTTGACCTTGTTACACAGATGAAACTCTTTATTGAGACTGCAAGTGCCAATGAAGCTTGCTTACGCTCGGTTGTGGGTTGAAGTATTTGCATTGATTGGATTCTTTTAGCTAATGATTAACATGCAGCTATTGACGCTCTCCGGGGCTGAAGAGTGAGTTGTTATGAAAGCGGCTAGCCTCGGTTTATTCCAGACAATTGACGGTTCTGGCTAGGTTCAAAGATATGCACATGAGAAGCGGAGAGCGGCAGGTGAAAACAAACTTTCACGTTAGCATAGAAGAGGGAGTATGCTGATAGCCAGCTTGCTCGGAAGGTCTACAACAAACTGAGCGAGCACGAAAGCATACGCTTCCCGGTCAAAAAAGCAGAAACGCCTACCGACAAGGCTTTTCTCTTGATCCAAGTGAGTCGACCGAACGTTGCCGCTAGCATTACCTTGTTTACCCTAGCGCATTTGAGGCGGTTCTTGGTGGAATTCCCTTAATGTCATCCGACTTCAAGAGCCCGAATTCACAACCCCATATGGAGGCATTGAATGTGATGCGGCACGCTCCCCGAATGATTGCCGGTAATATCAACCCACCTTGCCTACATCTTCACATCAATTGATATTGGTATTTTAAAGCGTTGGTAGATACCGCTCTGGCAACGAAGAACGGAGCTGTGATCATCAATGCTATGAGCCTGTGAGTCTAATCTCTAACCGCGTGGTTCGTCCAGCCACAGGTTCATGATGGCCTATCGGGATTTTCCGTCCAACAGTATGCGAAGCCTCAACGGTAAGGCCTGGGAGGATCGACCAGCAGTGATGAAGCAGCTCGAGGGGATCGGCGAGAAATCGTAAGTTACTTGATTAGATGACTAGCAATTAGCACTTTCTGATTGAAGAACAGATTTAAGGCGCGTTATTATTTTGGCATCAGATCTGTGGCGCAGCTAGACCTTGGGATTTCTTTGCCAGGTACTTACCGAGAACGGGATTGCAACAATCAAGTCGCTATCAATGCAGGACCCAGGCCGGATCGAGATGGTGAGATTTGCTACCTCGCTGTGCACATGTGTATCTCACCCCCTCTTTAGCTGTTGAATAGACGAGCACCGTTCGGGTCAGACATTATTTCTATCGTTCGCTCGCTCCCGACATACACAATCTCTGTTGAAAAAACTTCCGTGGTGACAAACCACGCCGAGGGTACCATTGATATTGCTCTTTCCATCAGCGTTTCAGCAAAAATCGCTCCAAGCTCGCTCGCTCGCTCCTCAAAGAATTTCGATACCCGAACCTCCAGTGTACTCACTATCTCCTCCGACAATCAACTTATTGATTTTAGGCGAATCAAGTTGGTTGACTCAGTCTCGGGTAATCTAGTCAGGTGCTAACCGTAATGATTGACAGTACCAAACGACTGCTCGACACCACGGAGTTTTCGGTGACCGCCTCACTAACCAAACCATCTCAAACGATCGTTGTTGTTATCGGTCCGGATAAGTTTGCCGGAGTCACCGAACGCTATGACTTCAAGCCCAATTTACCAGCAAGTGCTTATCCGACTCTCAACACTAGGCCTCTGAAACAATCCGAGGTGTGTAATTAGGCCTCCAAAATCAAAAAAGTATAATTCTTATCCCTCTGCTCTTCCTACCTCGTAATCTAGTACGCAGATCAGGCGGACGCGGAGCTTGGGGAAGATGCATATAGCGACGATATTCTCGACTTGACGAACCTCGACGAAGGTGATTGTCCATATACGATCAATCATTTCTAGTAATATTTTGGCTATTATTCTGACTTCTGCCCATTCCCATCAGGAGAATCTAGGAGTCCCACTCCCGATACCAAGATCGGGAAGCGCAAGGCCGCACATACCACAACCAAGGGCTCCGCTCGCATCAATAAGCCGCGTCTGCCGAACGGAAACTATGCGTATGTATTACCCATGTGTGGTGTAATATGACTTCACAACTGCGCGGATAGGTGTCATCATAAATGCAAGGACAAGACTACATGCAGGCACATATGGTACCATTCAATTCGCTTTCTTCTTTTCTTCCAGGTTAAACTCATGTTTGCAGCTGCCGGGAGGGGCTGATCAAGCCGCCTCCAAGTCCTAAGCGGGCCAAACTAAAGGTAAGTTCTTTCTTTCTAGGACTTCAGGTACTTGAAGGAAATAGAGCTCTAACATTGCAATCGTAGGCGGCAGGACCCTTTTCACCACAACCTCCTTTTCATGCAACCAAAAATGCGATGGACAAACAGAGATCTCAGCTTAACCATTTGCATAGCAAGGTCGACGATGGGGCCAGTCGGATTAAGAATAGATCGTTAGCTCGGCCTCGGGATCCCCCTCCCACGAAAGAAGCCACTGCCCAGTATATGGATTCCCTCTTAAGCAGCCCCATCAAGCCAACGACCTCCAAGCAAGATATAGGGTCTCTGCCAACCTCCGACCAGGAACTCCCCGAACCTCCTGCGTTACTTGTGGGTAAAAAGAAGAGCTCGGTCAGTTCGGACTCGAACAGTTATGACGACTCGGAGATGGACCAGTGGGCCGCCAATATACCATCGGAGATATTGGACGTTGACGAGGATGAGTCTATCTTCTTTCCCATCGCCGAGCACGTTCGACACGCTGGACAATCTTCTAAGTCTGATATTCCAATCGCGCCAAAGGGAACCAAGAGACGAGTCAATTTAGTTGAGGAACACACACCACATGGACGAGACGCGAAACGCTCTAAGCCCTTGCCTGTGAAGATCAACGACTCTGTAGTTGATTTGGATACACCCGTGCGCAACAAGCCGACAGTTGAGGCGCTGCCGACACCCCTCAGCGCATCCCCTCCCCAACGCGAAGCAGTAAGTTTATTGTTTAATCACCGGTTCACTTACGAACTGCGATTTGTCTAGCGGAAACCCCTGTTCCGACCAACTTCATCTCCAATTCCGCCGATTGCTGAGCCCCTTGACGAACGTGTGCTCTCTCAGACTATGCAAGGAATTACTCCTCCCGGTGATGACTTAGAAAAGTTCTTAGATGACATCTTCGACGGAGTCATGATTGTGCCTACAGAGCAGCCAAGCAGAATTAGGATGACAAAACCTCTGGTTCCCAGTCTTGGTTCAATAACCACAAGGTCAATCCCTGTAGACTTCAAAGTACCTCTTGCGCCTACCCAGCAACAGCCGCCCGCTCAACAGCATCGCCAGACTGAGGTGAGTAAGGCAACAGCCTATCTAATTTGTATCTAACCGAACCTGCAGTACAATTCGGAAGAAGTACATCAGATAGAAGACGAGGACCCAATGGCAGAACTCAATGCTTGGCTCGACGATAATGGCTTGTAAATGTTGTAATTACGGGACAAATGTCCTGTCTAGTTTATTAATAATGTATGTCAGTACATCTGACTCTCAAAGAAATCACCAGAAAGTTATAAGAACGCGACAGTCTCAGCCTCGCCTTAACGGTCCCCATCCACTCCCAAGTTCAACAACAAACTACTCATTGGGAATCCTAAGACGTCCACAACTTTCGCTAAACAACTGGGTGCGTTTACGGTTTACCAGAGTGATCATCTCCGACTGCATTTGATTGGGGTATAGAAAATAACCATAGTCCAAAATTACACGTACAAGTAATCAATCAAGTCGTAACAAAAGTTCTAGTAAAAGAGGGATGGTATGTCGGCCACCACCAGGTGATCTTGCGTCATAACGACTCAACCAGAGGGAGTCGCAGTCAGCATAGATTGTTTTTGTAGGGCCAGAAAGAGATATCAGTCTTGACGCATTGTCTGGACCAGCGCACCCGTAGATTTTGGGATAACCGCAGGACGGTGGCAATTTGTGCGTCGTGTTTGTGAAGAAGAAACCAAAAAATTCGCAAGGGTTTATATACCCACTCAGGGCTGGTCACGTGCGCCTTAAATTCCCACCCACTTTCTGGTTCACGCCGAAATCTTGAGACTTGGTCTACTTCTGGGATGAGCATGGCTTCCCCCGAGCCTCCTAAGATACCTACTGTGACTGAAGCAGTAAAAAACCCCTCGGGTGCTTTATCTGCTCTACGTTATACTGGGATACCTCCTTCATGGTTTCAAAAACGACCAAAGTTGCCGTCCCGAAATTGGTTGATATTTTGGTCTTTGATTGGCTCTGTGACTTCACTGTACATCTATGACCGCCGAACAGCAAAAAGGATTCGACAGGAGTACGTTGAGAAGGTTCAATGGCGAGCAGAAGAAAGGCTGGACCCGATGGAGTTCCCTCGCAAAGTGCGCGTTTATGGCTGTCGCTGGCCTGGGGACGACGACCATGACCGGAGTATGAAGTATTTCCGCAGATATGTGAAGGTATGCACATTCACCATCTTGCATCCTGTTACCGAACATTCAACGGGGATTCAGCCTATTCTTGTCGCAGCCGCGATTGACTTCGAAATGATCAACGGAAACAGACATGGCGGTTTAGCACGAAGCATCGCAGATAAAATAAAACTACAGCGCCGTGAAGCACTTCCCCAAGACCATCCCCTGCACTACGATAACCCTGTCTCTTCAGTCCCCCTGCCGACTAACCAGACTCCTGCCAAACAACGACAACGCGAGCTCGAAGGCGGCATTATTATCGTCGGCCGGCACACCCTCAAAGAATACACACACGGTCTTCGACTGGGGTGGTCTGAAAGCCTGAGTGCTCCGGACCGTGAGGAAGTCCTTGCACGTGCGCTAGCTGCAGATGGCGCATTTGACGAACCAAATCTCCCAGGGGAACCATCGGAAATGGCAGACGAACCTTCAACAGCCTCTGCATCAAATTCGACAACTCCAGCAGGCAAATCACCACTCTTCTCGACTATCATTGCCCCTCCTAGAACTTCTACTCCACAAAACTCATCGCATCGACCATCACCGCCTCGTCCTGTAATGCCTGATATTCCCCCTCGAGAAATTCCGCCACAGCCCCCTGTTCTCCTCCTTCCATTTGAGAACTTGCTTGGATTCCGTTATGTTCCACACATCATCGTCGACTTTTTCAACGAGCGCAAACGGGTCAAGGCTGGGGCTGAGGCAGCATACACCCTAATCGAAGCTCAAACGCGCGACTTCCTCCCTCCAGATTCGGAGGTCGAGGGTAAAGAGCTACCAGATATCCTATCTTTTGGGAGAGGAAAGGAGGAAGACTTGAAATCTCTTCCGACCGTGGGGCCACAAGGGGGCGATGTCGACTTTGATCACTATGTCGAAGGGTATTACCGCAAGAACTATAATGATGTTCCAAAGGACACAGCAAAGGCTCGAAAGAGATACTATGACGATTTACCTGGGAAACTAGCCGCCGCAAGATCATTGGCACGCAACGAGCGCGAGCCGACAAAAGAGGAGCGAAATTTCCCACCGCCCACGGAGGTTGAGTTGACGACAGAGAGATTCAAAAAGGAGTTGAAGTGGTATGAAAATCTGGAGGGATGGAAACTCCTGCGGGCTGGGAGCGGTGTAGATTGGGATTCTCGACTTGCAACTGCATTGAGAGTTTATGTGCCCCCTTCCAGTACAGGATTTGATTAAGATTCCTGTGTCGCATACTGTTTTATTTGTTGTCTATTAATCACTCTTCACACAGCCTGCATTTGGTATACGTAACATGGTTGGAAATCGCGCTCAAAATTGACAAGAATGAAATCTACCCACATTCAAACTAGACAGAAACTAAAGACAGAAGTGTTTTGACTACATCTCCCTTGTTCTCTCCCAGAACTTTCTTGGCTTGAACCTCAGTTAACTCCATCTCTGTTTGCTGAGGGCATGGTAAATTAGTACCTCTGCTCGGGCTGTGTATGAGGGCCGAACTTACCACAAGTTTGATATCTGCCTTGCTTAGGCCTGGGTAGTCGGACACTTTTTTCTCGGGTACTTTATCAAAGATTCCACTCGTTAGAGCCGCATCCATTCGGCCTTTCGAATAGGAGTAGCCGTCTTGGAACTTCCAGGCCGAAATGCATTCCCCAAATCAGGTGTGTGGAGATGACGCTTGCGTTGATATAGACATACGTTTATGATAACTTCAGCCTCTGGCCTTGGCGGCATGCTCCAGGTGGTTCAGAGTGGAATTGAGCAAATCAAATAAATCCTCAACCAGGTAGGATTGGCTCAGCGCTAGGGCATCGGCGAAGCGCGATCAGCACAGGTTTGCTGTGTCATCTGATGCATCGCTATGATTGGCTTGAATGCTCTACATGATCTGTATGGCGGCCCCCACGACTGTGGTGCACTAGAGACACCGTGCCACACGCAGCATCCTTCCTCCAGACCAGGCCGAATCGGTGCATAACTCTTGGTCGAGTCATACTCATACAATCGCGATGTGGGGGAATTGAGTGACATTCGTGACATTCGTGAAGTCGTCAAATGTACGTACGGTGCCTTAGTGTGTATAAAAGGTTGGATGTCACCGGCATTTTCATCTCACCCCTCTTTACGCGTCCTGTAGATCATCAAAAGCGATGGATACTCAAGATACTCAAAAAACCCAATTGGATACTCAACGAAGCCAGTATGAGATCGAGGATACATCTCATCTCAATGCTCGGCTCCTTTCCGTATGTCAATCCCCTTTTGAGGACGACACATACTGATGTTGTTTGCATCTAGCGAAACCCGTTATACGAACATATAGACTTGGTAAAAGGAGTCACTACGTACGTTGGTTCAAGCTATTGTTATAGCCCGGTATTAAAGTTTGCTTAGATATACCGTCGGCCGTAAAGCGCGAGTGAACAACATTGTGATGCCTCACGAATGGAAGCGTATTAGTACGTTGGCTTCCTTTCCGTAGAGATGGTGCGCTGATATTGCATTACTAGGCGGCCAGCATTGCGTCCTCGAGTGAGTAAAGCGATTACTGGATTCTTTCATTTCGCCCATATGTTTAATTGTGTTGATAGATACCAAGAACACGCCTCTAAAGACGACCTTATACTGGGCATATCAGTAAGCTCGTGCTTTTAACGCGTCTCTACGGAATATGAATACTTTTTAGGACCCCGACCCCATCATATGGGTGAATGATCTCAGCCAATCCGGAACATACGTGCGTCTTCAAAAGCTCAGCCTTTAGGCTGCTAACAGCGTAGTCACCCTTAGATCAACGGCGAACGAGTGGGAGAGAGTAACCATATCTTGCACGTTGGTGAAGAGATATGCTTCGGAAAACCATCCCAGTCCGACCCAACAGAAAACCACAGTAAGCATGCCCGATGTTCTATTCGATTCAATGGAGCAGTAATACTGGTGCAGGTTACATCTTTTGCAAGGTTGGTAAACCAACAGACCATCCGCTGCTTAAACGCTATGCAGTTCAAAGCATGTAAGTACTGGCTAACCGGTATGATTATTTCGATTCTTACGTTTTTTTGGCGTTGGAAAAGGCTTTCATCAGGTACCTTTGGTATTGTTTACAAGTGCGTAGCCTTTTGGGGGGTTTGTTTGTCCTACTAACAACTCCGACCGTAGAGTGCTTGACAAGGAGACATCTACTTGGGTAATTTAATCCATTCATGCATACTACACAGGGCTGACTAGTTCTATCTTAGGCTGCGCTGAAAGTCATCGTAACTGATCAGTAAGGAACACGTTTGCAGGCGTACTATATATCTGACTATCCTACTAGGAATCTCCACGATCCTCGAGCATTGGAGCGGGAAGGTATGCATGCCAGCTTTTGGCTCTCAGTGCTTGATGCTGACAGTATATGTTAAGTGACTATCCATAGTGACCTACATCATGTGAGTGTTTAATATGAACTAAACCCTTACGTTCAAACGGTCTAATGAATCTTCTAGGATAATATAATTAGACTGGTAAGGAAGCACTGGGAATATATTTGTTTTGGTAATTCAACTGCTAGATTCTAGTTTACACACCGTGAAGAGGCTGGGCGCCTCTGTAAGTGTCTCTCTATCCGCGGGGCATCCATGGCTGACTAGTTGTCATAAAGTTTTGGTTATGGAGCTGGCCGAACACGGCGATCTTCAAGGTTATCTAAAGAACCATGGTCCATTAGGTGAGTAAGCTTTGCCGGGGTTGATGCGATGTCGCATTGACCATATATGCGTTATACTAGGTGAACCTCAAACACGGGCAATTGCTTGGCAGGTATACCAAGCTGTAGCTGTCCGTGCTATCCTACCCTCGTATCGAGCTCCCAAGCTGACTCACCATGTTTGCCTTGCAGTATACACATTCGAGGCGTGTAACCCATCGCGATCTCAAGGTAAAAAAGGCCTTCTGGGTTCTTTTGCACAAAACTGATAACATAACCTATTTGTCTTTAGCCCGAGGTGAGCTCTTATTACCATTCACGAATGCAGATAAGATATCCGGGATTAACTTAATCAATGACAGAACATCCTATTGACATCGATGGGTTCGCTCGCTCCTTTTATGCCATTTCCTATACTGACCACCATCCAGACCCTTTCACTGTAAAGATAGCTGACTTTGGTGAGTCATATCACATTTAGGCTGGTGGGTTTCAAGTAACCCTTATACTGTTACCAGGTCTCGCGAAAGCGGTGGACGGCCAAACCTTCCTCAAGACGTTCTGTGGGACACAAAAGTGCGTCGCCCATGTTTCGCTCGGACTGTAATCTCACAACTTTCGCAGTTATGTGGCGCCTGAGATTCTCCAGGGAGTCCCTGGCTACGGTCAAATGGTCGACATCTACTCCCTAGGGGTCATTTTCCTGTTTTGTATGACTGGCCGTTGGGTGTTCGACGAGGAAGCTCTGATGATATTGCGACAAAGCCAAGTAACCGAACACTGTAAGTTTTACAAAGCTTACACGGCCACTCGACTGATACCATTGTCACACAATAGGCATAGATTTGCTGCACAGGTGTGTACAGCCGGAGCCTCGGAATAGGATATCTGCGAAGGACGCGTTGCGTCATCCTTGGTTCTATACATAAGAATAATCATGTAGATTCTTGCTTACATGTTTCCGAAGTGTATTTATCCTCGCTGTCGAATGTATTCTTCTTCTTGTGTCTGGGAAAGAGTGATCCAACCGCGAGATATGGCACATAAGGGATTCATTCACATTGGTAGAGGAGCAATACGAAAACAGTTGACGAGCCACCAAAGGATAAACGGAGGATAATAGAACTGAGGAGAAAGCCACAAGACCAAAATATATACGAGAGCTATCGCGCCGCGAAAGAGCATCTATTTGCGCTTTGTACCAGCTTTGGCGGCTGGCGCAGCTGCTCGCGCAGGAGCTGCTACCGGGGCTTTTGCGCGGCGGAAGAGAAGGACGTGTGGTTCAGGAGCTATTGTTTTGTTGTTTTGTTAGTAAACAAACGGGATACGGCTAGGATCGCGACTGACCATGAACCTCGTAGTGCTCCCAACCTAAACTCTGCGTGATACCAATCCCTCGCCACTCGGTCTCGCTCAGAATCCGTAGTACGCCGCTATCGTCAGGCTCAAAGTAGTTTTTGGGGAGTAGTTTCAAGAAGGGCTTTGGCAGGATAACGTGTCTGCGGGTTCCAAATAATATGTTAGCATTCCACGAGATCACTCTAAGCCCAGATAGTGACATACCGGTATTCATAATGATCGTCTGAGTATCGGTCCGAGTAGTGGATTCTAGAGATGAAGCTAAGCAAAGATGCAGACGCCTACAGGAGGGTGCGGGTTCTACCTATCAATATATTCTTCCCACTTTTGATTTTGAGCCATCGAGAAAGCTAGAGCAGAGACGTGATAAAATATACAGTACGAAGGAAAGGATGCGGCTGGGCTTTAAGTGGCAAGAGATGGGAGGTTGTTTAGTATACTTTTGTGGAGGCTTGTTAGGGACCGCCTCATAGGGTCTGTTTGGACATGTGAGTGTGCCATGGCGCTTGCCTTTCCAACAACTGGCTTTCTCTATTGATGGTACATAAAAGGCAAAGGGACATTCATTTCAACCATAATACAGTTATCTGAAGTTCAATTGGGCTGAGGTGAAAACACTCGTTCAAACACCGCAACTATCTTCGACTTGGGGCTTTGGGCGGGGGAGGAAGAAGGGGGAAACCGCCAATGTCACCAGTAGATTGTGAGGATGAAGTGAAAGAAGGAGCGTTGCTCTTGCCAGGTATGTTGATGGAGAACGTCTGGCCCTCCTTGAGAGAGTAGTCCTTCTTCGGGCCTGCGGGCAAATGGGGAGATGCGGAATCATCCACCGTCTCGGGATTGAGACGGGCCTTTTCTCGCTTTGTGTAGTCTTGAAGAGCAACGTCTGATACCCAATCATTGTCAATCATACAGACTTGTACAGCTTTTGACACTTACTGAAGTCAAAACTCTCCGCACGTTCAGTAAATCCAATTCCGATGTAGGCTTTCTTGCCTTGATCTTCCGCGCGCAATACAAAGTATCGGGATGAGTCAAGCACAGCTTCTACTGCCATTCCAGTCACATCATAAGGAGCCTGGGCAAACACTAAGTCGGCAGGAGTGAGCAATACCAAGGCGCGTCGCAAGAGTCGCGTGCTTACCCTCGCCTAAACCAAGCTGTTTGTGTCAGGCTTTTACCAGAGGACAGAAAGTACGAGTACGAACCTGTATTTGGATCCTCGAGTCGGATTGAACAAGTTATACCCTTTTCAATGATCCTCATACGCCCTTTCCACAAAAATGCACTTAGATCACCCCACTCCGTAGCCCGGTATCCGGCGTTGCTAGATAAAAGCAGGCGTGTAAGTTTATAACAGCGGGAGGGGTGTCCGACCACACCTACCTCTGTCGTGGCGGTATCTTGTACACTAATCGTCTGCGCGTAAGTAAGTAGCCGGGGGGTAGGACGAAGGCACATACCCATTACATCTATGCAGAAGTGAGGTTAATGTCTGATGTATTACAGGACAATAGGATACTAACCTCTGCACATAAAGAGAATGGATTCAATATCGTCGTCTTCCATGTTCATGGTTGCGCGTTATAGAGGTGCTAGGGAGAAGTCAGGTGGAGGGTAAGCGCCGATCAAACAGTCCCTGAATGAGGTTGGGCGTTTTGAGCCACAGGCCGCTACTACATCATCGCACTACATTGACATCCACCTACAATAAGTTAACCTGAGAATGACTAGCCTTCAACCTGGTGTTGGAAGACGGATTCGAATCGGTGGAGACTATGGGACCGTCTTATTCGTGGGAGAGGTTGCTGGGACGCCTGGGCAATGGCTAGGGGTGGAATGGGATAATGGAGCTAAACGAGGCAAACATAGTGGTGAAAAGAACGGAATAAAATACTTCACGTGTAGGTGAGTATTCCCAAAGACTTTCTAAAATCTCCAATACCAGATACGTAATCCAGGACTCCTGGTTCGGGGTCGTTCTTGCGCCCAAATGCTCCAGGATTGATCACTGGGGTTGGGTTTGATGCAGCCTTATTGGGCAAGTATATCGATGACCTGCGAACCAACGGAGAAGAGTCAGTTATTTTAGGATCGAGTAATGGTGCAATCATAGTCGAAGCCCCCCGCTTAAACAAAATTCGCGGCAAGTTTTCGCAGATTGAACGATTGAAAAGGATTAGTTTAAACAACCAAGATGTTTCAACCCCGGGCGATCCGGATACTATCTCAAAGCTGTGTCGATGTGAGTTGCCGTGTCTTATCGTACATTATGCTATGTACTCACAAGAGTAGCGGTACAAAGTCTTGATTTGTCCCAGACGTTGGTAGGAGACTGGAATGATGTTGTCGATATCATTCGGAATGTATCTGCGCTCACTCATCTGGAGCTAAAGTTAGTACCCCCTCTCATGTGCCCAGGCGGATATCCTCATTAAAAATCCTCTGCATGTCAGTTACAATCGTCTACAGTTAACATCCCCCCTCGCAACCAGTGACCTTCCTCGGCTAACTCACCTACGTTTAAATTCAACAACAATGACTTGGGCTGAGGTAACATTTAGTTAGTTGTAGTACCTCAAAACTTACATGAAACCGAGTATAGGCATGTGAAGTACTTGTGCATTTTCCCTTCTTGCTGGACCTTCAACTCGGGTACAACGGACTGAAAGAGCTCACTCCGTCTTCAAAGGTGGATGCCCGTACGGCGTTGCCTAGCCTGAAAGCCCTAAATCTAGATTCGAATGTATTGGATGACTGGATCTCAATCATGCATACATGCGCTTCAGTGTCCCAGTGAGTTACTTCGAATATCTAGATCCAACATTATCTGAACCCGTTTTGAGATTGGAGAGCTTAATGATTCCTTCAAACGCTATATCCTCCATACCAACGCGTTCGTCCACGACGCCACCATTACTTTTGATACGGATCTTGTCGATCTCAGACAATCTGATTGCAAAATGGAGTGATATCGACGCGCTCGTTACTTGGTGCCCAGAACTACAAGAATTGGGTATCTCATTTGAGCCCCTCATACTCTGTGAGCTGCCTGTGGCTTTGACTCAACGCTACACGTTACTAACCAAGTTTCAGCAGGACCATCCGGTGCCTTTTCCCGTGAATTTATTATCGCCAGGCTATCGCAATTAAAAAGGCTAAATGGCACAGAGGTGAGCATGGTTCTGCTTTCTACCTGGAACTTTATTCTACAGGACACTAGGTTACAGTACGGGAGCGGTCCGACGCAGAACTTTTCTATCTGTCTTGGATATCAAAACATGAAACCGGGAGTGAACAAGATATCGAATCATTGCATCCGCGATGGAGGGGGCTGAAGAGTAGTACGTTGGCTCTGATACTACCGCATATATTCTGAAATCTTTGTTTTAAGAATACCAGACCTCACAGGAAGTTTCAAAGCCCACAGTTCAAAATCTGGGAAGTCATATGATTAGTAAGTGATATTGCATTTGTTTCCAATCACCGCCCTCCTTGAGTATATCTAACTGGTAGCTTAGTGGTCAATGTTGTTCGAGTTTCAAGCCCGGTTTCGAAAGGCCAAGTTGTGCGTTTGGCGACTCCGAGCACTCCCATTCGTGTCCTACCAAACATGGTGTTCAAGACCTTTGGTATGAAGCTGAAAAAGTTGCTGAAGCTTCAGAAACCAGTCGATACCCAAGCGTTATGGATACTCTCTTCGCCAAACCTCGACGAAGCTACCGTTCTTCGTCCCTTCGACAGCGATCCGCTCCGAGACCTCTCATGGTCAGGAGTCGAGGAAGGTTGTTTTATTGGACTGGTAGATGAATGAATAGATTTTGATATGTCTGGCTTTGGTAGCAGATCATGAATGATTTGCCTTTGTTGATTGCGCAAATAGGCTGGATAAGTCACGTGATATTACCACAACAACAGCCAGAGACGCGTCTCTTGCGATCACTACTCAGCCACCACACCTGGGTTTAACTTTTCTGTGCCACTTCTACGCGTAGCTCTGAAATCATCTTGATTTGAACATGGCACCGACACTCACCGAGGGCGCTCTTACGCAATTGATGTCTAAAGATACGCCCGATGCAATTGGAGACTTTCAACCGGTGCTCCAGCTGCTATCGATTCGGAAAGTAACCTCGGGTGGCAGCAGCGACCGATACAGGTGAGTATCATGTTTTTGATATTGTGTTACTTTCTAACGTCTCTTCAGGCTAGTTTACTCTGATGGACAATACCACTGCCAGTCCATGTTAGCCACAAAGCTCAACGACTACTTCGCCTCTCAGAACTTCACCCCAAAATGTATTTTCAAGCTGACGCGATATGCTATCAACTCGATTCAAAACAAGCGGTACATGTGGCTTCTCGCTGGATTGTTAGCGCCTAACTAATCTGTCCCGGTAGACTTATCATCACTTTAGGAATCGAGAAGATGGAGGATTACTCTGAGAAGATCGGCAATCCTGCCAGTCTAGACAAGGTTGAGCCTCAACCTGACGCTGGGACTTCGGCAATGGAAGTCGATGCTCCCGCCCCTGCCGCCGCGGCTCCGGCAAAGGCTCCAGCACAACCTGCTTTGAAGGCGAGTGGTGCCACGAACTCTCTGCCCTCTGGATTCGCTCCACTCCACCCCATCGAAGCGCTGAGCCCCTACTCGAACAAATGGACTATTCGAGCGCGTATTACACAAAAATCCGACATTCGTACGTGGTCGAACCAACGTGGCGAGGGCAAGCTCTTCAGCTTCAATATGATGGATGACACCGGGGAGATTCGTGCAACTGGCTTTAACGAGGTCGTTGATAACCTCTATTCAAAGATAGAAGAGGGCAAGGTATGTGTTTTTGGTATCATGTTCCATACGTTTCTAAATCTGAATACAGGTGTATTGGCTATCCAAAGCGCGCGTGCAGTTGGCCAAGAAACAGTTCTCGAACTTGACCAACGAATACGAGATAACGTTAGATCGGGCCAGTGAAGTGATCCCAGTACGTCCCTCAATTTTATTGTCTGTTCGCCTTTGTATTCACCGGTTTGAACTAGTGTGAAGATGAGCGCGCAGTACCCAAATTGAAGTACAACTTTATGGAGCTCTCTCAGTTGGAGAGCGTAGAAAAAGACGCGATGGTTGGTATGTAGCAGCCATTCTACTGCCGATGCTGGGCTAAAACATTGAACAGATGTCTTGGGAGTGGTCACGGAAGTCAAAGCAATTGATTCCATCAATATCAAGGCCACACAAAAAACTGTCTCCAAGCGTGATATCACTGTTGTAGACAAGTCTGGTAGCAGTGTTAGAATGACTCTGTGGGGCAAACAGGCCGAAACGTTCCAAGCTGAAAACAACCCCGTTATTGCATTCAAGGGCGTCAAAGTCGGTGATTTCGGAGGTATGTTTCTCTGTCTGGGGCTTGCTTCGTGATGTAAACTTTCTTGAACCGCAGGTCGCACTCTTTCTTTGGTTAGCTCGAGCACTATGTCTTTCCACCCCGACATCCCCGAAGCACACGCCCTTCAAGGATGGTATTCCTCCGAAGGACATGCGCAGGCTTTCAAGTCGCAATCGGCTGGTGGAGGCGGAGGCGGCGCGGGAGCTGGGACGTTCAACCGCAACGAGATGAAGACATTACAAGCGGTTAAGGACGAAAACCTTGGTATGAACGACGAAGGCCGGCCCGATTTCTTTGCCGTTCGAGCAACCATCATACACATCAAGGGTGACAACGTTATGTACCCTGCGTGCGGGTCAGACGGCTGCAGTAAAAAGGTTACTGAGGTTCATGACGGTTGGCGCTGCGAGAAGTGCGAAAAGACCTTCCCCAAGCCAAACTACCGGTACGTACAGGCTCTCATGATTGCAGACATGTGCTGACCGACTAGTTCAGGTATATCATGAGTCTCTCGGTGGCTGATCATACACAAACAGCGTGGTTGCAGGCTTTCAACGAGCCTGGAGAGATGGTTCTAGGCATGACCGCGTCGGAGTTGCATGAGCTCAAGGCAAGTTTTTCCTAGCAAAACTCCGTGCAACCGCCTCAACTTTCGGTTCAGGAGGAAAACGAATCACTGTATACGGCAGCAATTGAGAAAGCAAGCAGCCAAGCGTGGATTTTCCAATGTCGCGCAAAGCAAGACACATACCAGGTGAGTTCCCAGTAGTCAGTTCTTAAACATCCAACTGAGCTGTACACTAGGATCAATCCCGCGTTCGCTATGGTATCAACCGCGCCCATAAACTTGATTTTGCTCAAGAATGTCGCGACATGTTGGAGTCCATCAAACGTTACGATTGAGTCATGCATTGTATCTAAACGCCTGTTGCTTGCGCTAAATGTACATATATGATAATTGTCTCTGCAAACCTATTGCAAATTACCAATCAGAGTCCTTTTCGACCCAGCTCATTAATTAGTGATCGAGATCTTGGTAATTTGAACATCATTCCCGATGCGGGTGACAAGTAAGTGACATCACCCGTCTCCCGACGATCATGCAACGCGTTATAAAACCCGACCGCCCCTGTTGCAAACTTGCTCTTGACATCCATGAACAACCTCCTTCGTGTCTCTGTTCGCACTCTCAACTCGAGCGCTCGACGATCTTGTGTTAAATACATCGTCCCCAGCAACTATTCCTTGAAAGTCAAGACCGCAGCCATGTCTTCGAGGTCTGGAAACCAACAATCTCCCCCAGAGAAGAAGATGGCGCACTTCCCTAGGCTGGACGTGAAAGCGGCTGAGTCACCTGGTATGGTGAAGACTATGATTTAGATATTTCATTTACTCATTTATTTGGAAGACTTTAGGCAAGTGCTATGGACTGGGGAGCACAGTCAGTTGGTGATCATGACGAGTGAGTCTTTCAACATATTATTGAGGCTTTATCACCCAATCCGTGTGTAGTTCCCGTTGGAGGAGAGATAGGAGAAGAGGTTCATACCGTCGATCAGGTGAGACATATGCGTTGCGTAGCTGTTCTTAGACTTATGAGCATTCTTGAAGCATCTGGTCTTCACTAGCGGCGCAGCAAAGGCTATCGTTGCTGGGGAAGAGAAGGAAGTTCTTGCTGGTGATCTGGTGATAGTGCCAGCTGGGACTAAGCGTAAGTTTCCTTCAAGACAATCACCAATACGTACTTAACTTCCCCTATAGATAATTTCATCAACACGGCCTCAACCCCATTGATTCTGTATACGGGTAAGTCTACTGCTATATGAAACATACCACTAGTGCTCATTCGCCCTGTTAGTGTATGCGCCAGCTGAACACGCGCCTACCTCCAAGCACAAGACGCTGGAGGAAGGAGAAGAGTTGGAGGAAGCTGGTAAGGACGAACCCCCAGCGTGGTCTCAGAAAGGAGGCAACTAAACTGTCAACAACGTGTAAACAAGTCGAATTGTATCAATAGTGACTGAAATAGTAATCCCGTCGTGAAGAAGTGTATCGATGGACGCGTTTTAGGCTCGGTGGATCGCGACCTGGGAGCAAGAGTCTCTAACGACACGATGCTGATCTACAGTAGAGAAGTCAAATGGCAGTCGTGGTTGCCACATGCGGTGGCGGTTATCGTGTTGATTGATCTTCAAAGAAGCTAGGTATCGAAACTGCTAACAGCCACTGCCTACAGCAACCAGCTTTAAACTTTCACCCAGCTTCCATGTAAGTCGACGTCCTCAAATGCGAAGCCTCCGGCTCCCAAAGTGATCACGTGCCTTAGGGGAGATCCGGACGACTCCCAGAACCCGACTGTCGACTGTCAAGGCTGTTGTTTGTTTCTACAATCCTGACTTATGCTGAGAGCCTTGTCTTCACCCACCCGTCGAACGGTTGCAACCATGAGTGCCTCCCGCCTCCAGGCGATCTCAAGACATATGTCTGCATCTCCCTCCACGGATGAAGCAGTATGTACCATTTCTGCTCTTACGTGCTTGAACTTGTAACGAGAGCATCAAAAATTAGCCAGTCTTGTTCTCAAGTGATGGTAACACTCGGACGTATACCTTGAATAGGCCGAGGGCCTTGAACACAATAAACGAGGCTATGATTGATCTTCTCAGTGGGCAAGTTAAGGTGCGCCGTCTCCCGCAGTTAACCCGTCTAAACAACCCTAAGTTTTTGACCCCAGGCATGGGACGAGAGTAAATTATGCAATCTCATTATTGGAAGAGGTACTGGCAGAGCCTTTTGTGCTGGCGGGGACGTCAAAGGTATGCCAAACTCTCTCCACAGTACCCACAGTACCCACAGCCAAATATGAAATATTTGCATAGACGTCGTAGCCAACGCTGCAGTTCCTGAGAAACAATCTGGCGCACTCCAATTTTTTCAGAAAGAGCAAGTTTCCCCCTACACCGCTATCTGACTATACCTAACTACCCAAGAACAGATTTGAGCTGAACTTTACCCTTGCCACCCTATCGAAGCCTTATGTGGTAGTAATGGACGGTATCACAAGTGAGTTAGTCACTCACGCCCCACTTGCCCCAGACTCACTTGCGCTCAGTGGGAGGTGGAGTCGGGCTAGCTATTGGCGCTCCATTCCGGATTGCAACCGAGACCACGGTCTTTGCGATGCCTGAAGCTAAGATTGGGTACTCCCCTGATGTTGGGGCCACCTATTTCTTGCCGAGACTTGATGGTGAGCTTGGGACTTATCTCGCGCTCACGTCCAATACGATTAAAGGTCGATCGATCTTGTGAGTTGCGATCATTTGCATGAGTGCTTTTTTCTCAATCAATGTTACTACCAGGGACTTCGGATTGGCCACGCATTATGTACCCCAACGACGCCTACCAGCTCTTCTTGCAGCTCTCTCCTCACTTGCGGACTCATCCCCGGACGCCATTAACCGAACAATCGAAGAGCACTCCGCTGAGATCTCAGCTGAAGATCAGCCGTCCCCCTCCGCCGGTGAGAGACGCGCCGCAATTGATGCGTGCTTCTCTCAGAATAACGTGGAGGGAATCATCACGGACTTGCAAAACGTGGCATCTTCCGGCGGGTCTCAGGCACAGTGGGCCGCGGAGACAGTGGCGGCCATGGAGGCAAGAAGCCCAACAAGCTTGCGTGTAGCGCTCGAGGCGGTACGGCGAGGGAAACACATGCAATTGCCAGATGCGCTCCAAATGGAGATGGGTATTGCTACCGCGTTTTGTGTGAGTGTTTGCGCAATTGATGCGTGATATTTCATCCCTAATGACTGTGTTGTAGACTGGAGCGTCCCCCGATTTTATCACCGGAGTGAAGAAATTGCTGATTGAAAAGAAATCGGAGCGACCCGACTGGTCACCAAACACCCTCGAAGAGACATCACCGTCTGATGTGATCAAGTCATTTTTCGACACAGCGTCGCCATATGTTGCGAATGCACCTCAACTCAAGATGAATCGGAGCTCTTCGCCGGGCGACAAGCTTACACGATTTGCACTGCCAACCGAGGCTACCATCCAAGGCGCGATTCAAGGCTCACTTCCTGGCTCTGGTAGCTTTGCCCTTACTCCACAGGAGTTAATCACATCGTTTGAAGGGCGATATGGCCAAAAGCTAGGGCTAAGGCAAAAGATCGAGGAGGTTATCAGTGAGTACACCGTGTCTAGGCCACTCGCAATCGCCTACTGACCGGACCCGATAACGCGAATAGACCGTAAATGCCAGGTGGAAAACGGCTATCTAAAATGGCTGCATTAGATGCGATGTACATTAGCTGACCACATGCTCGCGTCGCCTTGCAGACCCTTTGCCGGCAATGTGCATGATGTTGCCTTAACAAGAATGTATTCGTGTCGACGACGGCGTATAAACAGTGTATAAACCGAGGTTCCCGACCCGGCTCTTACGACCAGCAACGCCGAAGATAGTGTTACCGGAAGCGTTGCCGTAAGTGCTACCGGGCCTACGCTTTTTGAGTGATGCCGGAGAAACAAGTCCGGCTTCTATCAGCTGGGATTGCTTTTAGAAAAGCCATGTAAACACTCCCAGGAGCGCTCGCTTTTTTATAGCCATGCGTTTTTTTCTTAGACAGCGACGGCCGGCATGCAACCGCTGTCTTCTGGATAGCCACTCCGGCCAAATGCACGCTTCAAGAACAAGGTAGGTGTGATCCAGTTGACCGGAATAGTTGCTCGCGAGCCCAGAAATCACTCTGCGGGCAAAAAACCCCATGACATTCTAAATACTAATTAGCGCGCACGCAAAATAGGTCCGCTTTCCCATTCACAGCCAAGCACAGAGTGTATGCGTCGCCTGGCTGTACGCGGGCGCGGGCTCGAGTCGCATCAGTCAGTCAGTGGCCACGGCGTTGGCCGCCCCACACCAGAAGTCGATGTATCGGAGGCACCGATGGCCACACCGCGGTAAGGAAGGAGTAGCTTTTCTAATCAAGTTTTGGCTACAGCCAAAGCCAAAGAGTCAAAAAGCGCTATCGTGGGATTAGCTCGGAATGAATGATCGCCCGATGGGCCTGCCTATGCGACAGTGGCGGCGCCATAAAAAGGAAGATTATAGGCGACCTGAAGTGCCTGTTCACCGGGTTTGCCGGCAAAGATCGCAAAGATCCCGCAAAAAAGCTGGCCGGATACGCGGGGGAGGCTGAGACAGACAGGTTGCCGAAGAGCTTGTCCGGTGTCAGTTGACAGTTGACCTCCCATGGACGGTATGTGTGAAAGCTCTCACCAACTGCAAAACACGCGGCTGAATGATGGGGGACAAACGGAGCGCTGGGGGCCCAAAGTTTCGCGCTGGCAGCGAGCGGAAGTGACTTGTGCTTGGCCCGACAAATGTAGAGATAAATGTCTAAAAACGGGCAACCGAAACAACGGGGGGCAGAAAAGCTGGTAGGGTCGGAGATCGAATTGGCAAGATCATCACGTGGCAGTTGGGAAGTCTCGCTAGGGTCGTATCTGCGCTGTTCTGATCTTGAGGGGCCCAAGCTGGCCACACGCTCTAGGCAACCGGGCGGCATATTCTCAAGTCTCAGGACGCAGACTATTGGCTTTTGCGATGCATCATGAACCGCGTCTGCTGGGACTGAGTAGGCCCTGAGCTCTCGAGTGCTTGCTCTCCGAGCTTATATGAACCATGATACTAAGGCTGTTCTCCCCATCATCCCGACTCACTATCTCTTCTGAGCTTGTTAGGCCATACCAACATGTCCTTCAGCAGCATTTCTCCAGTCCACACTATCCGCTACGTCGCTCGGGCCGCGGCGCAATTACTACCTTCAATGCTCCAACCTGCGGTCCTCGGAGATTCCCGGCCTGAACCTGAGGCCTCTTCCAGTCGCCACACCCAGAAGTTTGACCCAACTGAGTACGATGTTGACCTGACTTCAGGCTTCTTGCCTTCGGAGCCGCCTCTGGCCAGGCTTCCGCCTGCCTTTGAATTGTGGGAGCAGGCCCTCGATGCGGCGAACCGTCCGAACGGTGTGTTGAGCTTGGGCGAGGACGTGAGCACCGAAGCAGTCGCGAAGCGCGAATCCAGCCGAAAATGGAGAGAGAATATTGCATCGGTATGTTTGCGATCTCGATGCCTCACGTTTAAGCTCTGATTAACCTTACTTCCCCACTAGGCGCCTGTCTTGTCCACCATCTCCCTACAGGACGATGTCCGATTGTTGCGTCGCGCACACCATGTTTTGGCGTTCCTTGTACACTTCTATGTCCACTCGACCCCGCCAGCGCAACCGGCCGCGCCCATGTTGGTGCCCAAGTCCCTGGCTGTTCCTCTCGTCGAAGTCTCCCGTGTGCTCGAGATCGCACCTGTATTGACGTTTGCCGACACCGTCCTCTGGAACTATGCACTCATCGACTCGTCTAAGCCCCTCTCGCACGATAACATCCGCTCCCAGACCTTGTTCACCGCCTCGACCAAGGCTGCCCGCGACGAACAAAACTTCTACCTATGCTGCTTGGGCATCGAAATCCGGGGAATCGAAGCCCTTCAACTCATTACGAAATACCAAAATATGCCCTCTGTATCGTCCCCACAAGCCATTTCTGAGATCCAGGGCGCCCTTGGCCGCCTCTGCGACGTGATCAATGATTTGACTGGGATCCTGACTTCCGTGCGGTGCTCTTGCGACCCACATGCATTCTACTTCGCCATTAGGCCGTGGTTCAGGGGGAGTGATGCGGGTGGGCCGTCTTCACCCGGCTGGATTTTCGAGGGCGTCGGAAACTCCTCCGATCTTGAGCTGAGCGGCCCGTCCGCCGGCCAAAGTTCGCTCATGCACTCTCTTGACGTGTTCTTCGACGTCGACCACAAGCTCGAGAAGCCCCGCTTCCCAGCGCCGTCGGAGCAAAACAAAAAGGCGGACCGGACGTTCATGCAGCGCATGCAGGTAAGCTTCAGTCATATCATTCAGTCGGCCAGTTTCTTACCCTTTCTTCAGCGTTACATGCCAGGTCGCCATCAACAATTCTTGAACGCCCTGGGCTCGAGCGCAAACCCGATGCGCGAGGTCGTTGTCCGCACCCCCGCTCTGCACGAAGCCTACGACTCGTGCATCAGAGCACTCAAGAGCTTCCGGGACGCGCATATGCGGATCGCATGCCTATACGTGGTGTCGATGTCGCGCTCCGAGGCCGCCCAAGACGCTGCGCGCAAGGCGGGATGCCCAGTCGCCGCAATGTTCGACACCATGCGACAAAATGGCGAGCTGCCAGCACCACCGGTGGTTGAGCGCAAGGTCGTTCGTGGCACGGGGGGCAACGAGCTCTCGAACCTGCTCAAGGCCTGCCGCGATGCGACCACCAGGGCATTGGTGTCACAAAACGAAGCGAGGTCATGAGCATATGCTCTGCTCGCTGGTGGGAGAGGAGAGAGATAGAGGAGAGATCGAGGCGCATTATCATCATGTAGACTTTTGTGATCATTTTGGGCCTTTTGTAGAGCGAGCATGACTCCGGCATTCTAACTTATATCAATGCATCCAGTGTATACCATGCCATTCGAGATCGCCGTGAATTGCCAAGGTGTGAGTTCGGTGAGGGGACCTAGCTCGGTGCAGGTACCATTGCGATGAGTACGTTTGAGTTACCGGGGTAGCCCCTGTGATTAATGGACTTGTTCTTCTTCTATCAACACCGGCGTGTCTAAATCTTAGAGAAGTTATCCATATATAGCCTCAAGGGCTCTTGAGCAGAGTCGGCGGGTGTACAAACAAGTTGTCGGGTTGTTTGTGTTTGTACATTTTGTTACCGTTACAACTTCACGAAACAAGAAGGTCGTGTTGGTTCACCACCGTGACAGCTCTGACGCAACTCAAACTCACACGCGTATGCGGCTTGCAGAGACGGAGTCGCACTCCATGTCGTCCGCTGTCTAACAGGGGTCGGGTTTTACCGTGACATCGTGCCCATCAACGTTTTATATTCAACTTGACTTGCGTTTTGGTGGACTGTTGCTCATATCATGGAGAGAGCACGCATACATAGACAAAAGCGTATCTCAAAGTTTCAGCGCCCATATGCCCGCCCTATTCAGTACGACTTTGGCTTGGTGGTTGTAAGCCAACGATGTACAAAAATAATAGGGACGACAGAATACAAGGTCGGTAGAAAGGACCTCCGAGGTTGAACGCCGGAACCGTGGCTTGTGTAATATTTCCAAAATTGGAAAGCGAAAACACATCAATGACGATCATCATTCGCACCAATATGGCCTTGGAGCAAAAGGACGTCGATCTCACGCGTCGGTATCTTAATAACCTACAATTGTGAAAGCCCGAACCATGAACTCAGATCTCAATCGCCAACTCGCAACGGTGTTCTGGTGCTTGCCTTGGTTGAAGCCCGTCGAGGCAACTTGCCTTTGACCCAGGCTCGCCGCCGGGGACTTACCCCGTTTGATGGTAAACACATATGTAAGCAGGATTCCCGGCGGCTTGAAGCCTGTGCGCACAACGGCATACATCATAGCCTCTCTACATCATACCTAGTGTTAAAGACCGGTGAGTGTCTAAAACTCTTGGCCCGGAGTACTTGCTCATAAGGTTCAGTGTGTTTTTTGACCGGGCAAAGTAAACATGATCAAGTTGCCGTACTGCGGGGGACAAACCTAGTTATATAGAACGTGCCTCCGGATAACTTCAAGGCAACTAAACTGTTGTAGACACCTTCGAGAACGCAGGGGTAGACAACCCCTAAGCGCATTGCCGGCCGGTAGATGGCGTGTGTTCAAGGCTCATGCCGTTGACCGATGGGCTCTTATTCAGTTGAATAGAATTCTGTCAGTGAACACGCTGAGTGGTGTGATTAAGCTCTCAGGCAGATCAAGCACTACGTGCGTTGATAAGACTACGTTGCTCGTTGACATGACCTTTCGGCAGTCGGCTTGCCTTAAGCTTTATCACAGGTATACGCCATTTATATTCGTCCATGAGCTGGAATTAGGGGTCGCGATACGAGATGAAAAGCGCGCCAAGGCTAAAACGTCCGATTCAAACAAACCCCCAGCTCCATTTTAGCCAGTGCCTACCTATCTTGGCTATCCGTGTGGACGGATACATGCCCGGCGGTTTCTCAGTGACTGGTCTGCTTTTGCCAGTGGGATCTTTCCCTGGCACGCTACTCGGCCAGCCAAATGGGGCGACCCGAGCCATCTCGTTGACAGCCTCCCTCGTAGAGACATTAATTGAGAATGCCATCGAACTGTGATTCTGTGACCGGTTTGCTTTTTAGGTGCGTCCCTTACGAGGCGCTACATGGACATGACAGGCCCCCCATTCTCGCAATCTCCGGTCAGAACGGATCAGCCCGTGGATACGTAGTGCGGGGCCGCTTGCTCGATGGAGATCGTCGGCGCATGACTTCATTGGCTGGCTTTGAAACCTGACAGACTTTTGAGTCCACGTACAGTAGAGGAAGAGATAGAAGTCCTGCCGAGCCGCATTCGAACCAGCGCGTTGAAGGTCAGGTAAAGATCGCCATTACCTTATAAGGTAACCTGTTTGGTTACTACTGCTCAACGTACCAGCGATCTATATCGAACTTGCTTGATTTCTTGTTTCAACTACCTCCTACCCCTGCCTTAAAAGGGGGTTCAGTCTTGGCTCCCGGCACTGAGCGCTTGCAATCGGCTGCGGACCCCGGACCCCGTTCGTCCTGCCACTGTTCTAGAATGGTATTTAAGTTTGGTGTCTTGTGCGTATATTATCTCGGCCAAGCGCGAAGTCATCAAGAGTTGGTTTAAGTAATGGTAACGAATCATTGAAAGTGCATATAGTCTACTGAAAATACATGGCGCGATCTAGGCCTGATTGGCGAGCTCGCACCGCTATTCTCGCGGAGTTTATAGTGCAGGGTTGGCCTTGGAGACCAGAGTCTCGAAGTACTGCTCGAACCACGTCCCTATACGCGTCCAGCAAGGGTCAGCTCCTCATATCACAACAACACGATCGAGGTAGCTATGTACTCACCAGCCTCAGGAGCGGGTTGCGTGGCATCCGACAAACCGCAGGTGGAGTCGTAGCGGGTGGAGGTGGTGTTGGACGTACCGTCGCTCTCGCCTCCAGGCTTGACCCAGACGATGGCGTCAATGAGCGAGTTGCCGGTGCTGGTGGTGGGCTGGGTACCAAATCCGGCGCCGAGGATGTTGCACCAGTCACCCCACTGAGACCGGATGTTTTGAACGCCCGAGCGACCCTGGTCGACAATGAAATGGGCTAATAGGAAATATCAGCGACAAGGTTTAGCGGGGGAGATGTGAATAACGGCGGTGGCCCAATGAGCAACAGACGAGTACTGAGGAACGCTGTAATGGTGGTTTCAAACACATTCACTTACCAGGGAAGTTGTTTTGGGTGAGGAGAGGAGCCAAAGCATTGATGTAATGGTTCTCATCGTAGTTGCTGTTGCCTTGCGTGATAGGATCGGGGGAAGCCGCATTGAGAGCGTTGTAGTTGGCAACATCTGTACACACACCAGGCGTCAGGTCTATTCTAGTCACAGCGCAGGTTTCAAAAATCTTACTGGTAGCAAGTCCGCGGACACGGAAGGTTCCTCCAGCCTGAGTCAAAATGCTTGCAAACAACTGCGCTGCGGGCTGAATGTTGGCAGTCCAGCCGAGCCAGCCAGCATGACCAGCATCCAGGTACAGGTAGATGTTGGACTGGGTAAGGGTTTTGATTGCGTATGCGGTAAGCTCCTTATAGGTGGTTGCTGCATTAGAGCACCTGAGGAAGGGTTTAGTTGGAGGGGGCAAATGTAAGTCTAGGCTGAAGTGTAGCGTACTTGGGGTCGGAAAGGTTGGTGACTAAGTTCGCGAGCGAGTCGGGTTCGACTACAGCTACTACGCGGACGGTAGGATACTCTTTGGGAAACGTGTTGAGGAGTGTCTCATCTTATGCGCTGAATTCGAACTTACTGGTAATCCAGGCAGAAATACTATCAATATACTGCTTGTAGAGGGCGGCACCGCCGTTTGCAATGGAAAGTTCACCATTGGAAGCCTTGGCGTGGCAGTCGCTACATTAGAGTAATGAGTAAATGTCGCGGAGCCAGCGGTACACGAAAGATTTACCGGTCGGGCAGGTCGTAGATGACAATCTGAACAATCTGTTTCTTTCCAGTTGAGGTCTGGATAGACAGAGCATCCGCAAGCTGGGTTCCCAGATCCGGGACCTTGGCTATGACGTCGAGCCATGTAAAGGTGGGGATAGACGCAACCTTGGCGGCCTTAGCAGCCAAAGTGGAGTCCTTGATAGTGGCAACTGCAGCCTTGACCTCAGCCGCGTAGTACGGGCTGACGTAGACAGAGTACCCGGTGTATGGGTTATCAGTGGAGGTGGGAACGGGTGCCGACGAAGTGCTGGTGGTAGTACTCGTTGTAGACTTGGTTGTTCCAGTCGTGGTCGACACCTTGGTGGTGGAGGTAATGGTGACCCCCTTGGTGGTTGAGGTTGGGGTCGAGGTCGTCGACCCAGCCTATGTACGTAGGAAATCAGTTGTGGTAGCTCCGGAGTGATTGAATAGTATTCCTTACCAGACACTGGTAGAAGTAGTCATTTAACTTCGTGCAGGTAGCGCCAGAGACACATGTCTTACGTGGGAATAGGCGTCAATAGAGTTAGTGACGGAGTAGACGAGTGCAGGGACATACGGTTCCTCCAGTCCAACTAATGCCGCCGCACTGGGCATAAAGAGGCTGCTGAGCGAGTGCCAAAGGAGCAATGGCTAAGAGACCAGCGACGCCGACAGCGATAGGTTTGATAGGCATAGTGGATAAAAGCTAGAAGATGCAGAAGACCTGGGCGGTTGACGAGCAAAATGCTAAGCTTTATATTCCCCCCCTCGTCCTATACTTAGGACTGGTGCCACATTCGTCGACGAAGCGAGCGCTTGACTTGAGTGCGTGCTTCGAGGTATGCATCTGGTGACAACGATGCTAATGTCGGTAAAACCGTTCGTCGTAAATGCGGAGCATAGAGTAACCCAGCTACAACTCATAACTAGCGTCATCTGACTACTTAGAAAGCAGAGGTTGAAGTTCAGAAATGCTATTTTAAGATAGATCGCGTCAACTGGCGGCCATACCGACAATAAACCGCCTCTCGAAACATTGTAAACTCGGCGGAATCGCCATCGCCAACGGGTTGCGCGAAGTGGAAGCTATAGTGCTAAAGATAGCCTCCCCGAGGTTTTGCGAAAGAAGAAGTAACAAAGCCTAGCACCAGTACATTTCTAGGGAAAGCCAAATATGTTTCGTTTTGTGGGCCCACACGGTACAGTGTATGTCTGTCCTAGTCCAAGTTGCAAATGAAGGTTAATTTGAGTTGTGGTCAAGTGACATGCTACCCTGCCAGCAAAGCCAGCCCTGAAGTGGCTTACTCCGCTGGCCCGTGCACGCGTTGAGTTGTTGTTCCATCCTCAACATCCACTACCCGAGTCTCAACTTTCAAAATCATGTCGAAACGTCTTTATCTCGGCCGTATGTGGTTTAAGATACTTTTACCAGTAACATGGGCTAACCTTTTACATGCCAGGCCTGCCTAGTGACACCCGTCCTGAAGGTCAGTTTGGCTGCGTTAGCCAACTCATTCAAACCCACTGAACGCTGTTTTTATAGATGTTCAGAAGTTTTTCGATGGGTACGGCAAAATCGTTGACTGTCGTGTTATGTCTGGCTTTGGTTTCGTAGAGTTTGAGAGCAGTCGGGTACGCGACCGTCTAATTCGTCACTCACCCGTGGGGCTGACCATCATGCAGGACGCAGAGGAGATTGTAAACAACTTTAACGGGAAGGCCTTTTTAGGTCAAAACATTATCGTTGAGTTTGCTAAGGAGAACCGCCGACGGGACAACTACGAGGATCGCGGGTATGTGACTTATCTAGTATTAGGCCATAAATATACTGAAAACGACTTTGCAAACAGACCACCACCTCGCTCGCGTAGGCCCGCTGGCTTCAGGGTGATCGTTTCAGGACTGTCGAGGGATACGAGCTGGCAGGTACGATAATCTTACACGATACCCCGGGCCTCTTGGCGCACAGTGTCCACGACTCCTCTTCATCATGTTCCGTTCCCAATGGCCCCACATCTCCACTGCGGTGGCACCACCTGCGGGGCCGAGACGTATGTGATGGCGATCGGGTTCCTGTGGACCGTGTTCTCTCCTTTTTTCGTTCGTGGACTCCGAGGCATGAACGAACACCCCCTAATCTCGACTGTCTTGGTCACCACCAATAGGATCTCAAGGACTTTGCTCGCGAGGCTGGATCTGTTTCCTTCGCGGATGTCGACCGTGATACACCGAACCAAGGGTGAGCCCCAGCGTTATTTGGATATCTTTTCATGACTAATACCATGGCCCAGTGTGATTGAGTATGTTTCGCAAAGCGACGCTGAAAACGCAGTGCGCACTCTTGATGGACGTGATCTACGTGGGGCTCCAGTCCGGGTCGCTGCCGATGAGGTCAGAGTAGTCGAGATTAATCTTCAACGCATTCGTACTTACATGGCCAACAAATAACAGCGTCCCGCGGGAAGCGGTGGCCGCGACCGTGATCGTGGTGATCGAGGTGGAGGCGACTACTACCGTCGTGATCGCTCGCGCTCTCCCCGACGCGACTATCGTGACGATCGTCGGGAGTACCGTGACGACCGTCGCGGCGACTACCGTGATGACCGTCGCGATGACCGCCGCGACCACCGCGACGATAGGCGTGAACGTGATGACCGCCGCGACGATCGTCGTCGGTCCCCGCGCCGCGATGAGGAGCGTGAAGTTGTTGAAAAGTATGGAGCTTCTTCAACCAACAAGGCTTTTTACTTATTATCTTTTGTTTCTTTGGCCTGCGCAGTGATCGAGGTTATGGCTACGATCGCCGCAGCGACCGTGATCGTCGCGACTAAATGCCTGTTTCTCCCCGTGCCAGGTTCTGCGCTCTTCACCTTGACCCTGTATTACTGTCTCCCTAAAAACATAATCCCTGGCTAACTGGCTTCTTGACCATGCGCGAGTTTCATATGGAGAACATGCACTGAGGACTTCATAACTATCATAGGAGTACAGGCGAAGAAGGCAGTACGAAAACTAGGTAAGAACATCGACTGGCTCGATCAGTGCTGGGTCTGGCCCCAATCAATGCTGGAGATATCAATCCCTTCCTGAACCATCTCCCATAAGGGGCTGTTCATGATAGTTAGCACCGATGCTCCCGAAGCTCGAAATGATGAACACGAACCTCATGTCTCGCAACCGTTGGACCACTGCGACTATTTTCTCAATCACAAAATCAATCTCAGCCTCAGTGGTGAATCGTCCCATGCCAAAACGTAATGACGAATGGGCCATATCCTCAGCCGCACCTAAAATGCCATGGTCAGGTTAGCGACTCGCCTATACAGGGGTGGGGGATGGCGAGTGGCTTACCAAGCGCCCGGAGCACGTAGGATGGTTCTAGCGATGCAGAGGTGCATGCGCTACCCGAGGACAGCGCGATATCCTAGATGTACACAATCGATCAGCAGCGATAATTGTCCGCAATGAGAGGGGTGCATACCTTAAGGGCCATCAATAAACTCTCGCCCTACATTGTGCTTTTGGTCAGCAACTAGTGGAGCACATGTAGGCCAAAGCACCACTCACTTCGACATACGCGAAACTCAGATTCACGCATCCCGGGTAGCCGTTTACATCGCCATTTCGAACAATGTGTTCGACGCGGGAGGTCAAGCCGTCGATAAGACGTTTCGAAAGTGCGGACACATGCGCATGGTCGGCCTGCAATTGAGGAAATGAATGGTTAGCGGTCAATTGATGTGGTTCATCATCGGAAATGCGGAGTTTATCAATCTTCAGTACCCCTGCACGACAGGCCATTACAGCGCCGACAGCCGCAAGCCGAAGCCTGGGCATAATTTAAGTCGCGCGTTACCACGAATCAACGAGCAGTGCTTCATCACTAGACCAAAAGCAAACCCCACAAAGAGGGGCGAATCAAAGGCACATGCTCACCTTCATTTCCTGCTTGGCAATTCGACATGCTTCACCTAGACCAACGACCAGGGTACTCGGAAGCGTTCCACTGCGCAGACCCCGCTCCTGACCGCCTCCATTGATGATGGGCTCCAAACGGACGCGAGGCCGCCGGCGAACGTAAGCTGCGCCTACACCTTTCGGTCCATAGATCTTGTGGCCAGATATTGACATCAGGTCGATTCCCATTTCGTTAACATCCAGCGAAATCTTTCCGACTGCTTGTGCAGCATCGGTATGGAAGTAGACGCCACGGTATTTCTTCACAATAGCGCCAATCTCCTTCAGCGGCTGGATTACACCAGTCTCGTTATTAACCGCCATGATCGACACTAGTGACGTTGTCGGTCGAATCGCTTCCTCCAGAACTTTCAAATCGACAAGACCATTGGGTAACACCGGCAGATACGTGACCTCGAATCCTTCCTCGGAAAGCTTCCGGCATGAATCGAGTACGCATTTGTGCTCGGTCTGAGTCGTAATGACGTGGTTTTTCTTTTCCTTGTTGAATCGCGCCACGCCTTTAATTGCCATGTTATTGGACTCTGTGGCTCCAGAGGTGAATATAATGTCTTTCGCATCGGCGCCGATGAGGTCCGCCACACGCTAGAGTAATCTTCGTTAGTATAATATTCGAGCCACGTTTGGGTTTGGTTCCTATCTTACTCCTCGTGCTTCGTCAACCGCTGCTTCAGCCTCCCAGCCGTAGGCGTGGGTGCGACTGTGCGGATTCCCATACTGGTCCGTGTAAAACGGAAGCATCGCATCGAGCACTCGAGGATCGAGCGGAGTCGTTGCCTACACCAAAGCCAGAACCGGTGAGTTCGGCAACACCAACGCGCATGCTTCGGCATCCGAATTTCTCACCTGCATATCCAGATAAATCGGCCGCTCAGTCCCTTGCACCTTGGCAGGAACCTCGAGCTTGAAGCCAAGCATATCTAAATACCTTGCATAAGTCCAGTGGGCACAGCTAATCTTCAAAGGAGCTCACCAGCTCGGGGTGTAAACCTGTTCTCGATCTCAGAGTTGGGTGCATCTACGACGCTTGCTCGCTCGGTGCGCGTGGGTTGTACAAATGCCCGTCTGGCACCTGATAAGAGTGCCGGAACAGCACCCTTTCCATGTCGCACAGACCGAGAGAGTGAACGGGAGACGTTGGAGATCATCTCAATGTAAGTGGAGGAGCGAAGAAGACCCAAGCACGTTGGTCATTTTCATTCTTAGAGTCACATGATTAGATAAGATCCTGGCGCCAATCAGGCTAGTTCAACATGGCCAAACTACGGTATAAGTAGAACGGGTCAAACACTTCGCTCGTTTGCCTCCTTCAATGCACGAGCAATCTTTTTCCAGTTCTAGAAACAACCCATTCAACCTCATGTCGGACATCGGTGAGGGTAAGCCGACTCACCTTGTGGTCAACAGATCGAAAATCGGGATGGGACGCCAGCCACACAAGATACCGACCCAGTTTCTCTAGCTCACGGTCGTTCTGAGCTTCAAGAGTACCGTCGAGCTTAAACGCGGAGATCTTTATGCCTTCACCTGGATTAAGTACAAAGTTCCTTCCCTAGAATCATCGATTTAGTGAGGCGGTATCCCCACCAATAAAGCGTCCCTACCAAATCGTCCACATGTGCGGTGTTTTCAGGTCCAAATTGAGGAAACTGTTCCCAGATTATGCGTAGAGCTTCAATGCTAGAAGTGAGACGGTGAACACATCGCGTTTGAATAAAATTACCTTTCACAGCATGGCTAAAAGGCTTTCCGTCGCGCGTAGAAAATACTTTAAACATGGGCGTGTGATCCAAGACTAGCCTTCTTTAAGTAAAAGAGCGGTTCAGTTTCAGAAGATTAAACATCCGCACCAAACGATATCTACGACGTGTTAGAGGCGTAGTCATGGCATCGGGAAAGTCTATTCACCTTGTAGTTTCGCCTTTCATCTCCTACCATTCCAAGCTCCACCAGCTACAATCCAAGAATTCATCAAACAAAACCTCGCTTGACTGGTTGCCATACCTTTGCCTCGAGCCACGTCCATTTGGTCTGAGACCACACGCAAATGTCGTAATGAAGGTATGCTAGTTCTGACAAAGACGCTTAGTGTCTGCTTTATCCCCCACAAAATTCATCCGAACCAAGAAACTCGTGCAGCCCAGGTCGCATGCACTCCTCGGCCGGCAACACTCCCGAGGTCAAGGGTTTAGTATCGAGCAAGGCTGTGCTAGTCGTTAAGTCTCAATAGAACGAGTTGAAACACACAAGTGTCTTACTGTAGTCGAGATCCAGAACCAACAGTTTCTTTCCAGGTCGGAGAGGATACATGATGCTGATGTTCGAGTTTTTGACCGCTTCCTGGATCTTCCTTAGGTTACGCTTGTCTTGTGCCATAGACTTGGCTTCGGCACTCGACGCATCAAGTTGGAGATCTAAGTCGTTAACAACGTCGGGCAAGAGGTCTTCTGAAACCTCTTTGAATTCAGATCCTACAGGAGTCCCCACCAATGTAAATTTCTTTGTACCCGCAAACTTCATGTCGGCGCTTCAAATCAAGGAGGATCAATACTATAGTGATTTCAACGAAAGACCACTTACACTCGAACATAATCATCAGGTAACTTTCCTTTGACGAGGCCCAATATCTTTTGTCGCTCGTTTGGAACATGAGTAAGAGAGAACAGTTTATCTTTCAGGTCAAGGACACTTTATGCAGGGCATCAAGCTCAGTAAGAGAAGGGCCTAATATTAAGCTATGGGCTATACCAACCGGTCCGATTCTGCCACCGAGACGGTGTGCTCTTTCCCGCTCCAAGTAAACTTGAGCGTTATCCACACATCTTCCAGAGTGGCGGCAGCAAGCATTTCAGTGTACGAATCTGTAGACGGGTCGGTGGAGCTACCCTCCATCGCGGTTGACATGATATTATACAGACAACAAGTTCGGCCTAGCAACAGACTTTGAAGAACACGCTCAAGGTAGCAAAGCGAGCAGCAAGCAGCAGGGAGAGTGGCGTGCAAAAGGCGCTTCCTATCTCAGAGAGAGGAAGCTAACGCAGGATCGAAATATTTAATAGCACAAGAGTGCAGGAGACGTTATCTCTCCTTAGAGGTTACCTTGATTATATTCAATGGTGGTGGGGCGGGTGGTATTGTGGAGGTAGGATCCAAGTGAACTCCTATTTGGCCTTCGGCGCTTGCAGGTCATGTGCCCGCGTCTTGCAACAACAACTTTGTCCACCACGGGCAATCGATTGATTCATCACACAGCTCGTGGCATTGCTCTACAGTTCGATGATGGCATGCATGCCGTATGCATCACATGATGATCTATTTCGACACCGAGGACAAGGGGCTCTTATCTCCCCGCTGCTCTGACGTCGTTGCGCTCTCTACGCTACTCGGTCCTGTGGTCCAACGTTAGCAGGATGAACAGCTTCTTCCAAAAGGCGCAGAAGGCACTAGAGCAGGTGACGGACAACAAAAGCACTCCTAACGACTCACGGGCTCAAGGGCAAGGTTCATCTTTTAGCCTGCCTGGACCTGTCGTAGAATGGATCGACAAGTACGTCGACAGTAAGTGACATCTGTCTACCAGTCTTGCCTTCACTTATCATCCTACAATCGGTTAGCGTTCGCGCCTTCAATATCCAAACAAGTCTCAGATGAGATATCGACTTTCCAAGATGCGACACTTCAGTCATTGGAGGATCACATCAAATCCGTATTCCAGGTAAGATTCCCGCAAAGCCGAGAGAACTGACCTAACCTGCGCCTAGGCTGTCTTCCGCGGCGACTTCTCCGCATTCCAACCCGCAAACAACATTAACGAATTTCGCGCCGCTCGCGAAGACCCCCGTCAAGTGACTCAAGACAGCTATGCAATCCAACAACAAGCCCAGTTTGGCGCTGGGGTACCCAACTTTCAATACCCGAGCACCCAGGCTCGCAGCGGGCAACTAGCACTCCCCGAATACGGCACACGCGGAATTCCGTTTGCCGGAAACATGGGGAACATCCTCAGCACACAGATGGCGATCTTCAATCCACTGACTAACGGTGGAGAAACCGCTCCTCAACGCGAGAGGAACATATTTCAAAGCGCGGTAAACAAGGTTACAGACTTTGCTAAATCGGCCGATGAGGGAATTGGAGGCAAGATTGCAGCAGTCGCTCATACCATCGACGAGCTGAACATCGACCCCCTTGAAAAGGCCAAACAAGTTACGCCCGAACTACGCGAAAAGGTTGCGAAAGTCTTGACTGATCTCCACGCTCCGTTGGCCGATAAACTCACCATCCTTGCACTTACCCAAGTGAAAAATTTCTTGAAAGGCAGCATCACGACCAAGGAGCTGGGCGAGGGTGCCATGGAAAGCGTCAGTGGGTTCATGCGTGGGTTCATGAAGTCGGACGATTCTGGAAGTGCATCTCGCGGTGTGGGTGGTGGTCAAGATCCTGTTCCTGGTGCCCCTGGTGGCTTTGTCGGCTTGCTGAGCGAAAAGCTCTCAGATGGCTTGACGGTATGCATATTACCCTACTCGCGATCCTGCCGATTCACATCTTTGCTTCTACGTAGGCTATTCGCGCACACACGCGGGGCGACTTCCGCGATGTCTTGGGGAAGATCGAAGAAGCACTCTTCAGCTCCTTGCCAGATGAGATTTCTGGACCCCTGATGAAAGTGCTCGGAGGGAATCCGTTCTCCGACGATGGGCAAGCATCCCGTAGCGGAGATGGAGATGGAGGATTCAACATCTTCGACGACATCAAAGACAAGCTGCGTACCATTATTGAAAGGATCCAACAAGGCCTGCGAGACCGCGTGCTGGAAGTCGTTTCAGGAGGACATCGAAAGGTCAGCATATGCTGATGTTTGTCCTAAACTTGCGTTGCGTTGCTGAAGTCAAATGTCTTTGTTAGCTCGAGGACAAAGCATGGGGTAAAGTGCAGGACGCCATTGTGACCAAGGTGCAGAAGTTTGTACCAGGTATCCAAGTGAAGCTGGACGATTAAAGGAAACATGTTTGTACGGTACACGGGCCAGTTGCATCCCGACCATGAACAACAACTTTTTGAACCTTTATGTGAAATGACATCATGCTATTGCGATCGTATTCGGAATGTTTGAAACTAACATTCAATTCGACACCACCAACAAGGCATCCAAAGGTCATTAAACATTACACCCAGAGAAACAACAACATCGAAGTTACATTAGAATAATATATACTATAAAAACAAGCCTGTTGATACAGGCCCGTGACATTAAAGTCGTGAAGGGGGTGTACAAGAAATGCGAACGATATTAAAGGCCATAAATCTGGTAATCATATTTGGCAGTATTGCCCCAGAAGCTAGGATCGCATGCCTCTGCGGGGACGTTTCCAGTACCACCGAGCTTGAGAGCAGCCACATCAGAGGTACCGGATTGAGCCCAGGCAGCGTAGGTGCTAGACGAAGGATTGGGATTTTGGGTACGAATGAACGAAGAGTAGCGTGCTTGAATCTCCTGAGTCAACGCGGTTTGGGCAGAAGTTGCAGACGGAGTGGTTCCGAACAAGATGTAAATGTCGTCTTCGTGGCAAACTCGACCGCCGGTGTTGCAATAGGCAATCCCCTGGTTAGACGGGTACGTAGCGCCAACTTGGAAAACACCAGTGTAGACCTTTCCACCCTGAAAAGAAGGGTGAGTTGAGTGTGGTGGCAAATTGAGAATGTTATGCTTACCTTGGCAGCCCACTGACGGCTGAACGTCCAGTTAGGGCACCTCCAGAATGCATCAGTAACTGAAGGAAACCGTAAGCACTCGTCATAGGCGGCAGAGGAACAAGGACGTACAAAACTGAGTTATAGCAGTCCTGGCCTCATCACCAGTCGCTACGCCATCTTGGGGAACATATGACTTCGTGTTGTAGTTATCAGAAGAGACGAGAACAGAGGCTTCCGTAGGGTAGTAAGCACCGATCACCATATTCACAGTGTCGTTCGTGGCTGAATCTGGGGTGGGAAAACTGTAGCCAACGCTCACAGCTGCCTCATCCTTGACAGTCATTACGAGGAGGGGCTTCAACGCTGAGCCAGAAGGGAAGGAGTTGCCGGTGAGGGTATACTGAATGAGCTGTCCGTCATGATAAGGACGCAGCGGGCTGCCTCCAAACGCCACACCGCCAAAGCCCCAATTCATAGCATTGTCACGAAGCTGTTGTTGCCCATTGAGTATATCGGCGACCGGGACAGCTTGGAGGCAAGCAAGAGTCGAGCACGCGGCGATGGAAGCGACGGTGTTTTTATAGAAATAAGTTTGGAAATCGCTGATGGTCTGGGGCTTGTAGAATCCGTAGTCCATAGTGTCGGAATGAATCGCCGCGGACTTGAACAAGCTGGTCGCGCTAGGGGATGCCAAGAGAGCTACCAACAACTCATATTAGATCACATGTGCAACGAGGAAACGAGCTGGTCTTACCTCGGATCATTTGCCCACCCGAACTTTGGCCAGCAACAGTAATCTGGTCGATATCTGCTCCAAAGCTAGGACCCACGGCCTTAATGAACTGGAGAGCAGCGATCACGTCACGCACGCCCAGGTTGGAGTTTGCGTTCAGCATGGTAGGCGGGACGAGGCCAAGCTAGGGTGGATGTTGAGCGGAGTATATGCGCTGATAGAGAAATGTGACATACAACTCCAAGTCGGTATTGCACTACCACAACGATAGAATTTGTAGCTTTTGCCAGTGCTGCGCCGTCAAGTCCCGGCCCGGTAGCAGAGCCGACTTCGAAAGACCCTCCGTGAATCCTAAAAGCAGGTTAGAGCTGAGACGTGCGGTTATTAGGACGCAACCCACCAGACGGTGATCGGAGGATTGACGTTCAAGGTTGTAGCGGGGGGAGTGTACGCAATAAAATACAAGCAATCCTCCGAGTAGGTCGAAGGGTCGACGCCATTAGCCTGAGGGCACACAGGAGGGAGCTGGTCGACGCTGCTGCCGCTGTAAGAGTGTTTGTCAGGGTCATCAACACAGGTACTGAATTGAAAATATAACAACATACGCGATGGTCCACGACGTAACTACGGTTGGCAAACCCCAGCGAGTCGCAGTAGCATACTTAACTACAAACCTACGGCCCAAGTTAGTACACACAGACAAAAGGGTCGAAATGAATCGTGTACCGTGATGAAGCGGTAGCTGCTTGAAGACCGCGTGCCATTCCAACGGGAGTCAACACCCGGACCTCGCCTTCATCTTTCCGACACATGACGTTTACGATGGACATTGGACAGAGAACTGGCCCGCTAGTAGGATTGAGCGAGAGGCCAGGAACCGGGACCGCTGCGACGAGAGAGGTAAAGGCTCCCAAAACCACAGAAAGGCGAACAAAGTGAAGAGCGAACATCGTGGTCAGATGTGCAAAGAGAGCCTAGCCGGTTGGAACAGGTCAGTGGGGTTTGCACAGGCCTGGGGATGGAGGACGGAAGGGACAAGCCTACTTATGTGTTGGGGCTGCCGAGCGGGATGCCGACTGCGGTAACAATTTGGCGACGCCTAAGGATAGGAAAAACTCAAAACGAGCGGAGCAGTGTAGTCTGCCTTTCTTTTCGGATGTGTGATGATTGCGTGAAGGTATGAAGTGAAGGTCGAAACGACAGGCGGCGAAAACGAGCGACGGAGAGTTCCACGTGGAAAGTAGTCAGAAATGGTCCCGAGTGCTGTAAATAGGAGCAGAGGGACTTGATTGGGTGACGGGCAGCGCAGGTGGGGTGTCCTTAAGGCATGCTAGAGAAAGGAGCCGCCCACAGCGCCCAACGCGCGCCCACAAACCCCATCCAACTTTCACGGTAGCCGCGAAGTTCGAAGCGCGTCGCGTTGCAAATAGCGACGATCCCTTGTTCGATAGGAAAGGAGTCCTTCCCTATGTAGCCTACCAAACTTCCGCAAGCAGCCCACCATTCCGATGATCCCGGCCTGATTGCGTTCAACAGCTGTCCATTATGCCAGACTTTGCCATGCAGCGGGAGTCATCGGCACGTGGAAATATGGGGATTTCAACCCGATTTGCACATTCATTTCAGACAACCTAATCGCCCAAATGAAAACTGGATACAACGACTCGCAGTAGAGCCCAACTGCACTTACTGAGTGGAGGAACTCATGTGGAGAGCGGGCGTAGGGATATCACCGTGTTCGAATCTGTCTTGTGAATTCCCAGTCTGTCAGTCACGGTGATGTTGTGAAGTCTTGGGGCATGGAACGACCCCTCCGACAATTCATCTGTGATTTGAGAACCCTATTCAAGGTGGTCGGCACACCTGTTCCTAGCCTCGGCTCTGGTTAAACTCTGGCCGCGATGCCTTGAGAGTGCCTAGTGTTCTCTGTGCCTATACCTCCCTTAGTGGACCACATGCACAGAACGATGACAATCATGTTGGGGAAGGTTGGGGATTCATTGTGACTGAAGCCGAAGCCATACAATCGAGGGACTTTCGGATTCTTTGTAAATGGAACTGTGTTGTCGGGTATTTGAATCTTATCTACTCACAACATTTTGCATCGGTCCGTCCCATGCCTGTATCGCCTAAGGTACCGCGCCTCTCCGTACCTTTTCTTAAGGAAAATCAGAACTATCTTGTCTCTCGTCACCTTTACCTAAAGTTCCTGTCGAGCATAACTCCGACGAGAGTCTGAATTGTTCCAAAAAATGGAATTTTCCGAAAGATAGAGTTTGTGAACAATCTATTCATCCAGTTGAACACACGTACAGCACAACCGAGCGGTGCACAGATGACTAATACATCACAGAAGAGTCTCTCCCAAGGCAGCCCGGGCCAACGAGCAACCCACGGCGACTGTTGCGTTGACTTCCGCATCGTTCGCTCCAAGCGACGGGTTGACTTCCTATTCGTGGTTTGCAAGTCGCGTGAGTCTCAACACAACGGAAACAAACCTGACTGCAGTTCATGAATGCTTACCATGATATCGAGGCCGACAAGCAAGCCAGTTTCGGCAATTGCCTCACATATGTAATGCCCCTCGCGGAACGTGAGCCCGCCTCGCACCGGCGTACCGGTGCTAGGAGCCACCGTCGGATCGAGCGCGTCGACATCGAAACTCAGATGGATAGGTCGGTTTCCGTCGGGGTTCACGTGGGCGAGCGCGAGCTCGACAACGCGGCCTATTCCGTATTTGTCAACTTCGTGCATGCTGTAGGCGCGAATGTTGTGTTCGCGAAGGATCCTCTTCTCCCCCTCGTCAACGTCTCGGAGACCAATATAGACTAGTCGGTCTGGTCGCAATACTGGTTTGATCCAGCTGAAGGGCTGAGGTCCCGACTCCACCTTTGGGAGTTCGCCGGCAATGCCGAGTAGGAACGACACTGGCATCCCATGGATGTTTCCTGAATCGCTGGTCTCGGGCGTATTGATATCCCCATGGGCATCTACCCAGACCACAACGGCATCAGGGTGTGCGCTCATAACACCAGAAATGGTTCCCATCGCCTAAGAAGTCAATACGTTTAATGAAGATCACCCCGCGATCTTGGCAAATAGCGTACTAGACTGTGATCCCCTCCTAGGGTCAGAGGAAGTTCGCCCTTGAGCGCATGATCGCCAACCACTTTTGCCACTGCCTCGCAGACTCGAGACACCAGCCGAGGCCGTTTGAGGATGCCAACTGGGGTATCGTTCTGAGCATCAACATCCTCGAATTGATGGTGCCCATCAAACTTGACATTCCACCCGAGACCGGTTAGCTGTTGCTCGAGGCCTGCCTCGACAAGGTGGATTGGCCCTCGATCAACACCTGCTCTTGGCTGCTCCGCGTATTCCTGGTCAGAGTGGCGTCTAAGTTGATAATTGGCGGAACACGTACCTGACCGCCGCTATACAATCGTAACCACACATGATGCGCTTGTTAGTGATAAAGTTCCCGACGATATGCCGCACTGCTGTCTATGCATACCTGAATGGGCAGCCGACGATCTAACGTGCGGTGGAGCAAAGGTTAATCCCCAAGGAGTTAAGAGGAATTGAAACGGTGGCGAACTTACCGCGACAGTCTTAGGATTAGAAAGTAGCTGCTTCCGATCCTTCTCAGCTGTGATGCTCGACATTCTTGGATTGACCCGTGAACGAGAATACAAAGGTTAAAGACGTGTTCTGTTTTGGTGGTGGTGGACGAGCGGGTGCAAGCAAGGGACAAGGAAGTTGTGGTGGTCGGGAGCTCCTTTTCAGAGACGTGAATCGGTCATCGGATCCTCGGTGAAGAACCTCCGATAGATGACCATCATGCGATCTGGATTAAAGTGACACAAGCGACCAGCGGGACACTCGCAAATGGGTCACAAAACGTGCAAGTATGTTCCGCAAAAAGCAGAGGAAAATAGGCAACCGACAACCCCATCACATAATTGAATCGGGTGGCTTTAATTTTGTATTTATAGATGGAATTATGCTCACAATTAAAGAGCCAAGTCGAAGCGAAGACCTAAATCAAACGGTGCGAGCGCCCAGCGAGCGCCTCTTGCCGTCGTCATCGGCTAAAATCACGTGGTATCGTGTCAAGCTCCGTGCCGCCTTCGCACACGAGACCACCCAAAACTGTAGTACTTTTTGTATCATTACGACGACCAACAGACGCTCGGCTAGACTTTACCTGGCACCAACATTTTTCTTGACTTTTCACGCCATCTCAATACTCTAGGCTGCCGTATTTCTTCCAACGTACAACGAAATGATTGCTGCTCGCTCGCGTGTTTTTGCTTCGGGTTTGAGGTCACGTTTGCCTGCGGCGTTGCCGTCCGCTCGACGAGCTTCGACGTTTTACAACGCCTCGGTCGCTGGGTTGACTGATGAAGAAACGGAGGTAGCTCTCCACCGCCACACTGATAGTTGCCATACACTCACCAATCAGTACACGGTAGTTCCGGAACGCGGTCCATGACTTTGCGCAAAAGGAGGTTGCACACCGAGCTGCTGAAATCGACAGGACCAACCAATCGCCAATGGTAGGCGATGTTAACTTTATTATGCCATGGGCATTACTTAACCGTGCTCGATTAGGACCTATGGGAGAAGTTGGGGTCGATGGGCCTTCTCGGCATCACTGTTTCAGAAAAGTATGGAGGCCTTGGGTCGGGTTACCTGCAGCATACCTTGGCTATGGAGTCTCTCTCGGCTGCATCAGGATCGGTAGCACTTTCCTATGGGGCCCACTCCAACCTCTGTGTCAACCAAATTCACCGACATGGAACCGAGGCGCAAAAGGAGAAGTACCTACCTCCTCTGATTGCTGGGACGAAAGTTGGAGCCCTCGCGATGAGCGAGCCCGGAGCTGGGAGTGACGTCGTGGCGATGCAGCTAAAGGCAACTGAAAAGGACGGTGGATACGTTTTGAATGGTAACAAATTCTGGTAAGTAGTCTGATGGAATATGTCTAAGCGCCACACGACTCACTACGAGTCGTTCAGGATTACCAACGGGCCCATTGCTGATACTCTGGTTGTGTACGCAAAGACCGGAGAGGGCTCCAAAGGGATCACTGCCTTCATCGTCGAGAAAGGCACGCAGGGATTCTCGACTCATCAGAAGCTCGATAAATTTGGGGTAAGATATATATGTTCAAAGGCAAGTATGAGACACACTAACCTTCATATAGATGCGCGGGAGCGATACGTGCGAATTAGTGTTTGAGGACTGTTTCATTCCGAGTGGCAAGTCGTTCCGACTTTTTCCTACTCAGTCGCTGCTGATCATCACAACCCTATAGAGAACATCTTAGGAAAATTAAACAAGGGCGCAGGAGTCCTGATGAGTGGGCTTGACCTGGAGAGGCTAGTTCTCAGCGGTGGACCACTGGGGTAAGTCCATATTTGCGAAGCCTAAGTATTAAATTGACGAGATGATCACTATGCTTAATAAACAATAGACTTATGCAAGCTGCGTTTGATGTGGCAGTCGAATATGTTCATGAACGGAAGCAGTTCGGACAGCCTGTAGGGACCTTCCAACTAATGCAAGGTGAGAACCGCAGGCAACTTGACTACCATAAATATACTTACGCTTTCGAGTTCAGGGAAGATCGCAGGTTAGACTAGATCACAATCATTGTCCAGATCATTCATTAACTTGACGCTTGCCTAGATATGTATACTAAGCTTAACGCCAGTCGTAGCTACGTATATGCTGTGGCCAGGGCCTGTGACCGGGGTGAAGTCAGCCGGCGTGTAAGTCGGTTACGAGCAACGTGGCTGGGCTGCGACTAATGCCTCCGACAGGACTGTGCTGGAGCGATTTTGTATTCTTCAGA
The DNA here is from genome assembly GCA_015039395.1 of Ceratobasidium sp. AG-I. Classification (NCBI taxonomy): domain Eukaryota; kingdom Fungi; phylum Basidiomycota; class Agaricomycetes; order Cantharellales; family Ceratobasidiaceae; genus Ceratobasidium; species Ceratobasidium sp. AG-I. The sequence continues at coordinate 505,575 of MU132151.1, read as the reverse complement.
CCGGGCTGTAGAGGTCGCCGAGGACGCAATGCAATGCCTCGGTGGTAATGGATATATCAACGGTGGGTGTCCGTCATAATCCGGTGGCACGATCATACTTACGTTCGTCTGTCCCCACGATTCAACGCTATCAGACTACCCCACGGGACGTATTCTCCGTGACGCTCGGTTATATTGCGTTGGTGCTGGGACCCAGGAGATCCGGCGCATGCTGATTGGCCGGGAGTTTAATGTCGAACTTAGCTAGAGTCAGGCAGGAAATATATAGCAATGAGCGTCACGGTCAGCTACGTGGATCTTGGCGATTGTGTAGGGCCTCACTAGACGATGATACCAATACATAGCCCAGCAAGGGAAATTAACGTGCTACGCGATTTTAGGCGAGGGCGTCATTGCGCCATCCCGTTAACTCAGTTCTGCTATTCCCAACCTGGCGATCTGCGTGGATCGCCAGGTAGGGTCAATTGCCGTGGCGCACGTGGCGCACGGCCATCAGTAGGTTTGTCGTACCTGCAAGTCGACAACTTACCTAGCTCAAGATAGCATTTTAGTATAGTGGCACTGTACTGGCGCCGCAGTTGTGGACTCGCTGGTTTTTGGGGACAGAGTCTTGCCCTTGGTGTATCGCCGCCACCGCGCCGGTCGATCAACTCTCGCCCTTGTGTAGGTCTTATGCATTTCGTCGGGTATCTTCGAACCGCGAAAGCAATGTATTTCGAGGAGGGCTAGAGCGCGAATTAAAATCAAACCAACCACGCATATCGTTGATTATTTGTTTGACGAGCTGAAATTCGCCAAATTCACGACACCACCTCTTGATGGCGACAGAGTCTGAAATCACGCGGAAGCACGACATGACTAGATACGATACTCTCTTATCATCGCCGTGCGCACCGGCAGTCGGCGTGCTCCACGACCCGTGAATTCGCGCGATTTCAGACATCGACTAGAACCGCCGGCGGTTTTCCGAGGGAGGAATGCACGGTTCTTTCAACTTTCGAAGGTCTGTTGGTGGCGGAAAGCTGGTCCGTTCTGTAATATGTTGGGGCGCCGACCAAAGTCGTCGAACAGAGGATGTACGGCATAGACTGCCGTGGAGCCGCGGAGGGCGTGCGGGTGAGAGGTCGCCGTGAATCGAGGAAGGTCTGGGACGATCTAGTCAGATGATACCAGTGTGCTCGACAAGCTTTTCAAAAAGAATCGAGAATGTGGCCAAGGTAGGTTCTTGTTCAGACCCAGCAGGGATATCTGATACACGAGGGGTGGTTGATTTCATTGAACCCGATTGAAGGTTGGCCAAGGCCGCCGCACAAACCGCGCCGAATCACTGGGAAGACGAATGTAGACTAGACTCAGGTTTTCCTCGTTGTGGGCTTGATCTTTGCCATGCGTGAGCAGCGTGGTAGAAGAGGATCCAGAACTGGCATCGGTGGTCACAACACACCGTGCTTTTCTCAGCTGGATGATTATTCGCTTGCGCGAGCAGTCGAGCTCCAGGATGCTCCAGGATTCCACCTGGCGGGGCGAGTGGGCACTCCTGACCGGGCCCGTTCTGCGACGCCGTACCGGGCGCTGCAGTCGAAATGAAAGGCAAATGACTTTCCTTATCCACACGAACCGGCTAATTATGGGTAAAAATGGAATCATGAAACCAAGTTTTCTAACTCAGCCACGCGTATTTGCGCACCAACGATAATATCTGGGCATGGTATACGTAACGATGAACCAGGATAGCCCGTTGAAAAGCAATCGGGCCTGTGTGGAGGCATGTTGTGTTCGAAAAGAAGGTCCCGGCGGAACTATCAATTCAATTATGTGTGGGGCACAAGTGTTACAAACAGATGCCGCTCCTGGACGTCGATCCAGACCGGTAATCGAGAAACCGGGCTGCCGCGGCCGGCGCGGGGAAGCGTCATGATAATGAAAAGCTCGGAACGAGCCGCAAAGTCGAGTAATCTGTTGTAGGGGCTTGGAAGATGGGACAAGGGCGAGATATGATGGCTCGTGCATTAGGAGCGAACCGCAGCGTCGTCGCAGCACTGGGGCCAGCTGACCGGCGGGGAGGAATTCACGGTGCCTAGTGTACTAGCTGCACGCACCTCGCTATCCGGGGGATCCGCGACCATGTCCCTATGGTTACGGTGGTTAAACTCTAGAGACCCTGGAACTGAATGCTGATCGAGCCGTCACTTCATTATACGTGGCCTAGAGCTGCCAATCAAACTGACGATCATGAATGCTTGTTAGACGTTATGCGACTGTCCCCACTCATTTCGCAGCGCAGACAGCAGAAACGTGCGCGGCTGCGACAGCAAACGCGGCGCACAGGCCGTGTTGGCAGCGCCGGCGTTACCCCATCCCAGATCAAGCTGCATCAAGTGGGGGTTGAGAAGCACCTAGGATGCTTATGTGAGCAGCCAACAACCCGAGGAGTCACGTGGGCCATCGCCGTTCTCCGCCTGTTGCGAGTGGGCCCATGGCAGCACCCATGGCGAGCAGGAGATGTGGAGCGGGGCGGTGCTCGATAACGAGAGGGAAGGCGGGTCGGAGGAGCAGATGCAAGTGCAGTTGCTACCATTTGTCGGCGGTGGCTGATACGCTTGTGCAAACACGCTCGTCTCAGCGATCAGGGCGTATCACGGCTCGCGCAAAACCGTGGATTTACGGGAGATTTTTTGGGCGACGACAACTGACGTTACGGGGAAATAAGATTTGGAATCCGAGAAATCAATTGCCTGCCCGAGGCAGATGCTCTGTTTGTTTGGGCGTGACCCGGGGACAAGGTAAGATCGAGGCCACCTTAACTGTCTTCTCACTGACTTTGAGCCTTTACCTGCTCAAGCCTCGACTACTTCTTATTCGCGTACTTAGCTGCTCGCTGCTCGCATCTTCCCCCGCTTCATTTCGACCCCCCTCCTCCCTCTGCCGTCTGCGCTGTCCTCTCTCTAGGCCCGATTCATCTTGCGTTCCAGTCATTATGAACGCCTATCTCCCGGAACACACAGCCCCCGACGCCCAGGCCTACGATGCGCCAGCGATATATGACTGGCAGTCAGCCCAGGCCGCTGATAACTTGCACTCGTCGCACCTCACCCCTAGCCCCCTTGGCGCCTCGCCTCCTGCTCTGTACCACCATCTCCCGGTCAACCAGCACCCGGCCAACGCTCACCTGGCCTACCCGCCCCATCCCGAGCACGAATACGCTATGACTCGTGCGGGTCCGTTTTCGCCGACGGATTTCGGATCGCTGGCTCCTGCCCAGCGTCTGAACTTTCAGATTCCTCAAGGCGTCGAGCACCCCGGCATGAACTATCGCAGCGTGTCGCCGCATTCCGCCTCGCCCTCGGGTGGCAGCTCGCCTTGGAGCACTGCGTCATTTCCGGCCCAGGAGCCCATGTATCACCCTGACGTCGAGATCTCCAAGTTCAACCGTGGCTCTCGAGGCTCGATGAACTCGCTCCCTCTGGCGTCCATGCGCACCTCGCACCCCCTGTCTTCGAATGGACACGCATACACGCCCAAGATCGGCATGCGCCCGCACGCCATGTCGCTCTCCAACCCCGGCTCGACCGACGAGCAGCCATGGAACCTGATCCCTTACACTATGCCGTTCGCCCAGGACGGTGCGGGCGCCGGTGGTGCCATGCCAGGCATGGGCGGCGCTAGCTTTTTCTTGCGCAGCCCTACGCCCACCAAGAGGCAGCGTACGAATCAGGCGTGTGAGAAGTGTAGGGAGCGAAAGGCAAAGGTAAATCGGTATCTAATACCATGTGTGACTGCGTGCTAAACGTGTTTGTGATAGTGCAATGGTGCCCGCCCGAGCTGCCAGCGGTGTGCTGCCCGTGGCCATATTTGCGAGTACGCCAAGGAGCGCCGGATGCGGGGCCCTAACAAGACTGGTCGCCGGGGTTCTCAGGCGGATCTCGATGACCCTACCGACCTCGGCAATACGCCATACGGCTCCGCACTGGACTCCGAGGCGTCTGAAACCACCGCCCGCAACGACGATGCGTCGTCCTCGAGCTCCCGACCAGGCAGCCGTCGCTCGTCGGCTGAACTTGGCCAAGACGGACGCACCGGTCCCGACAGATCTGCAGGTCGGCGGAACGCGAGTCGAGCCCGGTCTGGTAGTGGCTCGCCGGGCTGTGAGGTAGCGGGACTGCCGTCTCCTCCGATGACGGCTCTACCCTCTGGTCGCCCTTCAGTTCCTATTGCTCTTCCCACACTCAGCAACGGCGACCTCAGCTTGCGCTATCCCATGGACTCGAATGTCGGTCGCCACGAACAGCGTGGCGTTCCTGGCGAGTCTGTCATCCGCTACGCTCAATCCATGCCCCAGATCGGGCATCGCTACGGTCAAAGTCCTGATGGATTCGTGCACGAGGAAGGTTCCGCCGGCCCATGGCAAGCCACCCTCGGTGCCCGTGGTGTTCCTGGGTGAGTTCCTTCCGTTGTCTCGCATGTACTTGCATGACACTGACATATCCCAGAATGAACATGCACCTGCGCGTTGACAGCGCCGACGAACACCCTCTGTCTTCCCCCGCCGAGTACCCACAGACGATCCACTACAGTCTCAGTGACGTTTCGTCCTCTTCTACGCCTATTACTCCCGATCAGTTTGAATATGCCTGGCCCGCCAGTGCCAACTCGCCCCAACAAAATACCTTTCAGTTTGGACATTCTGAAAAGGCGCAATCGATGCTTCCAACACTCCCAGAGTTCGACGGCGAATCAAATTCGCTGTCCGCTTGGACGACAGAAACACATGCTGAAGATCATCCTATGACCATGTCCGAGGATGGCCAACGAAACACTTTGGCGCTTTGATTTGTTTACCACCTTCGTTTTTCAGACATTCTTTTTTTCTTTCTTCCTTCTTCTTCTTCGCTCTCGTGCTTGTTGTTAATTGTGTTTGCCGACTGAATATGGACCCAAAACTTCGACGTGTAAAAAAGCCTATTCCCCTTCGTTTGGACAGTTCAGTACACCCGTGCGCACGCGTATCTTATCATGCTTTCGACTTTCAGTTTCTTTCCTTTGTTTTCACGTTTGTTTGGTCACTCTTTGGGCACCGCGCTTATCTCTCTCTCCTCTCAATCTGTCTCTGCACCTCATCGGCATGCTTCTTGTAGTCTCCAGCACCAACCCTGCCTAGGGATGTAGTTCTCTCCAAGGATATGCTATTATATGAAAGATCAACTGATCATGTATACCTCATATACTTTATTGACGTGTGTGCCGCCGGTGTGACGATCGTGGCCCGTCATCGGGGGATGTGCAACCGTCTAAACCCAGCCTAGAATGAATTAAATTGGATTAAAATCGAGAAAATCTAGAGCGCGCTCGAGTGATACACGTGGTGTCCTGCGTGCAACAATCCATCAACCCCAAGTGTCGCTGTATGCGCGACTAGCCTGCAATAGGTGATGGCAGCAGGAACGCACCGCCAGGGTGTGAGCAAGACGTCCAAGAACAGTAGAGCGCGAGCACGTGCCCGTATATAATTAGCTCATTTGCCTCGAGGTGTGATCAGCGATAGGATTCTATACCCGGCGTCCTGCCCCAGGCCCTACAGTAATATAATTACGCGCATAGAACCATACATTCGCCAACCACCATCACCGCCTCGGGCGAGTCCTCAAGTACCAGCCAAGCTGCCTACGTTTCTCCACAAACTCATTCATCCCCACAGCTCGTCGGGCTCACGGGATAAGAATAAGACTCACGACGACGATCACGCCAAGGACCATTCGGATACGGAAGCGCCCAAGGCACACGCTCAACCACGCACAATGTCTTCAACACTTGGTGTCCCGCAGGAGCGTTCTGTGCCCTCGCGAAGCCCATCTCCTCTTCATTTGAAGGTGGGATTGTCCCTTTAGCGAGGCCCTGCGTGAATTAACGTGTAATCCAGGACCTTGTACACGACTTTTTTGTGAAATCGCGCAATGAGACGAACAGCGAAGCCCATCAGGTATATGTCGCGCCTGGATTGCCAAGTGTCGAAACTCATCTGCTTTCCTCGGGATCTGACAGATCTTCAGGTCCTATCCTGGTCATGCTGGTAAAGGTATGCCCCAGACCGTTAACCCGGACGAGGAAACCGTACCGGGTATTCAGCACCCAGGGGCTACTGGTGTTATCTACTGCACGGATCGGTAGGTGTGCTTGCCTTGTTCGACGGTTATGTGTTTGACTGTTCGGTATAGTGCTATGGCCAATGGGTTCGTTTATGGGAGTCCAGAATGGTCGAACTTAGGTGGGTTCAGGCTAGGCACGCATGATGGAGGTGGCACTGATCCTGCGTGCTTGAATGATAGGCCAGGGAGCTCCTGAGGTATTTTTTTTTTCTTTTTTGTTGGGGCCGGGGTTAACGGGCCCGGATAGGTTGGACCGATTCCCGGCGCACCGATTCGGCCTGAGAGTATACCTGTACCGCATGACTCGCTCGAGTACGCGCCCACCACGGGTAAGTTTCAGATTAGTGGCGCCTGAGCATATCGTAATCTTGTTCTAGGCGTCAAGGAACTCCGCAAGGCGGTCGCGGACTTGTACAATCACACGTACCGCCAGGGGAAGAAGAGCCAGTACACCCACGAGAACGTGTACGTATTCGGAGTTTTAACAAATAATGGGAGGTATGGTTTGGTGTGCTAATCTTAATGCGTGTAGGTGTATCGTTCCTGGAGGGCGCGCTGGGTTGTCGCGTGTGGCTGCGGTAGTTGGCGACGTGTGCGTGTTTCATTTCGCGATTGTCCGGTTGCTTTCTCATTGTGGATGATAGATACTGCGGGTACCAAGTGCCCGAGTACACGACTTACAGCGAGGTCTTGAGTGTGTTCAAACGTCTTGTCCCTATCCCCACTGCGTGAGTGACGTGCATGTTGGCTTGTATTTGTCTGACCTCGGTTTACAGGTTGACTCCCGAGGCAAGTTTGTGACAGACACGTACGTTTGAGGCTCGACTTACATATATTTCTACAGTCTCGCTACAAGATTGACATTAACCAAGCAAAGGTTTGAAATCATTGTTTTCTGCGCCCTCGGGAGTATTAACTTTGTCAACAGAAAGACATCAGTTCCCAAGGCCTTCAGGTCATCGTCGCATCTAATCCTCGCAACCCTACCGGTCAAGTCATCCAAGGCGAGGAACTCAAGGAGTTGGTTGAACTATCTCGGAACCATTGCAGCGTTGTCCTTGATGAGGTTAGTGCTGTCAAGTTACTTTTAACATACCTTATCGATGGCTCGTCATAGTTTTATTCTTGGTACTTGTATCCTGAGAACGAGCAGGATATCGGCGGCTCGCTCTCCGGTGCGGCTTACGTCGAAGGTAAGTTCATTGCTTTCCTAAACTAGAAGCTTTACTGAAAACGCCGGTCAGACGTCAACGATGTGAGTACCTCATCAATCGTGATGGATAAACGAGGCTCACATACTTTTGTCTCCTCAGGACGCAGTTATTCTGATCGACGGATTGACGAAGAATTGGCGTCTGCCCGGGTGGCGTGTCTGCTGGGTAATTGGTCCTAAGAACCTGATCTCAGCGCTCTCCCAGTCTGGTATGGTCACATATCTGGAGTTTATCGCGCATGCTCATTCAATGTGGCACAGGTTCCTTCTTGGATGGTGGCGCAAACCATCCGTACGTGCACTGACGACAATTGCAATCGCTTGATGGTGGCGTTTTTCTGATTTTGTCGTGCAGGCTCCAGCTTGCTGCCATTCCGCTTCTCGACCCCGCGCACGTGGAAAAAGAAAAGGTCGGTGAATTTTTGAGTTTTCGGAAGGTTGGTGATCTGACAGGTTTGGTTTGTTGTAGCTTGCTCTGCAAAAACATTTCCGCGCTAAGCGGGATCATGTCTTGAAGCGTCTTGCGAAGATTGGGTTGGAGGTCGCTATTCCACCTCAGGCGACGTTCTACATCTGGCTCGACCTCCGTGCACTCCCGGCTCCGCTCAACGACGGGCTGGTGAGTGTTTAAGAAGTAACTTGACCTGTGCTTCATAATAATCGGACTCGAATTTCAGACCTTCTTCGAAGAGTTGTTGAAAGAGAAGACGATTGTCGTCCCAGGTGCGTTCGACTGGCTGCGTTCTTTCTTACGGCACTTAAAAAATCGTACGCTCGCTAGGCATCTTTTTCGAGATTAATCCGTCGCACCGACGTGATTTGTTCTCGTCACCGTGCCACCATTTCGTAAGGATTTCATTCGGTCCTCCAATGGAAGACCTGGACAAGGGTGAGTTCTGTGTACTGTATTGTAGGGAATTTACACTGATACGCGTGATAGGATTGAATGCCATTGAGAGGGTGATGCGTAGGGCCAAGAAGGAGGGCATGAATGGTATTGGTGTGGACCTCGTCAAGAGCCCGACTGATGGCCATTTCCCTGGTGTCCACTGATCTGTTGAACGTTGAAGCTTCGAAAGTCGAAATGTAACATATACAAATAATGAACGTGTGAAAGAGTGCGAAGTATAGCATAAACCTTGCCACTGCCTCATCTGGGCAAAAATAGCCACTCAGCACCGCATTTATTCAACAAGCCAACAAACAATCCTAATTAGGGCTCGCAGACTTCGTACCCGATGACGGACTAGCCTTGTCCGTGTAAAACAGGTATAAAGCCCGCAAGTCTCACCACGCGCTCCCACCTGACCACGAGCGATAACCCTCGACCCTACAGCTCCATCCCAACATCTGTGGCGACAGTGCTTCACGAGCTGATTTTAGCGTTCTATCAGTCCGTATCTCGTGTTCAAGGTTGAGACTAGTCAGATGGAGAAGCGTGACTTGACCGCCGACCAAGGTGAGTCCGTCCACGAGCTTTGGTGGGGAGGGCTGTCTTTTAATCTATACTAATCCGTCCGGAATGCGTTGGTTCTCGCTAGACGCAAAGTCAGGTTCTCGGTTGAAGAAGCTCAAAACAGCACTTGGGAATACGGTTTCTTCTGCTCTCGGGCGCGGTTCGAGTCTAGATTCCAAGGGAGATACAGCGGATATGCAGTCCACCAGTCCTACCGCGGGTGTAGGAGAAGGAGAAGGAGAAGAGCCTATACCAGACTTGTCAACAACTCATCCTAAACACTGGAAATATATCTCAGAAGGCGGCGCAACGATTGTGTTCTCCTATCGCGGGCCACCTCACAAGGTCTTCTCGAACTCGGTCGTGCGATTACGAAAATGCGTGAGGCCGGGAGGAGCGGAGCACGCGATGGCCACGGAGAAAGACAAGGAGGTTGTGAGGGCCGAGGAGAAGGTCGAGGAGGGGGCGATTCTGAAGCCGTTGGAGATTGCGGAAGTTGCCGAACAGAGGATTAGAGAAAAGGCGTCGAACGAGTCGATGAGGAGCGTGAGGAGCGCGCACAGTGCGAGGTCATTGCTTGTTCAGGGGTCAAATTCGACCTTCCAAGCTCCTCCGGCGCCTGCGCTTGTGCCGGATTCGGAATCGGAGAGTGATTGGGCAGACCTGGACGACACTGACGATGAGGGAGAGAAGAAAGTAGACAAGGTGGTAAAGGGATTGGTGGAGGAACAACCAGACGATCCGACCATCGCGTTCCAGACGCGCGTGACGTCCAAGTTGGTACCATTGTGCTATTTGCCAAGGTTGGAGACTGCGCATATGGGACGACGATGGGTTGCGGAGCTGGCAAGGATCGGGGAGTCGGCGAGGCCTGAGGCGAGGAGGAAGGTGGATGGAATTGATGTGGCAAGGCGCAAGGGAGTTATTGCTGATGATTTGGTGGGATGGGAGGGCTGGGCGGTGGAGATTAAGGTATGTCTCTCGGCTTTCCTGTCCGCTTGGTGTAGTGATGTGTTACGCGAGTAGCCCAAATGGGCGTTTTTGCCGAACCCGGAGCATCTGGCCCCCGAGACAGCGACATACAAGCTTGCGAGGTGCAGGTTCTGTATGCACGCGCATCACAAGTCGAGGGTGGATACCTATGCTGGGGGAGAGACGAATAGGTACTGCCCTTTGGACTTGTTCTCGGGGGATGAAGGGCGGATCCGTAAATCTCTTGGGGGGTTGTGGGATACATGGGTTGGGAGCGATGGTGCGGTGAATAACTTGAAGGTATTCGTCAAGGGAAAGAGCGTGAAGCCTCAGTCGGTGAGTTTGAGCGTTGGAGTGAGTTGTAACAATGTATTTCTAACGCAGTTTGGCAGGATCCTAATTTCCATCAGCTGTCATCGTTTTTGAAGCCAGGGGCTGAGGGGATGAAGGGGGCGTTTGTAGACGCTTTGGCACCGATGCTCCAGAATTCTCCCTTGCTGGGCACTCTGTCTACGCTCATGCGGTCGCTTGACGCGTTGGATATCGAAGGTGTGGCGAAATTGTGGAAAGAGGCGAAACATTTCCCGATGGCAGCACTCACGCCACCCATCGCGGAGGACGAGGACGAGCCATCGCTAGCGGACTGGGAGGCGTTTGTGGACGAATACTTGAAGCATGGTCCATACGTCGGGATGGGAAAGCAGTACGATACGGCGGTTCCCAGGGAGGAGAACCTGACGTATTGGCTACTGAGCTACCTGATGAGCGCGACATTCAAGGACTGCTCGATCATGCTCCGTTTCCCGACTGGTTCGCTCGATGGGAGCGGCACGTTCTTCAACCCCGAGCGCAACGTGGAGATGCCGTTGTTGACCGCGATTGATCTGGACCCCAAGTCTATGAAGAGGCTGCAAAAGTGGGCGGAGATGGACCGGGCGATTGTCGATGCATATGGGGCCGCGGTTCAGGCGGGAAATACAGGAGGTGCCAAGTGCGTCGATGCAAAGGTGATGGGACATGTAGGGGGAACTGCAGCAGGTGCAGGTGTAGGTGTATAGTAGTGCATACATGCGAGTGGCTATGTCACATAGCCACTGAACAGCACAGCCACAAGTGATGTTGGCTGACACATGAATTTGTAATAATGCCCCTGGTTGGCGAGAGTTGTCTTGTACTTTTCCGCGACGATGGCGCCCAGTGGTTCGACGTCGGGGGCTCTGCCAGTCACTGTTCAGGTCGCTGTCCGCATCCGGCCCAGCACCGAGCATGACCTTACCCACATTCCCGCCCGCTTCCAACGCACCGTCGTCCATGCTCAGACTCCCACTACCGTTGCCGTTGATGCAGTCAGTGCGGCTGCAGCTGCTGGCAATGCTGGTGGAGCAGCAGCGGCGACTGCCCAGCCTCCGAAAAAACAACTATTCACGTTCGACCAGGCCCATCCTCAGCAAACGACGCAACATCAGATGTTCACCACTACCGCTGCCCCCCTCGTCTCGCGCTTTCTCCAAGGATTCAACTGCACGATTCTCGCGTATGGCCAGACATCCTCTGGAAAGACGTATACTATGAGCGGTGTCGACCTTGACGCCGACCCTAACGACCCCTCGAACGGTATGGGTATCATCCCCCGCGCCGTCTCAACGATCTTTGCAAAAGCACGTGAGCTCAAGGAAGAGCGCGGTGCCGCGTGGCAGTATTCCGTCAAGGGCAGCTTTATCGAGCTCTACAACGAAGATCTCATTGATCTGCTTGGTGTCGAGGACTCTGCTGGCGCCCGTCGCGAGGTTCAGATTCGCGAGGACAAGGAAGGAAACATTATCTGGGGTGGTTTGCGCGAAGTCTCGGTCAAGAATGCAAACGACGTTCTCGCGTAAGTCTTGTCGTGTCTCTCATTGATATTCGTGGCTGATCTAATTCTCGTATAGCCTTATTCGACAGGGTACATCCTTGCGCCGCACAAACGAGACCGACATGAACGCCCAATCTTCGCGTTCTCATGCTATCTTTTCCTTGACGCTTGTCCAGAAGAAGTATACCGGCACTGCACCGCTCCCTCGCTCTAGTCTCCAAGCGCCTTCTGCCAACGCGTCGGGCCGTACGTCTCCCATGCCTTCTCCGTCGCGCCTCGCCCGTCCTGGTTCTATGTTTGTCGGAAACACTAGCGGCTCGGGCCGCATGGGTTCGCCCACCTTTGGCCGACCCGCAACTCCTTCCTTTGCAGCCGCTATGGGCAGGGGTGGTGGTATGCGTCCCTCGAGTGCCATGGCTGTCCGTTCACCAAACACCTCGTTCGGTAGACCTGGTTCTCCGGACGAGGACGAGAAGTCGGTTAGCGGCGAATGGGTTACCGTCGTCTCCAAGTTCCATTTCGTCGATCTCGCAGGAAGCGAACGCGTGAGTGTTTCAACTGGATTCGGCTGCTGCTTCCAACTCACATGTGACCTTAGCTTAAACGAACCGCAGCCCAAGGCGATCGTATCAAGGAGGGTATTTCCATTAACGGCGGGTTGCTCGCTCTCGGGAATGTCATTTCTGCCCTCGGCGATCCAAGCAAGAGCCGCACTCTCGGCGCACACGTTCACGTTCCGTATCGCGATTCGAAGCTCACACGGCTGCTGCAAGATTCCCTTGGAGGCAATGCTCATACGTTGATGATCGCATGTGTCAGTCCGGCGGAGTACAACGCCGCTGAAACGATCAATACTCTCAAGTATGCGAATCGCGCGAGGAATATTCGAAATAGGGCGGAGATTAAGGAGAAGGAGGAGGGATGGGAGGATTTGGAGTGGTTGCAGGGACAGGTGAACAAGCTCCGGCGCGAGGTCAAGGCGCTCAAGGACGGCGGGGCTGTTGGTTCTAGCTCGGGTGGGGGAGGTGCTGAGGCTGAGGAGGCACGCGCTGCGAAGGAGCAGGAGCTGCAGATTATCCAAACCGAGTACGACGATATGCGCCAGCGCTTGAGTGGCGCGTCTGAGGAGCTTGCCCGGCTGAGGCTCACATTGGAGGATCGGGGTGGGGCGCAAGGAGGCTCTGGGCGCTATGAGGATATTGTGGCGCCTGTGATTGAGGAGTACGAGAAGCAGTTGTCACATGCGGAGACGCAGATCGCGTTGCAGAAGACTGCTGTGGTGCGTTTATACTCCTTGGATTTTAGTATGTACGGTCAACTGACTTTCCGGTTTAGCGTCATACGGAGAACGAACTCGCTGACAAAGAGCAGGAGCTCGAGGAGGTGTTGAAGCGATCGGGTCAGGCAGATTCCTATATTGAAGAGTTGAGGGTGAGGCTGTCCAAGGCTGCGGAGCAGGAGCGATCTCGCGAGGTAGGTTCGCCAGTTTCCTTCCAATGCCTATACTTACCATATCCGTTACCCGCAGTCATACGTTCGTGACCTAGAGCAGCAAATTAAGGTGTTCACTGAGACAAGTTCTTCTTCTGATGGCGCACTCCTTGAGCTCCAGAAAGAGCTCGTGCGGTACAAAGAGAACGAGTCGACTTCTGCGCACTATATCACTGAGATGGAGGCCCGTCTTAGCAAATACGACGAGGATATCGAAACTCTCCGGCGGGACATGTCCAAACTCGAACGCGAGCTGGCCGACTCACGTGAACGATGCCGCACAATGGACGCACTCGTCGAGACCCTCCGCGCCGAACGTGAAGCCGAGCGCAAGGATCGGGAAGAATGGGTCAAGGTCCTCGAAGCTAGGGAGAAGCGTGTGGAGGCATTGGAGGCGCAGATGAAGGAGGTCGAGCGCGATCGGGCGTTTTTGGCGAGCGAGAGGGAGCGGTTGGGCGGTGTTGTTGGAGGTGTGGAAAACGCGAGGAGGAGTTTGGAGGTGGAGGTTCAGGAGAGCGAGACACCGTTTATGACACCTGCAACTGAGGTTGGCGAGATGGCACTGTTTAGGGGTGGAGTGAATGGGGTCAAAGGGGATGGTGGAGAGAAGGAGAAACAAGCGGCTGCGATTGAGGAGTTGCAAAGGCAGCACGCTGCGACGCTGGAGGAGCTCAACACGGTCAACACTCGTTATCAGGACGCCTTGCATGATATTTCGGATTTGTATGCGCAGATCAACGAGATCAAACTCCAGGGCGGAGTAGAAAAGTCTAGCGGAGAAGCGAATGGTGTCCAGGCGGAAACCAATGGCGTTCAATCAGACACTGCCACCACTGCCGACACCCCTCCTACTCGTACTCCTCCCACACCGACTCAACGACGCCGCGCCGGCTCGCGTGCCGCAGCTGGGGGTGCAGGCCTAGAGAGCCCGTCGGGGGCGTCAGCGCGCCGGCTTTTTTTCCGGAACGCGGCCTCGTCGGAATCGCTCCACGCGAGGTCGCAATTGCAATCGGTTTCGCTGTCGCAGGAGCTCTCATCGGCGCGTTCGCCCAAGAGTTCGTGGTCCGCGAACGAGAACTATAATCAAGGAGCTGGATTGAATGGGGAGAAAGAGAACGGTTTAGGCGTGAGGGGGATGGGACATAGACCGCAGCTGTCTTTGCAGCTTCCGAATGGGCGATCTGCGGATGATTTGGAGAAGGAGATCAAGAGTTTGCAGGCGGTGAGTCTAGCACGCGTTTTTTAGATGTGACGGCGGGAACTGATGCGTTTTCGGCCTGTGTAGATTCTGAAAGCACGCGAGGCGGAGATTGTGGCGCTTGAAAACACGATCAAGGAGTCTGAGCGTGAGGCGTCGTTCAAGGCTCTTTCGGCTGCTACGAACGCCGTGTCGAAGTCGAGCGTGGAACTTAATGGAGCGGACAGCAGGCTGTCGCCTGAGACGATCAAGGACTTTGCGGAGATTAGGAAGAGCTTGGAGTTGGTCCCGAGGAACGATATGGCTGTGGACATGTCTTTGAACAGGCTAGATGAGCTTATGAGGTACGTTTCTTAAGGGGTTGATGGTATAGCCGAGTTGCTAATGGTCGTACGGTAGATCCATGGCGAAGAAAGAGTCGCAGCATCGGGAGCTGGTGGATGGGCTAAATGGGGAGTTGGAGAAAGTGCGGAAGCAGCATGAAGAATTGACCACCTTGTCGAGGGACCAGGTCTGTCTTTTTATTGGAATCGTGCTGTTGCGTCTTATACTGACTGCGTTCAACAGACTCTTAATATGTCTACGGAGATGGACGCGCTCAAGACTCAGCTAGACACCTCAACCGAAGCTCACGCGACTGTTACTGCTGAGCTTGAGCAGGTCCAGGCCCGCGAGAAAGACTTGCTAGACCAGCTGCGCGTCGCTGGGGAGAACCATGCTACGGAGATTGCGAACCTCAAGGCAGAGCACGAAACCGAGCTGCAGCGCAAGGAGGCTACCATCGAGACCAAGCACCAGACGCACGTCGCGGAACTTCATAGCGGACACGAAACAGCGCTGGCGCAGGCTGCTGCTCTCCTGGCGACCACCCGACACGAGTACGCGGAAAGCTTGGGCGTGATGCAGTCAGAACATGACGATGCTCTGCACAAGCAGACTCAGGATCACGAAGCTGCAATCATTGCGCTCAAAGGCGAACACCAGACCAAGTTGGAGGAGCTTCGCGCATCCCATGCTGCTGCCCTGGGCGCGCAAGGTACGGAGTCCGAGTCGGCCGTGGCACGCGCCAAGGAGGAACATGATGCTGCACTGGAAAAACTCAAGGCGGAGCATGCAGAGGCCCTGGAGCGCGTGGAGAGTGAGGGATCCATCGTGCTTCAGAGGTTGCACGACGAGCACGCGGCGGCGCTGAAGCAAGCTGAGATTATCCGCGAGGGCACCGTGTCGGATTCGCAGTCCAGTCAGGATTTGGTCATCCAACAGCTGCGGGAGGAGCACACGGCCGCAATTAGCCGAAAGGAGGCAGCGATCAAGCAAGACCTAGAAAGCGTCAAGGCCGAGCACGCGCGTGTACTGCGCCGGCGGGATGAGGAGCATGACGCGGCTGTCAAGCAGGTCGCCGTGAAGCACGAGGCTGCGCTTGAGGATCTGCGCAAGACCCACGCAGAGGAGCTCGAACGGATTTCGGCGACATTACAGGAGGCTGCAGCAGGCCATGCGAGCGCACTGGAGCAGATGCGTCTTGGACACGAGGAGGCGTTGAAGCGCAAGACGCAAGAACACGCGGGTGCGATGAACGAGAAGGAGTTGTCGTACCAGCATTCATTCTCGCAACTCAAGTCTTCTCATCAGGCGGAACTTGCTGCGACGCAGCTGACGCTTGTGTCAAACCAGGTGGAGCACAAGGACACATTGGAGTCTGCGTTTGCGGAGCGGGACGAGTTGGCTCAGCGCCTCCGTGAGGAGAATGCGCGCCAGTTGGCCGAGGTCCAGGAGCTGCATGCTAAGGAGAAGGCCGAGCTTCAAGCTGCTCGCGAGCTCGCTGTCGCGGAGCTTGCTACCCACAAGACCCAGTTGGAGGAAGCTACTCGGGCTCATTCGACTCTGGCCGTTGACTTGGAAACTGGAAAGACGGCACAGGCCGATGCTTTGGCTCAGCTTGGACGTGAGCTTGGGGAGGTCACCGAGAGCCGCGCTGCGCTAACTGCCGAGGTCGAGGTGCTGCGCGCAGAGCTTGAACGTGCTCGCTCAGAGCAGGCTGCCCACGTACAAACTGCATCAGATCACCAATCTGTGACCAAGGAACTCGAGGAGCAGCGTGGTGCCGTGTCCGAGTTACAGCACGAACTGGATAAGGTAGCAGAAGAGCGCGAGGCTTTACAAGCGGACAAGGCGCGCCAGGAGTCGCTTGTCAAGGAGCTTCAAGCCCAGCTTGCCGCTGCTAAGGCCGCACCCATCCCTGAGCCCGTGTTGGACAACGCTCAAAATGCTACCCCACCTCGTGCACCTGAGGGTCGCAACATGTCCTTTGCCCGGGCAAATGGTCTTCCGCCTGCGAAGCTCCCTCCTCTTACGCCACCTCCGTCCATTCCACCTCCACCCTTGCCGTCGGCTGTGCCTCCTGTACCTACCATCCCTGAAAGCGTCACCACGCACACCGGCACGCGCACCTCGTCCTCGTCGCATGGAGATTCGACTATCGAGTCCAGCATTGCCCCTAGCCAGTTCACGGACCCAAATGCCTCGGTGCAGCTAGAGAAGCAAGCCCAACAGCTTAACGAGGCCCAGGCGATGATCAAGACGTTGAACAAGCAGCTTACGCATTGCGAGGGTGACTTGCAGGCACACATGGATCTGGTTGCTACATTGGAGACGTCCCTTAGTGACTCGGAACGCAATTGTGAGTGGTTCAAACTTGACACATTGGGCATGGACTAACAAGCCCTTGTAGTGCGCAAGTCGCGAAACCAAAGCATGGAGCTGGTCAAGGAGCGTGACTCGTTGCTCAGCCAAGTGCAAGGCCTGCGTGTGCAACTAGAAGAAGCACAGCAAGAGATCTCGCAGGTCCGTCGTTCGGTTGTCGAGGAGAAACACTCGCTGGAGCAGAGGCTGGACGACGAGCGCAGGCAAAAGGACCGAGCTCGGCAACAACTCGAGAGTCGAATGGAAGAGTTGCAGAAACGCAAGTCCAAATTTGCTTGTATCTAGGGTCTTATTGGGTGTTCAGTAGACAGGACGGCGCCGAGAATGACCAGTGGTATATCCTACTGCTCCTTTCAGCCCCGTCCCATTATTTTAACTTTCTCTTCCTTTCATGTTTTGTATCGTCCTGCGCTCTCGTATATACTGCCATCGTGTTCTTGCGCAGCCTACTCCCTTCCTTGCATATTTTTTCCGTATTCCCTCTTACTTTCTTGTGTTCTATACCCATAGTTGTGTGGCAAACCGTATGTCCAATTGATCACTGTCCCATAGCTCCGAGTCTGGCGTCGCGAACCTGAGTCACGAGAGCGTTGCTTCGTCTTCGGTGGAGTGGAGAGCTGCTTTGAATAGGTGAGTAAGGGTGGTTTTGCCGCCTCTCGGTGTTCTGTCGGGCCACGTCGCGTGGTGGGCATCATGCGAGGTTGTATTGCGACATGGAGCGGTCAGAGCGCGTGTGTAGATGTACCGACGCATTGCCGTCTGAGGTGGCATAAAAGGAGGCGGGCCGGGTGGGGATGACTCAGTATCGGTGAGAATGTTACTCTCCTCGTTGTCCGCGTTCGCCCTGCTTGTGCCTAGCACCCTCGGTGCTGTTGTCTGGGACGGGAGGTTCAACGACTACAGGTGAGTTGGTTGGGGCCATGCAAGGGGACCAGGCTAATGCTATGTTCGGGTGCTAGCACGGCTACTGATTTTGATAAATGGTCTTGGAGTAATCAAGTTGGGACGTACCAGACGTATATTTACGGAAACCTACATGTATGCGCTCATTTCTTCGTTGTCCGTTGAGTAGACCTACTGAAGAGGGATGTGATTAGGGAGAGAAGGCGTCGTCCTGGTACACTCTCGGCTCGCAGTACAAGAACCCTGCCAGTAAGTAATGCTGGCTCGTTGGATGTGCTGAGTATTGACAGTTCGCTGCGCAGCTACGGGAGAAAAGCAAGGTGTCAAGGTCAAGATTACAGGGAACTCGGTGTGGAATGGAGGAACTATGCTCAGGTTTGTATTATTGCATCCCACCACGAAGAGCCTGCCGTTCATTTTGCCCTGATTGTAGGAGCGAGCTCATTCCGCAGACCACGGCTAGCCTCAGCGGACATCTGTGAGTTGACAACTGGTACAAGCATACCGAAGACTTACTAGTGTGGTTTACTAGGTACTACCATGTCTCTCTGCAGATCCCTACTGTGAACCCTCCGGATCCCAACTATGAGCACCAGGTACGCCCTAGCTCTTTCCATCCTTCACAAGACGCCTGCGCCTGACCATATATGCGTATCGCGTTCACAGATTGTCTTCTGGGAAGGTCAGTTTCAACCCCCTCAAGCGCACAAAGGCTAAACTAACAATGTGACCTAGGCCACTACGCGGATATCAAGTACGGCCAGCTCTCCGGACAGAACGGCGTTGCTGATACTCTGCGTGTTATCACTGGCGGGAAGACCATCTGGTCCGTGACGCCCACCAAAGGCACCTGGGTGCGTGAACGACTGCCCTTGCCGTCGTAACTCATTAATTGATCTGCTCGTTCCCTGTAGTATAATTTCATCCTCGAGACAGGCTCGCCAGGCGGTCTGTGGGTGTCAACCGGCGGCAGCGCACTCACCAAAGTCTACACCGGCTCGCTCGGCGGGAACGGGGGCACAGATTGGCACGTCGGTACGTATCAACTCACTCTTCGCTTCACACAAGCCAAGACTGACGTCAACGTTACTCAGGTGCATTGCGTCTGCCAAATGGAAATACCAACACCATCACCGAGGAGAACATCTATTACAGGCAAGTTGCATATCCAAAACGCTTGACAATGATGAACGTCACTGACGCGTTTTCGTTCTTTTTACACAGCGGGGTGTACGTCGAGAACTCGGGTCCGACTACCGCTCCGTAGACGTAGATCAGAAGCACAACGTGTGGAGAAGGATTTCGGGGGAGGCTTCTTTCAAATAGGAGTTGGGAGCGGCTGATTTCTGTCATCTCATCGTATCGGCTAGCCGCAGTTACATCATATTCCCCACAAAATCTCACATAAACGTCAACGAAATATATGAAAATGAGCACAGACATACGTTGAGGGTTGTCTCCAACGCACTCCAGGACACCCGACCGCATTTAAGAGCGCATATGTAAGCCTAAAACGAGCTGCCGAACGGTCGGATCGGTCGGCCCGCGCTCCAAGTGATAACCCTAGCTGGGGTCGGTGTATTTGCCGTCGAGTCGAGCAGCGTGCTCAGTATGACATAGATAAACCGGCGCTGAGATGGGTGGCGCCTTTTCCGAGATGGGCTTTAAAGCCGCAGGCGAATTTTCCGAATCTGAGCTACTCTACCACGACGACCGTCCCCCTCTCTTCTAAAACTTGAACTCGACCTAAACTTGCAAAATGCAGAGCGTACTAAGACTCCGAACGGCGACTCGTCTACCGCGTAGCGTTCTCTATGCTCGTACGGGTAGCATACATCCCACACCAACAGCCATGCGGGCATTCTCCCGCACAGTCATCGCGCGCAAGACAGACGAAGAAGATAGACTAGAAGAACAGCGCAAGATCGACGAGCAAAAGGAGAAAGACAAGATGCGTGCGTATGGGCAGCATTATCAGGATAAAGAGGGCGTGGAGACGCCTGAGATCGCGGCGACGGATGAGAGTATCTCGCATGCTTACGAGGCGGTATGTTTCTGGTTTTGGGTTTGGTTTATGTGTATTGATTGTATTGGTTTGGGTGCGGGTAGAAATCGAAGAACGCGTCGGACGTTGGGCATGCGACGATTGGAGCTGGGCATGGACGTCATCAGGCGCGGACGTTGGCGAGCTTCAGTATGGAGGGCAAGGTACGTCTTCATTTCGGCCACTTAGGGGTTGCACTAACTAGGATGTATAGGTATGCGTCGTGACCGGCGCCGCCCGCGGTCTAGGAAACCTCTTTGCCCGCACATTCGTAGAATCGTACGTGCAACAATAACCCGGCCCAAGACGGCTCAACTGATCACTAGCATATAACCTAGGGGCTGCACCAGTATTGTTCTGATGGACTTGAAGCAAGACGAGGCTCAAAAGGCAGCAGACGATCTCGTCAGCTGGTTCGGTAAGTTTACACCCCATCCTTATCCTAACCCAGAAGCAACGTGTTTTATTGTTTATTGAACACATACTCGATCTAGTCGACCACGGGGATATCAAGCCTGGCGAGGTAACCGCGATAGGACTCGGTTGCGACGTCGCGAATGAAGAATCGGTCAAGGCAGGGTTCGACGCGGTCGTGAAGCGCTTTGGAAAAGTCGACGCGTTGGTTGCTAGTGCTGGTGCGCTTCTGCATCTTTCCCTGCGCGAGCCGGGCCACTTACTTTATTGGATCATGTGCACGGTTTAGGTATTGTGGAGAACTATTCCGCATTTGAGCAAGTCGGGGTTTGTTTGTATCGCGTTTGTGGTTACTTATGGTTGTTGGCAGTTATCCGACGAACCGAATCCGATTGTTGTACGACGTCAACGTGCATGGGGCGTTTTTCTGTGCGCGGGAGACGGCGCGGCATATGATTGAGAAGAACACGAAGGGGAGCATTATACTCGTTAGCAGTATGAGTGCAAACGTGAGGTTCTTTCGTCATGCTCAAGCTCTCTCTGATACACAAATTTGGCGTGTCGCAGATCGTAAATGTGCCACAGGTGAGTGCTATTGTGTATGCTGGACCAGAGAATTGAGCGTGCCCGACTTTAGCCGCAAACGCCCTACAATTCGTCCAAAGCGGGTGAGTGACGTCGATCAGCTGGACGTGGTGGTGCCTGACAGATGTCTCAGCGGTGAAGCACATGGCGGCTAGTTTGGCGGTGGAGTGGGCCAAGAGCGGGATCCGTGTAAACGCATTGAGGTCGGTGTGCGCTCGCTTGGCGTGATGTGTGCTGAGTGTGGATTGTTGCAGCCCCGGGTACATGCTCACGTCCCTCACTCGGACGATCCTCGACAAGAACGAGGAGCTCAAGGTGAGTGCGCTGCGTCGCAAAAATAGATGGGTCTAACGCGGGGGCAGAACACCTGGGTGAACCTGACGCCGATGGGCCGGATGGGCGAGCCGGAGGATTTGAAGGTGGGTGGCCAGCTGACGGCGGGGCTCGAGCTAACCCTGAGACACAGGGGGCGATCGTATACCTCGCAAGTGACGCGTCGGCATTTACAAACGGGACGGAGCTGCGGGTGGACGGGGCGTACACGTGCATCTAAGGCTAAATTGGGGCCATATGTGGCGCACTTGCTGTGAATGTAAATACATGACGAAACGAGTGGGCGAAGGGCTCGCCCGCGTCTAGGATTAGGCGTGTCTCAGTGTTATTGTCTGCGATCGCAACAAAGGCACGCGGCGGGGCGTGTTTGGCGCCGGGACGGGCACGTGCTTATCGCCGATGCTGCATCCGGGACTCATCTGCAAGAACAATAGGCGGACAACTGGCGTTTTATAATGCGGGTGCACTAAGATAGTGGATCCACTCTGACCCCCGGTCCCGTGCACAAAGAGGCGCTCCAAGTCCGCCAGGTCCGCCCTCTTAGCCCACCCAGCCCCCACTCCCTTGTTCAGCATGATGGCCGACCCGCTCCCCCCACGACAAGAGCCCTTTCAGCTGCCCACCCCCTCCTCCTCGCCAGCAGCGTCTAATGCCACCCGCGCCCCCGCCCGCCCCGCCGCCGTCGGGCCCATCTCCCCCGCCACCGGCCTCCCAGACGCCCTCTCCCACATCCCCATCGAGTACATCATCGACCGGCTGCGGTCCATGGCCCCGTACTACTGGCATCGACCGGAGACTACCAACTGCACGATCAGTCAGTTCTTAAATTTCGCCCCTTGTCTTTGTTCTGAATCCAGATGATGTAGTTGTCCCGACCGAGTCGCCCAGGACGTTCTCCAGGGTTCCGAACGGCCACACATCTGTCGCTGGCACATCGGCACCGACAACCAATGGCCCACCCACTGGCATCCGGGACGCACGCAGGAGCAGCGCACCGTCGGCCGGCGCTCGACAGCCCATCCGTGTCCGAGTACGTCCTATCATCCCAAATGAAAGCCCACACTAATATGTTTATTCGCAGCTACACCAAGACTATCTTACCGCCCAGTCCGCCCTCTTCCGCAACCTCTTCTCCCACTCGACCATCACCCATCTCGACCCCGCCTCTGCCGGCTCCCGCCCACTCTTCACATTCTCCTCCATGCGACAACCGCGCATGTCAGGCCCGCCAGGAAATCCCACAGTCCTCCTCCCCGTTCCAGACCATGCATCCTTCGCCTTACTAGTCCACTATCTCTACTTTGGCGACACCCGCACCGTCGAGCATGCGCTGCGCACGGGCGCGGTCACGTGGGAGGGCTGTGTGCGCAACGTCGAGTACCTCGGCTTGCGGGACGAGATCAAGCGATTCTTGGGAAGGTGGTGGAGGTTGTGGATCGCGGGTGGGGGACAGGTCCGACAGCGCACGACGGATGCGGTCGAGGAGGAAGATGAGGAGGCCGAGGAGCGGGCGAGCGGGTCGGTGACGGCTGCGGCGGACCGGGAGGCCGAGGGGAAGGAGTATGCGCGCCCGGCGAGCAAGGTCCAGACTGGGCAGGGCCTGGTTGACGCAGACGAGCTCGCGGCCATGCTCGAGCGCGTGTGAGCCTGTTTACTGGGTGTATTATCTGTTACTTTTTGGGCGGGGGAGGTTATCGGGTGCCCTGTTTGTTCTTTTTGGTGAGTCGGATGTGCGATGGGACTCTGAATGACGTTTCTGATTGATATGTTGCGCGTTGGGCAGTCCATATTACGCTTGCCTTGCGCGCAATTACCCAGGAGGTCGCCCCATATCTTACCCCTTGTACCACGTCATTTCTGTCCTCCATCTCTTCGGCAGATCGCGCTCCCCTGTGCCGTTCCATTCAGTCCCGTTTCTTGGACCGCCCCTGTCCTACCTACCGTGTTCATCTACTCAACTGTCTTTGTAGGCCTCGAGCACCAGACTGTATTTGTCCCCTCTTGACTGATAGTTATGTCTGAAGAACAATACTTTCATAATATTCATTTATTCACTGTTGAGTCTAAATACAAGCGAGGAATCTTCGGCGGCCAGTCTCGCCCATTTGCTTATTTCTTCAATCCAGGGATATCAGTCCGAATGCTCCAGCCCGGCCTGTGAAAGATACCTGTTTGAGCGGGGTCGATCTATTTAAGATCGCTGGGTGCCATCACGGCCGAGCGACGCCCAGTATGTCCCATGTGGGAATCCAAACTCCGCAATGCTGCCCTCGACCATTTCGGTGCTATACGTCAAGGGTAGTTTGATTAGTGTAAGGACGATGACGCGAGTGTTAATGATTAGGGTGAGAGCGCGCCCGAAATGGAAGTGAGAGTCGGGATGTGTGGTGGAGCGCGCGGGTTTTACGTACCTGTACCCTTCGTCGGCCGATGATGGGACGCGATACCTTCCCCGGCTGTCGAGCTGACATGGGTTCACAAAGTGTTCGTGCAGATGTTCGGCGTACTCGAGTACGTTGCGTTCCATCGAGCCCGAGATAGCGATGTAGTCGATCAAGCTGCGGAACGTGAGTTGCGATCAGTTTCCCGTGCGCGACGATCATTGATTCAGCGTGGGCGTGATGGCCACGGTGTGGCACATTGACGAGAATGTATGCGGTAGGAGGCGCTGGTAGATGGGGAGGAGGTGAGTGGGACCGCACGCCGTGGCTCGGGCATCCGCACCGTGGACTACTAGTCCACACAGCCTGCCAGCATCTAGCAAGCTTCTCAACTACCCCCATCGGTCCTCGGTTCGGGCTACCCATCTACCAGCACTTCATATCCATCCATACCACACACACATACTATCCCGGCCCCACTCCATCAGAAATCAGAAACCTGAGCGAAGACACACCTTAAATGAATCGTGTGCTCACACAGCCCCACCCCGCCTGCGTGAAAGCACGCGAGCACGTCAAACTTGGCAGCGAGCAGCAGAACGGCCAGGACCTCGCTCACGCCCGCTAGGCGGCACGCGTCTGGCTGGATCACGTCGACCGCGTTGGCTTGGAGGAGCTGTTTGACTGTGATTCGGCTGTGGGCGTGTTCGCCTGTCGCGACGCCAATCCCGGTTCCCCGTTCGCGCAAAGCCTGACGGATGGCAGCGTGGCCGAGAGCGTCATCTGGGGCGGTGGGTTCTTCGATAAACCTATATTTGGAGGTAGGGATGCGCGCGCGAAGATGGGCAAGCATAGCAGGCGCCGGGGTGGTGAAGATCGAGGGTGGGAGATGAACGGAATGGGACAATGAATCGGTGATCTCACAGAAGAGTGATAGAAATGTATACGGTACCATGGTTTTGTCTCTGACAGTTGAGAAACATACTCGATAGCCTCGGGCACATCCCAAACCTGAGCAGTCGGTCCAGAAGAGCGTCAGTTGAGGCATCAGCGCCCGGGAGCTTTTGCGCTACCGAACCTGATTCGCGTCCATCATCAGCACACACCCGGTCGGGCCTGCGTTTTTCCCGACTAGGCTCGCAGGGTCTGGCTGGGTGTAGCCGGGCGGAAACGACGCAGGGTCGTCTATAATTGAGCGGATGAGCTTCGCCCGTCTAGTATCGTCTGCGAGCGAGGAGCCGACTTTCATCTGCGTACGCCCAAGAGCAGAAAAGCGCACGGTTCGGTGAGTTATGTGTAGATGACCGTTCACGGCGTGGCGTACCTTGAAATGGGTGAACCCCGCTTTGATCGCCTGCGGCCGAGTCACCGATCAGCGGTCGGGAGCCCAGTTCATGATCGACACGAAAAGCGCACCTCTCGAATCAGCCGAGCGACTTTTTCGTCGTCGTAGCGCAGCCATCCGGCGGAAGTGACGTACGCGGGGTACCTGACAGCGCGGTCAGCTCCTTGTTGGATATGGTAGTCGCGCTCGGGACTCACCCCAGCTCGCGCGCTCGTTGTTCGCGGTCCGCTTTTCCCGGGGCCTTGGCACGCAGCATATCCAGCGCCTCTTGGGGCGTGAGCGCATCAGAAATGTATCTGAATGCATCAAAGTGTCAGTAGATTGACAGATGGGCGGTGCCGTGCGAGCCGCTCACCTGAAAGTCGTTGATCGCACGAGTTCCTCCTGCGGTTATGTGTAGAAGCTGTATTGTGTATGGGCGGCTGTCTAGCTTACCGGAGACATATCAACAACCAGCTTCCAGAGAGGCTTTTTGCGAGCCTTTGCGTAGAGATCCCAGATAGCATTATCGACGGCAGCTGTGGCAAGGTGGATAACACCCTTCTCGCTAGGAAGAAGGGCTCGGGCTGATTACTCAATGCGGAACAAATGTTCATAGACTCACGGGCCGATCCTTTTATTAATCGAGTGAGTGTTCACACATCTTGCCACTTCGCCACTGAAACTTACCATCGCAACTGGGGATCACCTGTAAGCATGTCCCAAGTCTTTCCCATATCCTCAAACAGGCCTTCGATGTCTTTACCGACCACGCGCTTGGCCACTTCTTCAATGGCGTGGCATACCTATACATTGAATGTGACATGAACATCGCCACTTGTGTATGCGGATGTGAAGGACAGACAATATCGTTTCCACGGCCTGGTGGACAGGAGGTAAGAAGTCGGCTAACCAGGGAAACGGTGGACCTCACCGATAGTGAAAGTCATTCCGTAGCCAGTAAGTTGGCCATCAGTGAAAAGCTTTAGATAGGCCGCCGAGTAGTCGACCTCGAGGTTCCTGGGGCGAGCTATTGGGGAACATGGCTTTTGCGAGGAAAAGGTGCGCACATTGCGTCGGTTCCATCTCCTGTTAGGTTCGTTGGAAAGCGGATATCTGGTGATGGAGTGAAATAAGTAGGAGAGCGCTGACTTCGCGAAACAGAGCTGAGATACAGCCAATGCGGACATACCAAATGTCTCAAAGCGCGTTATCTTCATCTTGGTCGCGGCGAGATCAGCGTCAAATAGAGTGGCTATATCGGACAGATGACAGGTCACGTGGATGATGTTGCGGTCAATCAGGTGGCTGTGATAGTGGCTGTGCAGGGCGTGGATATTAATGCCTATTTCCCTACTTGACCGGGCGTAGTGCACCGCTCTGCCACAGCTTGACCCCAGATTCACCCTATATCAACCCAGTTTATCTCTTTTCTACCTGAATTTACTCGACTCTACTTTTGGTTGCCTTCTCGTCCAATCACAGGTTGCTAGATCAGTTGCTTGACGACTTGGATCACCTGCTTCGAATCAACGGTTCCGCCGAATCCTCACTAAAAAGGCGCCTGTAACCGTGGCTGCATTTTCTAATTTACCACCATCGCTGTAAAAAATGGAGGACGCCCCTACGTCGCCAAACGACACTGTCTCGCCCCTCGGGGCCTCTGTGCGCAGAGTCCATACGATCTCCTCATCGTCCAGGGCAGTGCGGGCAGCCCACCGCGCTCCAATCTCCGAAGAAGTTCAAGAGTACTATGACGAGGACGATCGTGCAGAAGAGCCCTGGAATGCGGCCCCAGGCGCCGTTGGAGACGCCAAAGGCGCATTGCTTTCTCGGCACGCTTCTCTACCAACTAAACACCATCGAGGTCAGTACACATTACCACGCTACTGGGGTTTGCTTATCGTCATGACTTATACTCGGATACTTACTTGCTGCGTGCTGCGCATTCCTATGAATAGGCTTCAAGTCAAATCGGACTGGCACTCAGTCGGGGACCCTCTCACCGAGCGGCAGGAATATCAACAGCCTTTCTGTGATCGCAGCTGATCATGCCGGCGAAGGAGAAG
The DNA here is from genome assembly GCA_015039395.1 of Ceratobasidium sp. AG-I. Classification (NCBI taxonomy): domain Eukaryota; kingdom Fungi; phylum Basidiomycota; class Agaricomycetes; order Cantharellales; family Ceratobasidiaceae; genus Ceratobasidium; species Ceratobasidium sp. AG-I. The sequence goes on along the minus strand of MU132151.1, from coordinate 478,494 downwards.
AGGAATGGGACTCGGACATGCGAGGCTTGAGAGGTGACGAGGTTAGTAGGCAGTGTAACCACCATAAGCACATAAACCTCACACCAAAGTCCCTGTGCCCATCTTTACCATGATCTATATTCCCTCGATACTAACTACCATCCTCGAATCCCCTCAGCAGCACCCTGGCGAAGCCGAAAGCGGTCTCAGCTCTCTCTCGGGAGGCAATCCCTACTTCCAGTCTAGCCATAGTCGCTCGCAATCCCAGTCTTCGAATAATGGCGCTTTGTCACCGGGCCCTTATGCTCCTCGGCCTTCTGTCTCGCCTCCACCTGCCTCCAATATCCGACGACACACTAGTCTCACAGCTAATGCCGCCGCCGGAGCAGCCGGTCGCCGTCGCCTTGCCCAGCGTGCCGCAGAACGCGCGGCTCAGTCCCCGTCGCCGCCGTCGTCATCTTACGCAGAGAATGACCATGGCCAGTCGCCCCTAAGCCCAATCGGTCGCACTCCTTGGGGCCCCACCACTCCTCCAGTGGGGTCCGCCACCAAAGACTGGCGTCAAGATCAATCGGTCGATGAGATTCAGCGCTCTTTGGGGAGTATGGAACTCGCACCGCCTTCTCAAAATCTTGATGTCTCTACGCCTTCTACGCCTCGCCGTTTGTCTCCTGGGCCGAACCATCCACCACGTTTCCGCGCAAATTCCCCTCAACCGGGAGCACCTCAGCAGGCCCAGCAGCAGCAGCAGATTGGACCTCAATCCGGGTTTAATGGCGGCGGCCGTGGGATGGGAAAGCTCCAACTTATTACGGATTTGTCGCCCCCTGCTGTGCCGCCGAAGCAGCCGCAAAGCGCTGCAGCTTACGTCCCTCCGATCGGCCATGGAATCCCTCAAAACCGTCGTTGGAACGGTGGCGTCGGAGGACAAGGTGGATATCGCGAGAACGCCAACGGACAGCGCCAGGATGACAAACCGTTCACGGCAAGCGGTGTCGTCTGGGACCAAAAAGATAGAATCATCGGCTCGCGCCCTGGGAACGGATTTGACGCCTCGGGCGCTCCGCCCATGCCACCTCTCCCACAAGCATATGCAGGCATGATGCAGCCCGGTATGAACTTTGGAGGAATGAATATGGGAGGACTTGACACGTCTTTTGCCCGACTTGGGATGAATATGGGCATGATGAGCCCCGGGGGAGGTGTGGGAGGTATGAACCCTGGACTCGGGCAGTCGCGTCTTCAGGTCAATACAGCCGTCGGACCTGGCCAGGGCCTCGCCTCGGCTGGTGGAGCTGTGGGCGCTGGCGGGAATGGTGGCACGAGTCCGAGTGGATACCTCAGTCCTGTGGATGTACCCTCGCTCATCGTGGCCAAGGGGTACAATCCCGCCTCGTTTGATATCCGACCCCAATCGGTATGCTAGTCTTCGCTTTTGTGTGGGTTATCGCTGCTAAAATCGAATGTGTGGCACGACTACAGGCCCGGTACTTTGTTATCAAATCGTATACGGAAGATGATGTGCACAAGTCGTTGAAATACGAGATCTGGAGTTCGACGGACCCGGGGAACAAACGCCTCGACAAGGCGTTCAAAGAATGCAACGGGCGAGGTCCCATCTACCTTTTCTTCAGCGTCAACGCAAGGTACGTCTACTCTATTAATACATAGTCCTAAACTTTATCACACACTCATATAACGCACATTTCACCCTGATTCAAACCGAACGGGTACTGACAAATTGGGATTGTTATAGCGGTCATTTCTGCGGGATGGCTGAAATGCTTACTCCTGTAGACTATACCCGCTCGTCCACTGTGTGGGCTCAGGATAAATGGAAGGGCGTGTTCAAGGTCCGGTGGATCTTTGTGCGCGATATTCCGAATGCGAACCTGCGCCACATCCGACTCAAGTAAGTTCTCTCATTAGTATACAATACAGATTAACTCACCTAAACTTTGATTCTGATTGTCGCTCACCTTGATTGTGGTTGAACCTTTTACCTTTTAACCTCTGGTTGTGATGTTGTGTAGTAACACGCAAGAGCGCAAGCCGGTAACCAACTCGCGCGACACGCAAGAGCTTTTGCCTGAAGCTGGACACGAGATGCTTCGGATTTTCTTCACCCACCCGGCGCGGACGTCGCTTCTTCAAGACTTTGCTTTCTACGAGGTAAGCCCCTGTTTGCCTCACCTCGCACCGCACACTCTGTTTGGCTCATATTTCATCGGCGCTTGCAGTTGCAGTCGATCCAAAAGATGAGCGCGGCGCCTTCCCCGCAGGCCGTGCAGCACCCGTACGCGATGCCGAATCCAGCGACGCTCCCGCCTGGACAGCAGCAGCTTGCGCTTCAGCAGCAACAGCTGCAATTGCAGATGCTGCAGATGCAGAACCAGTACAACCAGCAGCAGCAGCAACAGATGGGGATGTCGAGATCGCCTGGGCCGCCGAGTCCGTATCCGGGCAATGGAGGGATGGGCGGAGGGATGGGTGGAGGTGGTGGCTTTTGATCTAGAGGAGAAATGAGGGTGCAGAGTACAAGGTGCAAGTCCAAGGTATCTTTAGTGCAAGTGCAGAACAGGTTTGGATCCCCAAGTTCACGTTCACATTCACATTTCAAGTTTTCAAGTCTTACGGGCAGTGCTCGTTCGCATCTATGCAACTTTTTTCAGTTTCCCCTCGAAGTCTCAATCTCGGTTTCTCGGTTCTCAACCCAATCGTATATTATATCTGTCATTCGCCGAGGATCTGTACACTTTCGGACACTGTTCGTTTTCCATCCTCCTTACTACGGACCATTACGCGGACGTTGCGTTGTGTTGCTGTATCGTCTGGCATTTATATTATACCATAACAAGGATGTGTTTCAAGTAGTACGAATACATTGGTTTTGGATGTGTTTCTTTCCTTGGTCGTTCTCGATTGATTTGCGGGGGAGGGGAGGGGGTTGCCATTTTGGGTTAAATGAGTCGTGACATCATTCGACAAGGATCTTCTCCTGTTCTTGACTTCGTCCAACATACTAAATCTGGAAAGCCTTTTCCCTCACTCGAAATCTACCAACCATGTGTCCTAATCATGGCGATGAATCCTCTGGGTCTTCTGCAGACGCTACTCCTATTAACCCACTACCACCTGCGTCTGTCTTGAGCCACCTAGTCGACGTACACTGTCACCCTACAGATACTTCTCCCATCTCAAACGAGCATATTAGTAGCGTTCAGCTAGGTCATGTTTGCGCAATGTCCACGCACATGGAGGACCAGGCCAAAGTCCGCGAGTTGGGTGAGAGGATGGGTGATCGAGTCATCATGTGTTTTGGTGAAGTCCCCAAGAAATTATCTCATAGCTGGGTTGACTGATCGTATGTGGGCTATACAGGCTATCATCCTTGGTGGTCGCATAGGATCTCGACCGTAGATACGCCACCGCCTGCTGAAGAGCACTACCGATCGCTCTTCGCGCCAGCTGAAAAGCATGAGGAAGCTTTCCAGCGGGTACTCTCTTCACTCCCCGCACCACGCCCTCTCAAAGATATCGTATCCGAACTCCGGCAGAATCTTCAGACAAACGAGTCGACGATGCTCGGTGAAGTCGGACTCGACCGCGCATTTAAGATCCGGTTTCCCGTTGACGCAGGAGGAGGAATGAAGCTTTCGCCATTCGCGGTTCCGAATGAGCATCAGCTTGCGGTACTGGAGGCGCAGATTGACGTCGCCGTTGAACTAGGGAGGAATATTAGTTTGCATAGCGTTCAAGCAAGTGGAGCAACTGTTGAACTGTTTAAAAGGATGAGGAGCAAGTATGGGGCTGCTTGGGAGAGGATCAACGTGGATTTGCATAGCTGTACGCTTAGCGCAGAGGGTTGGAAAAGCATTGAGGTGAGTACCTCAATTTTGTGTTTCGGTCTGATTGGACGAGGCCCATTCCAGAAATCACACCCAAACTCATACCTATCTCTCTCGACCGCAATTAACGTCCGACCCAACTCCACTGCGATTAACCAACTCATCCAAGCGTGCGATCCTACGCGCCTAATGGTCGAGTCTGATTTTCCATATCTCTCTGATACGACTCAGCGCACATGGGATGTGCTGTGTTTCATCGCACGTGAGCGTGGCTGGCGGGTCGAGAGCGACTGGGATTACACTGAAGACGAGGCCGAGTACGATGGCAAGCACGACGAAGCATGGGGTGCGGTGAAGCGGATCGAGGCAAATTGGCTGGCGTTTAAGAAAGGACACAAGGGGGCGCTGCCTGAGAAGGAGAGTAAAAAGGCAAGAAGGTTGAACGATTTGCAACGACGATTTGCGCCCAGCGATGAGGATTCCGAATAACCTTACAAACTACATATGCTACTACCTAAAGCAAAATTGCCATTAATGTACATGCTGTTCAACTATTCTTGAACCACAAATCCATTTGAAGGCAATATCCTTCCTTTTGATAATAGAAATATATAGGTATATGCGGCAACGAGAAGTCCTGCTTCGTGTTTGGTGGCCTACTAGTAGTACTAAGGCATCGTGGCCCCATTGTCTAGTGGTAGTATAAATTACGTGTTTAAGTGAGTACATTCATATATTCCTGCCCTCCTCATCTGCGTCACCATACAAAGCATCATCTTCAAACTCATCCATCCCCCCACGCGCAGCCACCCCCGACCGCCGCTCTCCAACTTTGTTGATCATCTGACTGAACATCCTCAACCGACCTTCCTCATCATCAGAGTCAAACTCCGGAGAAGGTGACTTTGGGGGAGCTTTATTCCCTCCCTCCTCTTCGTCGTCCGAGTCAGCCCGGAACAACGGTCGCGTGTTCGTCGTAGGCGGGGGAGATGTGGGTCTACGCTGTCGCCTCGTAGCTTGAGATGCAAGTTGAGCTGGAGTCGGGAGAGCTGGCCAGGGCTCAGCGATGACACATATGCAACGGCTAGGTATAACGTGTCCAGCATATTTGAGTCGAAGCTCTTGCTTGGGTTTCTCCTCTTCATCCTCGACCATTATGTGTTCAGAGGGAGGTTTCAAGCTCGGCGAGTGAGGAGCAGGTGTAGACTCATCTTCCATGGAGATCGGAAGCAGGTTCGCAAGTGCCGATGTATCGTCAGGCTCGGGTTTAACGATGACCATTGGCTGTGGGTCTTGAGTTGTGGAGGGGGCAGCAGTTGTGTCTTGCTCCATGTCTTCGTCGACGTCAACAGCTTCGATCTGTGGGTTATTCTTCTGTCGGGCGGATCGCCTAGTAGGAGCCAAGCTTGGAGGCGCCGCCGCACCCCCTTCTGGCTCACCTACCTGACTGCCCTCTATACTATCGTCCAAATTCGACCATGCGTCTGACATTTCGGCATCCTCTTCTTCGTCTGCCTCTACGCGCTTTCGTTTCTTGGCAGCCGAGGAGACTCTAGGCCGCGACTTGGTCTTGGGTGCACGTTTGGGCTTTCCTTTTGCCGCTTTACCGCGTTTTTTTTTCGGTGGTTCCGGCGTGGGGGTACGCTCCAAGGAAGGTGTGGGGGACCGTTTGGAAGCAGCGACGGGGACAAAGTCGCGTGTCTGCGAGTACTCTGGTGAGATCACGGAAGAAAGCACGCGCGTTACAGGCACTGACCTTGATAAGTATATCGTAACTTTCGGCTGGCTTTAAAAAATACGCGAATTGGTAGTTGTCTAGATGGAAAAGCGTAGATAATATGCCTAAGTAAGAAACGTATCTGGAAGCAGATACTCTTACCGCCTCGTTGCACTTCAACAACTGACTGGCCGGCTTTCTTCATCGCACTCGCGCTCAAGCCGGACGCGCCAATATGACTTTCTTTAACAAGTTTTGGGCCGATCCTGATTTAACACAGCAAACTGAATCATTAGTTTGTCTTGTTTAGCGGAAATTTGGTTACACTCACAGTGGCTTCAAGTCCGCGATGATTTCCTTCAGGATACTCCGAGTCATCCATTCAACATGATTCTCGTCCAGATAGAGATAAAGAGGAAGAACGCTGTGCTCGCTCACTCGCAGATGATACAAGTTTCTCGTTTGAAAAGACATTTTATTAAAGCAAGCTTAAGAATCAACAATTCGGTGATGGTGGCGGGTCTGATCTTTCGGGTGGCTAGCTCTCAGCAATGACATCATCTCAAATTCAACATGCAGTAAGCGCCCGACAACTAAAATTCGAGTGTTTTCATAACTCGCAAACATTCAACTCATTGATCAAAAGTAACAATTGTTCCTTCTGGTACGCGTTAGGCTGGGCTACCAGAAGCGACTCGTCCTCCCACGTAGCTTTCAAAAATTATCTGTGTGAACCATTTAGTTACTGAGCTTGTTGTCTTTAGGTATATGTCCTTACGAACTACGTTGCTCAAGCATATCGGCATTCTCCTTGACCACCTTCTTCCCTTTGCTTTGGATTATATGTGCAATTGATGCATATACAATGAGCTCTCCCGATACTGACAGTGGAACGTCTTCGGCCTCAGTCTCCGCGTCCATGGTTGGCTCATTCCGTTCAGACTTTTGATCCACCTGAAGACGAAAGATAGAGATACTGGTGTTATATATTCCACGTCTCGAGACATCGCATGTAGCTGTGTAACCATGGCCGTGTAAGAGTACATTGTGTATGAGTTGGCTGATAGTTGCCCCGTGTGAAACGAGAAGTATAGCAGGCTGTAAGGGGGGTGCTGAGGAGGTATGACTGGACGACGAATCTATCGTGTTTGTATCGGGTACCGGTTCATTTGGAATCGAGTCGACGTTGGATGGGAGATGGTCAAGTAGCGGAATGATTGTGTTATCCCAAAAGTCGTTTAGGCGCAGTTTGATAGAGTGAGAAGGTTCAACCGATGAAGGTAATGGGCGCCTGGCAGGGGCTTTGGTCCCGGAGAGACTACCCATATTCTAAGCGCGCCGATGGTAAAGCTATTGAACGATCCAAGTATGAACCCTACTTACGCGCTCCCGCAAACGAGGATCCAAAACAAGCTCGCACTTGGGGTGATAAGCTGCAATTGCTCGAGCTGTCTAATTCCGCTCAGGTTCGTTACAAGTTCATCAGGACATACGTGCTAACTTACATCGGCCGCGCGAGTTGAATCGCTTGAATATCGTCGGCAAAAACCCCCTTGGCTCCGGAGCGGCGATTTGCTCCGGATCGCGTACGAGCTCAACGAGCACGTGATATAATGCTCCAGACCACTCCTGACGTATTCAGAGCCTCAAATGGCTGTCTCTGGGGAGATTCGGAGAGCAACATTCCAAGCTCGGGAGCTCACTGGAGCTCCATTCTTCATATGGATAAATTGGTCTTTCATCAAGGGAGCTTAACAATGATGTTATAATAGAGCATATACTCGAATTCACATGATACATATAGAGTGAATGGTTTGTCTACGAGTAGGAAACACAAGCCTTCTGCAACAGAGCTAACTCAATTGAACAAGTCTCAATTTAATGTGGGAAACACAGCCAAGATGAGCCCCCATGTACCCTGTCCCCTTGTACGAGGGGGAAATGCTAGCCCTAGCAATACGACGCTTTCGATTCGCGTAGATGTCCCGACTCGAACGAGCCATTAGCGCATGAAATTCCTGTTAGAACGAACAAAAAGCATTAGATATCACCTCGCGTTGGCCTAACTAATGGTTGAGGAGAAATTCCGCCTAAAAACCAAAGCAGGAGTCATAGCGTGCAATGAGCCTCTCAAGTATCCGTAAACTCACCTAACTAGATGAATAGCGAGACGGATAGTTGGACGAATCGGGGTTGATGTGGCGAGAGGCGACGGGCGTAGCAGCGGAAGCCGAAGGGGTCAGTTGGGCGTGAACGATCGAAGTTTGTAACCTTGAACAAATAAAGCAGTAATCAGTCAAGTACTCAATTAAAAGCAATACACTTACTAGGGAAAGCAGCCTGAGAGATTCATGCGTATAACAGTTGAGGGAAGGTCGTGGCGGGCTAAGCCACGCTAGCGCCAAAGGAAATAGCGAATTAATACATTAACTTACTATATGAGTAATGCATGCGTGCGTGCGATCTCGTCTCGGTATGTTCGTTGATTTATCGTGGTCTCTCGTTCTGACTTGTGGAGGGAGGCGGGCGACAGGAGATCGGAGGCGGGAGAGGACCTCCAATCCGATTTCTGCTTAGGGCCGGCCATCCACACTTTGAGCTGAGGCTTGAGAAACGACTGTTGCGCGGCTACATTCACCTCAGCGGCAACTTTTGCTCCAGGAACGATCAACGCGGTAAATATATGTAAGCTGATGAATATACCTGATTGGCTGCTGACTTGCTTCGAACGATTGAGTGCCTGACCGGACAGACCGAGCTTGACGCTCTCATTGTTCCCTATAATAGCATTTACCCTCGCCGCCTGTGGTCTACCACCAGCATTGTCACTTCCACCCCTGCTCCTCGCTCACCGATAATATCACAAACAGTAAGCACGCCAACTCCTACAATTTTCAAGTCTTTAACAAACATTCGGGTACGTAGTAAGCTAGGTTTTACCCCAACCGAACCGACCACTGATCGCACACCCCGCACGCTTGTGCCTTCGCTCACAGTTTCCACAGGCGTACAATAATTCAACGACCACTAGTGACAGCGATACATGCACACAAATGGATGCTACTGTACTACGACCAACGCTCACACCATTTCCACCGTCTGGTGGCACAACCTGGGTACGTAAATCCATGCTCAAGCCACAAGTACCGTAGTTGACCGCCCCTTCTCCACCATTCAAAACCAAGAATCGACCGAATCATACGCCCACAGAGACACCTGCAGCCTGGTGCGTGGGTTTGTCAGCGGTCTCCGCGACACCTAGCCAGGACTTGAATGTATGCTTTGGGTTGAGCAAGTCGAAACATGATCGCGCGCACTGCGACACATCTTGTTTCTCAGGCAACATGTACATGGTTCCTACTATTGCATGTATACTACTCCTGTGTTACGAAATATATTCTAGTCCCCAAACCATTGCCTGAGAAATCGTGTGATCTTAATTGCTGGATCACCACCAAGACTCCCGAGTGTAACACGGATGCTTGCGAGTGCTCGTGAGAGCCAGCCTTACGCTTAAAAGCACTCGAAAGGTGCAGTATTTGGCTCACAAGCGCGAGTCTTATGCTCGTTTATTCCCCGGAGCGCTCGTGAGAGCGTATCGTGTGCTCCGAATGGCCCCGGATCGCGGGGGGTGTCTCCATGCGCTCCTTCGCTCCAGAGCGCTCCGGAGTGCTCTGGAACTTAGAGGGATTTTGCTGAGATGCTGCAATAAAATTTACATCTTCCAAGGCTTTTCCAGCTGTGGCCGCTTGTGCTCTGCCTAGGAAATTCAACAATTGAGTCAAAGGTTGGATGAATTCGCCTTCTCACCAGCATCGTTCAGCTGGGTGTCCATTTGGCCCTGTATGATGCCTTGTCTATTCTCGTTTGTCTCACCATGCCTTATAATGTATATCAAGGCGCTTGTGTGCATATCTATCGCCAAAAAAAAAGTTGTATCAAATCTATCCAATTAGGTTGGGTTTCGCACCGAGAAGATAGGGTATAGTGAATTGCGGGACAGCGGCAACAGACAGCTAGTCACGTGACTCTTTTACCCATATCTGAGTCTTAATTACCTTCGGATAAATGGCTTTGCCTGACCGCATCTCAGATACGCACTTGCTATTCGGGAAGATGGAGTTAACCTACTTCGGTTTGGCACGAGTGTCTCGGACAGTTCCTGGGGCTGGCAAACGCACGGCCGACCTCTACCACCTCGCAACCTAGTCGGACTGCAACGATGGTCGGCATCGCAAGAATTGGCCCGGCGCCGCTCATTGCTATAGGCATGATGCACTGTGGATTACAAGGCAAGGTGTTTTTCATTCAGACTAAGAAAACGCGTTTGTTTTATTTACCATATGCCAACTAACTAGGCATTTTGGTTCCAATGCTTGTAGCATTCTTGAACTCTAAACGAAGCGACAACAAGTGGTTTAAAGGATATGTGGTCTTTTTCAACGTACTTATCATGGGGAAGACCACGATCCATATCATACAAGGGTTTGACGCCTTGAATCAGATGCCGCCTCGCCCGTTCGTGAGTGCTTGTCTCAAGTATTGTCAAGGCACCTGTGCTGAAAACATTTAGTTGATGAGGGCGGTTCCTGCTTTAACAACATTGTTGGGTGCACTCGTCCAAGGGTTCTTTATCTTCAGATGTTGGCGAATCTTTCAACAGCGTTGGGCGCCAATAACCCCTTTCGTAGTCTTGTGGATCTGTACCGCCATTTTTGGAATAAAAGGAGTGAGTTGACGTGTTGTTGACGTTGAAATGAAGTCGGGTGAGCTAACCGAAACGTGCTATCTCAAGGCAGTGGATCAGGTAAGTTAATACCATAAACCACTCGATTTCAAGCTCAACAAGACACCAATATCAGTCTCAGCTTGCATGTAAGACCACTTCATACGTTCCGCGTGGTTTGTTCTTAAATTTTATTGAACGGTAGTTTTTCTGTGGTTCGGTGGCACTCTTCTGGTAGAGCTGAGTACTACAATCACAAGTGAGTATGCTGAAATTTACCCGAGCAATCAACGTAGGACCTGATCAGCTTAATCTAGCCATAATATACATGTATCGCTGGCGCAAGGGTAAGCCAAACAGTCCTATTCATATTCGTAGATAATAATTGGGGCAACTAGATTTGGGCAAACACGATGGCATTTTTTGTTCAATCTGGCAAGTTATATGGGTAAGGCTTAACTTGTTTTCGGGTACGCTTGGCTAAGACGATGCTCTGTCAAGGCATCAGCAGCCCCTCCACCTATCCTTCTGATTGTAGCCGTTATAGACACGCACATGGTGAGTTAAACGACGTCCGCCCCGCGCATATAATCACTTTCGTCCATCGTAGGCCAACGGGCCATCACTTGTGGCCTTCTATTGTATGGGAATATCGGGTAATATATCTCATTTCCCCCCAACTCTTTAGTTTTTCTAATGGATCTCCGCAGGAAAATTCTTTGCTCTCTCTTTGATGATTACTCTTCTGGGGTAAGATGTCTGTCCTCACACAAGCTCACACAGTATTGAACCGACTCTAGGCGTGGCTATATAAACAAAAAGCTACAGCAATCCGTGGAGCGCTCGGATCCGTCAGCTACCCCATCAGAGATTTCTATGCAAACATGTGCACCGACGTTTGTTCGTGGTGAGGTAGGAAGATTTTAGCACTTTGTCGGCGGCCGACATTCAATTGTTGTTTATTTAGGCTTCAGCTTACGAATTCGACGTAAGCAATAGTTCTACTACACCTCAAATCTTCACTATATCCAAGAAAATCGGCCAGTCTGCGAGCAATACTGAGGAGAGTTACACGGTATATATGTGTCTCATCCTGGAAGCCTCTGCTGATCACACTTCCCCTCGTAGCACCAGAGATCCTTAATTTCCAAAGCCGAGGGATCTCAAGAACAATCGGTCTAACGACTAATTCGGGATTCTTTGAGACCAGCGCAGCAGCGTCTAAGCATTTTGCTGTGACTTTGGCATTATCTTTCAGTTCTTCTGGTAAGTGACATAAGTTGTCACGATTCCTAACTCCCTTGGAAAATAATAGGCTTGTTCATAGGTTCACCGGTTTACACTATCGTATTTTCAATGGTCGATACACGATTAGGTCCTATGCATACACGCTGGCTCGCTATACGGTACCATCCGCGTACTTTACATAAAGATTTCTACCAATAACAAGTATTTCTGCCGGTTGAGCTCATAACAGAGAGAATCCGGTTGATGAGGGTATGTCATATGCCCACAAGATATGGGGTTCCCAGTTTGCTCAGATTGTGACAAAGTTACGTTCTCAAATCGTCAGCGAAATGCTTCAAAACTCGAGCGCTCCCTGCTGTAGGCTCGCCGAGCCCAAAGGGATTTGCTAATGCATGTTCAGCGCGCATATACCAAACAGCCGTTGTGCCTCCCACCGAACAGATTACATTCCCATCGCGGTGTCTTCGGGGCTGTGAGGGGGCGCAGTTACAATCGGTTTATATATAGTGACCAACTTTGTATACATAGGAATTCTGCCCTGTAATTTACTGAAAAGGTGGTCCCGCCAGTACATTGGTATCGGATACCGACCGTTAGCTGGCGCCTATAAGTCTTCGTACTCCACCCCCACATCAACCTGTATGACATTACGTTGCTTCTCCGGGAATCCAGTATACACGTATCCCCTTCACTGTAGATTCAGCCAGATGATGATGTCACCACTGTGCGTGTTGTGTATTTGCGACCACCTGGCAAACCCTTGCTCCTTCTATGTTATTCAATGTGCGGGTCGTGGCTGTTCGGATCAGCTTTGAATGACTGCGCGGAAAACATGGCCCAGTATCCGCGTTCTAGAGTCCTGCCACAACCTCTTTTCTGTATCCTCCCAAGTGGTCTCCGCCATGGCGTCTTGGACTTGGGGTAGCATCGCTCTCAGCGTCACTCTTGCTTGGATTGTCAACAGATGGTTGAGGTACCAGAAAGAGCTCTCCCGGGTTCACCATATTCCTGGAATGCGTTTATTGTTTGACCCCTATAGGTATGTCCCAAATTATCAACTCAAACCTCCACAGAGAGTGACAGGTGTGTCAGCGTGTTAGGATTTCTTTCGCCTCCAGTGAAGGGTGTTTTTCTTGGAAGTACATTCCAGTGGGATATGAGGGATTCGCGTGGGTCTGAACGCTTTTGCACTCGATTTAAGTTCTAACTTGTCCCCTAGTATTTCAAAAGCTTGGGTCGGACGTGTACACCCTAGTAGGGATTCTCAACGGCGCATCTGGGTACCACGTATCAGACCCCAATACTATAAAGGTTAGCTGTGCGTAGTTGAGCTAAGCCAGCAAATCCACTAACACAACTAGAACTACCGCTTGTAGCAAATTGTTGCACCCCGTAGCGTTTTCACTAAGAACCCCGAAGATTATGCTCCTCTTAGAGAGTTTGGTGATAACTTGGTCACAGCTGAAGGCGAAGAGTGGAAACGGCAAAGGCGTATCTGCGCGCCTGCGTTTTCTGACGTAAGTCTGGCCATCCCATTATGGTCAGTCAAAAGTAGCCAACTTGCGTCTGTCGGTTAGCGAAATAATCGTCTAGCTTGGAAAACGGCCACCGAATTTACGAATGAAATTATTTCGAGCTGGAGCGACAACAAGCCTACCAGGGTATCGGACGTATGTCGTGACATAACTCTGCCAGTATGGTACTCCTTAAAATCGCAAGAAGCTGATTACTGACAGCTAAGACTTAGTTCGACCTTTGCGTTATCGCCAAGGCCGGGTTCGGGCAAGATGTCAAATGGAACGACAAGGATCTGCCTCCACCAGGACGGCAATTCACATTCAAGCGAGCTTTATTCACGGTCGCTCCCAATATTTGGCTGCCTCTGGTTTTACCCAACTGGGCTTGGGGGCTGCGAAAGCGTTGGAAAGATGTCAAGCAAGCCTATGACGAGCTTATGGTTAGTCTAGGAAGCCTCAGCTAGCAGGAGTGGCCTCTCACTGACAACTATATAGGCTTCCTTCAATGAGATCATCGCTTCCCGTCGCGATCAAAGCAACGTCTCCGTCCAAGCGGTCAAAAAGGATGACATACTCAGCCAACTGCTAGAAGCTCACGACTCAGACGAAAAATTGACGACAAACGAGTTAATTGGTAAGCTCACTAAACTTGGCTGTCAACTTGTATGCGCTAATGCCCTGGCATCCGTACGTCTAGGCAATATATTTATATTTATGATCGCGGGGCACGAGACAACCGCTCATACTTTAGGATTCGTCGTGGGTTTGCTTGCATTGTACCCCAACGTACAAGATAGGCTTGTGCAGCATATCGCTGAGGTTCAGCCGGAGGACAGAGAGTTTGTGAGATCCCAGTTTCATTCACCTCAGTAACAGCCCCTAACAACGCCTTCTTCAGATATACGAGGACCATCATAAGCTCACCTACGTGACCGCAGTTCTCTATGAGACGCTCCGGCTGTATCCTGCTGTGCGTAAGATTCGCTGGTCACAGAGCTCAGACTAAATCCACTGACTTATTCAACTAGGTCATTACTATTCCAAAACATGCGTTGGTGGACGCAGAGCTTACAGTCAGTCTCAAGCCTGGAACGACCGAGGTCATCAGCATTCCAGCGTCCACGCGTGTTGGTATACACGTACCTGGATTACACTACAACTCTAAGTACTGGGATGACCCAGAGGATTTCATCCCCGAGCGCTTCCTAGACCCAAAGTGGAACCGCGACGCATTCATCCCGTTCGCGGTGGGCCCTAGGTCTTGCATTGGTCGAAGGTATGACAGCTATTGTAAACGAGTTCCTAGCGTCGTATCTAAATACCCCTCTGTTGCAGGTTTGCTGAGACCGTACTTTCTGCCTTCTTGGTGCGGATATTGTCCAAGTACCGTGTTTCGATCGACGAGAGTAAGTTCAAGAGCATCCCAGGCGAATCGATTCTGGATCGAAAGGCGCGATTCCTGCGCCCAAAGGCTATTCTGTCGCTCGCGCCCCCCAAGCTCCCCTTGGTATTCACGCCTCGAGATTAAATGTGTATCATTTGCCAGTGTACGCAGCCTCTGTGTCCTTTCCCTTGGCTCTCTATAGCGATATCCCTATAATATATCTGCCTTGGTGTTCCATCGCCGTGTTGAATAACAATATGGTCTAACCAAGCTGAAATCCCCCTCTCCCCCTCAGCCGACTGAAACTGCACATCTACCATGCTGCTCTCAGTCCGCATATATTAATGTCCTGAAGAAACCCCATGAGAAAATGCTAGGGTGGATTTGCTGAGAAAATGACCTTTGTCAAAACATCGGTGCTGGCGCCGACTAGCTCGAGAGACATGATTTGAAATGCAGCTATTTCTGAATACATGCGCTCGAGAGCGTTCACTCCAACTCCGCTCCAACTTTCAGACGGTTCGGCCAAAGATAAACCTGTCCATATATCGTCATAGAATTTCTGGGTAGTGAGAAAGAGCGATTGCAACAGAGGATATCCTATCACCCTCATTGCAAGATTGTCAGTCGGGCTTCGTTGAGAAAGTGGCACGGCCAGCATACCAGTTTTGGTGCATGCCAGTGCCAGCCAAGCAGCCACGGGCCGCGGCAGTTCGGATAGAGTTTGAGTGCTATGTGCACACAAGGTGGAGAAAAGGCTACTCCGACATCCCCATCCTGAAATTGGCCCATCACAAGGATAGGCGCACGGACCCTTCCCCGAGCGCTTGGAACTCTTTAAATGCCCGAGCCCCTATGACGAAGACACATGTCACTATAAGTATTTGCTTTGTGTCTTCCTGGGTACTGTATATCCTGCTACTCTGGCCTCCCACTATGGCATCTTGGACTTGGGGTAGCGTTGCTCTCAGCATTACACTTGCTTGGATCGTCAACCGATGGATGAGATACCAGAAAGAACTATCTCGGGTTCATCGCATTCCTGGAATGCGCCTATTATTCGATCCTTATAGGTATGTCTCAAACTGCTAACTCAAGGCAGATGATAACAAGTGCGCTAGTTTGATAGGATTTCTTTCGCCTCCGGTGAAGGGTATTTTTCTTGGAAGTACATTCCAGTGGGATATGAAGGATTCGTGTGGGTTTGAACACTTCTGCAGTCAGTTTGACTTCTAAAATGTCCTCTAGTATTTCAGAAGCTCGGGTCAGAGATATACTCGTTAGTGGGGATTCTTAATGGCACACCTGGATATCATATTTCAGACCCTAATATCATCAAGGTCAGTTGAACATATCCAAACTAACATGTATACTCACGTAGCTAAACCTTCCGTATATACATATAGCAAATTGTCGCTCCCCGTAGTGCTTTTACTAAGAGAACTGAGGACTATGCATCTCTCAGAGGGTTTGGCGACAACTTACTTACGACGGAAGGCGAGCAATGGAAACGGCAAAGGCGTATCTGTGCGCCTGCGTTTTCCGACGTGAGTCTAATCACCCTACAACGACTAGCTAAAAATAACTAACTTATGTCTGTTGTTTAGCGAAACAATCGTCTGGCTTGGAAGACAGCCACCGAGTTCACAGACGAGATCATGTCAACATGGAGCGACAATGAATCTACTAAGATACCTGACTTTTGTCACGATATAAGTTTACCGGTGCGATACTCATGACGGTTCATAAGAAATGTGCCATTAACGTTTAATACTCAGTTTGATCTTTGTGTTATCGCCAAGGCCGGATTCGGACAAGACTTTAAGTGGCACCACGACGATCTGCCTCAGCCGGGACGACAGTTCACGTTTAAAGGTGCTTTGTTCGTGGTCGCCCCCAACGTTTTGTTGCCTCTAGTATTACCCAATTGGGCTTGGGGGCTGCGAAAGCAATGGAGAGATTACAAGCAAGCCTATGACGAACTCATGGTCAGTTCATAAAACTTCAGATAGTAAATGCTGCCTCGCACTGACAAGTATATAGGCTTTCTTCAATGAGATCATCGCCTCCCGCCGTGATCAGAGCGGTGCCTCGGTCCAAACCGCACAAAAGGACGACATACTCAGTCAGCTGCTAGAGGCTCACGACTCGGACGAGAAACTAACAACAACCGAGCTGATTGGTAAGCTAACTAAACTCAACCCCGACTTGTATGCGCTACTAACTTGGTATCCGTACGTCTAGGCAATATCTTCATCTTCATGATTGCGGGGCACGAAACAACTGCCAATACTTTGGGATTTCTTCTGGGCCTGCTGGCATTGTACCCCGACATACAAGACAAACTTGTCCGGCATATCAAGGAGGTTCAGCCGAAGGATAGGGAATTTGTGAGACCCTGGTCGCATTTAACTTGCTCGCGATCTCTGACAAAACCTCTAGACTTACGATGATCTTCATAAGCTCACCTACGTGATTGCAGTCCTATATGAGACACTTCGGCTGTACCCATCTGTGCGTAATATCTAAAGGTCGCAGAGCTCATCCTAAATATGTTTACTAGGTTTTAACCATTCACAAGCATGCATCGACGGATGCAGAGCTTAAAGTCAGCCTCAAGCCTGGAACGACCGAGGTCATCAGCATTCCAGCGTCCACGCGTGTTGGTATACACGTACCTGGACTACACTACAACCCTAAGTACTGGGATGACCCGGAAGAGTTCATCCCCGAGCGCTTCCTAGACCCAAAGTGGAACCGCGACGCATTCATCCCGTTCGCGGTGGGTCCCAGGTCTTGCATTGGTCGAAGGTGTGAAATCTCCCGCAAATATCTACGTACTGTCGTAGTTGAATGACACTCCTCTCCAGATTCGCTGAGACCACGGTAGCTGCTTTCCTGGTCCATGTACTCTCCAAGTATCGGATCTCGATTGACGAGAGCAAATTCAAGAGCGTCCCAGGCGAATCGACTCTGGACCGTCGGGCAAGGTTCCTGCGCCCAGGTATTGCACTCTCACTTGCGCCCCCAAAACTCTCCCTAGTCTTCACGCCTCTAGCCTGAGTTTTGATTGGCGGTGATGTAAGTGGTCCCAGATATAGTTTGCTTAGCTCTGTATACCCTCGTCCCCGGAATATAACTACATTGGTACTCCAATGCCGCTGCGCGCATCAATATGGTCTAATCAGGCTGAAGCATCTCCGCCCCTCGGCCAACTACAACTACGTATTGCTCATACTACTTTTAGTTAGTCCATAGTCATGCTTGGAAAGATGCCACGAGCGGCGGCAACTATGAGAGGGCTAGAATTCGTTGTAGCGTGGTTAATCGTCGATATAATATGTATTGGCCCCCAGCCGACCATGCTTCGAGTGTTCATCGTGAACCCACACGCATACACCCATGTTTTATTATATGGTGCGCTACTACTCTAGAGTTTCCATGTCCCTAGCTTACCTCCCCCAGTCCTCGAGTTGGTCTGTGCACCGCTCGCCTTCCAGTTTCCAGTTCACTAGCACGCGTCCAGCGCATGTATACACGCTCTATCGTGGCCGTCGCCACGCTAGACTAGCGGCTCGGCTCGATTTAGTTATCATGTGTCAACGGTTAACTGGACAACCTATCGGCTACATATCATGCGTTCACCTCCAGTAGGCCGTCTATATGGCCGGTAACCATCATTAGGCCAGTTAATCGTCCCACTCACTTAATGGCCACAACAGCAGCCTACTGGCTATCAGGTCCACCAGTGAACCTCTCATGTGATTGCCTCGGTGGGTTGCCTGAATTGGTGGGCTGATAAGTGGGTGGGCGGGCCAATGCTTGACTGAGGGTCCGCCTAGTGCGAAAGCAACAAACCCGTCAAGCGTCGACGCACGCGAACGGGCATATTGCAACACAGTGACGAACAATAAAATAACCAGTATCTTAATAAATCAGTCCGCCTAACTGTACACTTTGACTAACCAATAAGCGATATCCTTCCATAAGACACGGGCTGGTAGCATATTCGTTACCAGGTGTTCCATATTAAAGACCCCATACACTTATGAGATGCTTTGTTGTTGTCCCTAATTTACTGTTTTTCTTTGTGTATTCACCCATGCATTGTCGCAAATAACCTAATGCTGCCAAGGCAGTGTGTGCGAACCACTTTTGATATCGGCGGACTAAGGGAGCAAATTACTAGGGACAAAAATCTGAACGCACGGACCCCACCGAAGAGTATAAAATGACTCGTATCCTGCACCTTCTACTTTTCTCATACTTACCTTGATGGCATGTCTGCCTTCACGTACTTGTGGGCATGAGGTGTGGGGGCTGGCCATAGCACGGTGTCCACCTCGGACTTATTAGTTGGCACCTGCATCTTGTCTGGTCCTATGGGCCAGGCACTGTCTCAATCTTTTCCAGACCTGTACTGGTCCTCGGGCTGGTCGGGCTCCTCTTTCTTTTGAAGCTGCTAGGCCTAACCCTAGACATTTCTCTGTATATTGGGCATATATCTAGACTTGTAACATGGGAACCCAGCTCAGGCGAATAATCTTAAAATGCTTGAGATATATTGACTAAGAATTCACAAATCATCATTAACTAGCTATTCTGGCGGAGGAGGTGCAGCGCAAGCTGCAACGCATAGGCCTTGTGCACTAGAACAAGCAAAGTGGGCTACTGGTGTGGCTAACCCAAACGTGAAAAATCCTATTCGAGGGGTTAGCCAAATACACGTAAAACTCAGCAAATCTTAACATGCTGACTACAGGTGCTGCTGTTGCGCAATATGCGACATAAGCTGGTGGTATTAAGCAAATAATGAGCGCCAGACATATTACTGCTGAAAACCGGTGCGACTTACCAACATAACAAGCGGAGTAGCAAATACCAAGCTTTACCGCTATGCTGGTCGGATCGCGTCCTTGAGGGATTGGAAGTCCATTCATGATTTATATTTGGGGATGGAACACAGTAGGGAGAAATCGACGGCCCTTAACCGAAGTGCTTGGGGGGTGTTAAGTAGCTGCTAACTCATGGCTCAAAGTCGGGCAATCTCTTATAACCGTATGTTAATTCATATGTTCTGACGGAGGAACGAGAGAAATTAGGAGTGTAGGACGCTTTGGGACTGCCTTAAATATATCGATACGAAGTAGTCGGCACCTCCATGTGGGTAGCCACATATAGAATCATAGCCACCTGATGTTTGCAGACACGAGATGGATCCATTTCTCTCTCTCGAGATCGAATTTCCAAGAGAGGATTTAGGATCATCGTAGCGTCGATCAGCACGCGGTATGCTAAATCAATCTGCGTGGCGACCATATGTTGAAGGTGAGCTGAGAGTGGTAGCGTCTCGTAAGCATTCCTCAAACACGTGACCAACACTCTCGAGTGGCAAATTTGATTTTGCTCGTTGGCTCGATCCTCTCTCAACCCTCCTGCCATGCTTAGGCTGGGTCGGCGCATTGTTCGTCATGCGTTGCGCCCAGATATTCTGAATCGATCAGCTAGGCCCTCGTCGACATCGGCGACGCCTGGTCCGGCGCTGCCCTCCGATCCAGAAAATGTTAGGAACATAGCTCTTCTGGCTCATATTGGTTTGTAAAGTCACCTCCACCCGACAACTCGAGAACTAAAATATAAACAGATTCTGGGAAGACGACTCTCACCGAATCGATCCTGGCCGCTTCATCGTACAAACCAGAAGCTGGGACCGTCGATACCGGAAGTACGACGACCGACTTTCTCCCTGCTGAACGAGAGCGCGGCATCACTATCCAATCTGCTAGCATCCCCGTCGCCTGGAAGAAATGGACGTTCAATCTGATTGATACCCCTGGTCACGCCGATTTTGGGATGGAGGTTGAAAGTGCGAGTCGAGTAGTCGACGGCGCTGTAGTACTTATGGATGCTGTTGAGGGAGTCGAAAGTCAAACAAAAGGCGTTTGGAGCCAGTTGGACAGGTAAGGTAAGTTATTGCCTAACGTCTCTTCGTGGTTTCTTCATCCTTGTTCGTAGGCATCAAGTACCGACTAGGTTCATGTTTATTAATAAACTGGATCGTGCTGGAGCATCTCTTCCCTCTTCAATATCGTCTATTCTTGCTCATCGGCTTCACCCTGCACCTATGCTCCTGACCCTCCCTGTTGCCTCTTTCGATTCTGAGCTCTATGCCCGCGGCGAACCTGGGATCGAAGGTTTGGTTGACCTTGTAAAATGGGAAGTCTGGCGCTGGCCGACAAATCCTGGCTCCGATGCTAAACCTGAGCGACTCCAGCTACCTACTACCGAATCTGAGCTTGAGAACTATGCTTTGTTCCCTCCTTCGCATCCTCTCGCTGCTCAACTGTTACCTGCACGGGAAGCACTTTTGGACAGCTTATCACTTCGTTCCCCGGAGCTCGAATCAGCAATTCTAGAGGCTCCTGCCGATGCTTCTCCCTACTTGTCAGTAAACAGTTCACAGATAATCCCAAGCCTTCGTTCACTGGTTGCCAAACGTGAGATCTTGCCTGTATTTTGTGGTGCTGCAGCGAAACATGTCGGTACAGAACTGCTTATGGACTATGTTGGTGAACTGTTGGCCAGCCCTCGAGATGTTCATCTGGAGGGAGCTGTCGAATCTGGTGCCAAGGTGCAGATGCTCGCCTGGAAGGTCGCATGGGATAAACGCAAGGGCTGGATGACGTTTGTACGGGTTTACTCTGGTATGTCTGGGCCTTGCTGCCCTTGGGATATTTACCTACCTTTCTTCCAGGCTGTCTTACACGAAATATCACGCTCATCAACACTGCTACACACGAGAAAGAACGCATCTCCAAGATTCTCTTGCTTTACGCAGATGAGCCTCGAGAAGTTGACTCGCTCCCCTTTGGCGCTGTCGGCGTCATACTAGGTCTCAAACATACTCGTACGGGCGATACATTAGTGGCAGCTACCCTGGACCACCAAGCAAGCAAACAGCAAAAGCCCAAGGGGAGCGCCCCAGCACCTATACAGCCCAGCCCTCTAGCCCTACGTTCTATTATTCCTCCCCCAGCTGTGATATCTGCCTCAGTCATCCCCCAGGCCCATGCAGATATTCAACCCGTCACAGACGCCCTGCTTGCGCTTACTCGCACAGACCCATCGCTGCGAATTACGGAAGACACGACAGAGGGCCAGACGCTCGTTCACGCGCTGGGCGCATTGCACTTGGAGATCGCTGAAGGTCGACTACGTGACGAGTGGGGGGTGCGTGCGACGTTCGGGAAGCGTAGGGTGACATACCGTGAAGGATTCACGAATGAGGGTGTGGAGGTCGACGAGGTGCTCGAGCGCGACGTCGGCGGGACGAAGATGTCTGCACGTGTCAAACTCGCAGTACGTGCGCTCAACCCAGAAGAGGGTGAAGGTGACCCAGCGTGGGGCGGAAACGTCGTATGTTCTGGTGCCGGCGCCCCCCTCCAAGCTCCGGCTACGACATCCGAAGCTAGTATAGTACCTGTTGATCCTGTCCTCCTGGGTCTCCAGACTGCACTCTCGGCGTCCCCGCATACATCCCTTGCGCTCACCCGCACGCACGTTACCATCCTTGAATCACCCCCGACGAACATGACGAACCCGCTCTCAGCTGGTGCAGGCGCACATGCATTACGTGCCGCTCTCCAAGAAGCGGGAGCAGGAGCCGTTATGGAACCATTTGTCAGCGTGCGGGTGCGGGTGGGAGAAGAGGCGGTTGGGAAGGTCGTGAAAGACCTCACTGAATGCGGTGGGGAGATTTCAGACTTGGGACTGGACGCCTCGAGCGACGCGGACGTAGGAGCATATGCCGCAGCAGGAGTCTACATCCCTCCAACGATCGTTAGCCCCGCTGCGGGTGTGT
This sequence comes from Ceratobasidium sp. AG-I, assembly GCA_015039395.1. Taxonomy (NCBI): domain Eukaryota; kingdom Fungi; phylum Basidiomycota; class Agaricomycetes; order Cantharellales; family Ceratobasidiaceae; genus Ceratobasidium; species Ceratobasidium sp. AG-I. Next base: position 456,214 of record MU132151.1, on the reverse strand, counting down.
CCAACGCATCGGCCAAGACAGGAAGCGGAGCAGGCGTAAAAAGGACAGTACACGCGGTCGCCCCTCTAAGCCGCATGCTAGACTATTCGAATCGATTGAGGGCTCTGTCGGCCGGCACAGGTTCGTTTGAGATGGCTAGTGCAGGATTCAGGGAGGTGGGAGAACTACGGAGGAGAGAGATTTTGATGGAGATTGGGAGGGCGTGAGCTGCCGAAAGACCGACGTGAACACTAGATCTACTGTATTCCACTTATCTCTTGACACTCCCCTGTATACCACCCTGCAATAGATAGACAGCCCAGCTCAATACAATACGCCCCAAAATGCGCAAGTTTAATTTCGCATAAATGCACTCCACAATTTTATAGCTTGAAACCGGCTTGAAACCTAGCGTGGTGTGTGGCACGAGACCTCCACTCTCAGCTTCTTACTGGCAACAAATGAAACTTCTAATCAGCAACTCAATAGGCCGTGATCACCACCCCAACAACAATTAGGACCTGAAGAAGCGCCACCTGGTGTGCGCCGATCACCGCCGCACGTAAGATACGTGACACACGTCGCCAGGATATGACCTTGAGCTAACTCTTCAATCTGAATATTTCAAAGTTGAAATTCCATCCATGTTTTGCATGTTGTGGATTCAAGTCACTGATATATTGATTATTTCGACACACGTGCGTGAATTGTTATCTTCAACAGGTTGAAAAGGAGTACGTCCGCTTATCCAGAGGTATGCACAAAAAGATTTGGTTTACAGAGTATTTGAGACCCGAGTGAGAGAAAAGAAATGAGAACGGGTAGAATGTTTGGCGAGGGAAAAAACCGGCGATTTAGAACACAACCTATTCCTAAGAGAGGGAACAAACCTGACAGCGAAAGACCACACGACCACACGACGAACAGTGTTCACACAGCGATGAGCGAGCTCCCACTGCTCGCCCTCGACTCGGCCATGCTGAGCGAGCTCGGCCCTGGCCCAGGAACGCCAAACGGATCGGGACCTAGCAGTGCTTGCTGAGAAGAGGCGTCCGCAAACAGCTGCTCGTTCGAGTTTCCGTCCCTGTACTCGGGGGCCGCGGTTGGCAGGTGTTCGCTCGAATGGTTGGGCGTGAGATGCGGCGTGACGAGCGTGGAGAGTGCAGGCGGGGCGTCCCACTCGTTCTCGACTGGCCGATCGAGTTCGACGCGTGCATCGGCTTCGGTCGGGTGTTTTGCTGCGACCATGAGGAGCGAGCCGAAAACGAGCTTGTCGATGAGAGCCTTGTCACGCGTGCGGATTTCGAGGCGGATGGTGACGCCTGGTGGCTTTGAAGCTTGGCCGGGAGAAGAGGGAGAAGAGAAGAATGGGAAGCGAGAGGCCGAGGGTGTTGGTTTTGGGCCTTGGTTTTTGATGTTTTGCTTTACTGTGAGCTGGCCGACGCAGATATGCGCATGCGTTGGGCCTGGGGGAAGCGATGTATCTGCGATAGTGTAGACCGTATAAGGGAATCCGCTCGAAGGAATTGCCACGCGTTGAAAGTGCAGAGGAGACTCGGAGCCTGGCAGGCAGAGCACACGAGGTTCAGACCTAGCGTTAATTAGCACACGACGCCAGATCAGTCCGACTGGATCCATATAAAATGAATGGAAAAATACACACTTGAGAAGCAAGTCTTTGCCTACGCTCTTATTTCGACGTAGGACGTCTGAAAACTCGCTCGTGTGCTCGCCAATCGTGACTCGAGCGCCACGTTTCAGCGAGGCCTGCTTGCCCTCGTCGACGGGCTGCGGTAGATCCCAATCAATAGCACCAACAGTGCGCATGGTAGCATCGCGTGGGTTGAGGTTGAGAAGAGTGGTGGTGCCCCCCACGGTGACAGACTGGTATGATGGCGGAGGAGCAACGCCGGACCTGTTCGATGCGGCCGAGCGGGCGAACGTGCATGACAGGATGGTCTTGGCCCGGGCGTGGAGGACTTGCTCGACCTTGGGTGGTTTAGGTGAATCAACAGAGGGGAGTGCGCTCGAGCCCGCGGTGCCAGCCATGGTGATGGAGATAACGGGGTTGGGGTTGAAGAAAGAACGCATGTGCTGGTTTATATGCTGAAACTGCCGACGACTGACGTTTGATCCTCGTATCTTCCGGCCACTAAGCATACATTTAGAACCCTAGTAAATCCCAATCGAGCGCACCACCTAATATAGCCACATCATTACGTGTTCCTATCGGAATATCGATTTTCAATCCCGACACGCAAATCATTCTAAGACGCGACACCTGTCAGCAACTCTTAAATACTGCTTTATTTGGAATGGCTTGTTACTTATATGCCATAATCCAGACGCATGATCTGGTCGCGCTCCAAAAGCTCCACCTGTTGGGCCCCTGCCCCCTGCTTAGTGATGAGCACCCGGAGAATTCTCCTCCTTGACTGAATGCTGATCGCCCGATGGCGCATACACTTAGTTTTCTTCTTCTCGTCCATGGCAGATATCCGAGACATCAGGTGTTGTTGTGTTTCAGGTACAGCTCCAATGGCGGCAGCGGCCGCCTCCGACTGCACTCGATGCACCATGATTTACTGGCCATAATAGATATAATCTCTGTTTAGTTTCCGAAGAGATACCTCATGTTCTTCGTGTGAGACAACCTACTTGAATGGGCGCATACACCCTATGGACAGGAGCGTGGTATTGGGTTGAGTAAAACGTTTCTTCTTTCAATATGCACTATATTTCAGACTGTTACAATAAGCTACTTGAACTGAGCAAGCCACGGCACCGTAACATCCAAAGTCTCCTTCGGAGCCTCATTGACGAAAAAGTGGCCTGTACCCTCACCTCCAATCTGCAGGCTCGTTAGCTCCTGCCGCGAGCACAGAGACCCCCAGATCTCATCCACGGGGAAACGCCGTCGAAGATGCATAGAAGAAAGGGCCAAGACGGGGACGGAAAATACAGGCAAGCGTGCCTCGAGCCCACTGGACTTGGCGTCCTGTTTGTTACGATCGAACGTGGCTGGATCGATGCCTGACGCAAGGTCATACTCTATGTCAACTGTCGCTCCAGCTCTGTACTATAGGATATAGATGTAGTCGAGTTAGGTATGCCGTAGTCCGTTGAATAAGTCAGGCTTACGTCTTCGCATGCCGCCACGATGCGGTCATAGCCTGCCTGGTCCCCTGTCGTCAGCGGAGTGATGGCATCCTTCTGCCAGTCGAGAAGTTCGTCGCTGACTTGCGCGGCAGAGCCCGTCCAGCTCTTGATCGTAAAGTTGAAATAGAACTCTGCTTGTGCCGAGATCAACGTTTCGGGGAGTGGGGCAGGAGACGCTAGAAAGACCTGAATCGCATCCCCCACTTAATTTACGTTCAATGTAATAAAAGGAAACACTTACCCAGTGATGGCTTTTCCTAGTCTCATCGTGTCTTTGCTCTCCCAGAGACATGCGTGCCCACATGAACGGAGTCGGGACGATGTCTAAAACAGCCAGACCGATCACCAGTCCAGGTGCGTCGAGAGCCATCCGGTACGCTAGTCGAGCACCGCGATCGTGTCCGAATGCAATGAGCTTCAAGTCATTAGCTCCTTTAGAATGAACCTTCTGGACAGTTTCAATGATATCTTTCGACCACTCCTTTTTAGAATGAGAGTGACTGGAGCCATCGGGTGATGGCGTTTTCGTGCTTTGACCGTACCTATCCAGGGCCGGTTAGTCGGTCAGGAAGAGATTAGTGGGGACTAGACTCACCCAGGAAGATCGGGTATCATAATGTCAAAGTCGTCAGGCAGGCCTTTGACGAATTCATTCCACATGGTGTGGTTTTGGGGATAGCCATGGATGAGTAAGAGTAACGGGCGGCGCGCGGCCTCTGGATTCGCACTCTGGCGGTACTGAGCGAATATCTTCGCGCCAGAAGATACAGTCGTTGTGCTCGCTTTGAAGCCGTCCATTTTGTGAAGTTTGGTTTTGGTCGGTAGTTGACGTCAAGGATCGGGTCGCGCGTTGTTGATGTGGGGAACTGTTTGGGTCTCGACCTCAGCTAAGCGCCTCAACTTCCATACTGTCCTACCATGAGCTACGGAGGATATTCGAGCCCGCGACACGGTGGCGGACGTGGTAGACGTGGTGGAGGCGGAGGAGGTACGATAGAGTACCTCCCTCTATGCTGATATTTGCTAATTTTATTCATAGGTGGTCCCAGGCATCACCACCCGCCGCCAGAGCGCCCAGAGGTCAAAATTAAGCGGGCCATTATCAAGTTTGGAGATTCAGATGTAGGCTAGAATGTTTATGTGTTTCTATAACTGGCTTAATAAGTTCATAGGACCCAACGCCCGTGGACGAGCTCTCAAAAGCTGCTGAATATTTACGGGACAAACTGCCTGCCGACGCGTCTGCTGTCGCTCAGGGATTCAAAGTTGGGTGAGTAAATTCACTCTAGCTATATTGTCATTATTATTCAAGCTAATACATGTGTTATAGTATCTGTGAAGAGCCGCACAAGATTCCGTACTATGCTGCCCTTCTTGCCATCGTTTCTTCTGGAACTTTGCAGGAAGAAAACCCAACACCTGGCGCAGCGAATCTCACTCGACCAGTACTGGAAGACCTCTTCAAAGCCTTCCAGGCTTCCCTAGATGCACTTGCTTGGCGGGACATTAGGTTTTTCGTGAGTTTATTCGATAGCTTAGCAATGTTCGAAGCTAACGTTTATGTTTGTAGACTATCTTCTTCGCCCATCTTGCCAACTTGGGAATGATTAACCCTGAATCTATTGTTGCATTGCTGCAATCGTATACTGTTGTTCTCGATGAGCCTGGTGTATCCCAGTCACGAGCAACGAATGCCGCCCGGTGCATTGGTGAAGGTCTCATTCGGGTACGTTTGTTCCTCCTATTCCTCTCATTCAGTCTAAACATACATCGTCTCATCTCTAGGTCGGCAGTGTATTACACCCCGCCCACGCCTCTGCTGTCACAGACCTGGTTACTGCTATTCGAACACACTATGATTCTATATCCCCTGCCGCACGGGCGCTCTTCCACCCCATCCCATCCCTGTCTTTCTCGCCCCCACCTGCTCAGTCAGGCAAAGCCCACGAACTTCTTGCCTCTCTCCTTACCACACTCGATACCCTGGCCCAGGATAATTGGGCGCTTCCTGTGTGTATCCCCCAACCTGAGACGGAGTCGGTGGTAATTCCTCAGATTTTGCGGCTCGGGCCCGAAGATAGGATGGATGTACCGTCCGTGCTTGTCCCTCCTGAGGTAGAGGGGGCGGAGAAGGAGGGAGAGGAGACTGGGATTGAGTGGTGGGTAAGGATGTACGACGACGATGTATGTTATTTTCTTAGGTATCAGGAAGCGTGCACTAATTTAGTATGGGCAGCTTACTCCATCCCCAGCGACACCACTTGGGTATACACTCCGAACGCTATTTGTGGATATGATCAATATCTACGAGGTTAACCGAAAAGAGGGGGCTCGTATCCTTATGGAGGTCCATCGTTGGCTTTCGATTGGCACTTTCCGTCCTGAAGGTGACCGTGAGGCGACTGGAATTGTGCTCCAAAACTGTTTGATTGAGGTATGATTGTATCGTGCGATGTATGAACGTTCTTCTGATCGGCTGCTTTCCAGGCTGTCCTGTCCCAACTCTTCCATCTTCCGCGTCCAACTCTCAAACTCATGTACCACGCCGCTCTCATCAACGAACTGTGCAAGCTCTCGCCCCAGACTGTTGGTCCTGCTGTTGGAAAAAGCTTCCGCCGAATGTATACGCTCCTCGCCGGTCCAGATGTCTCGGAGGATGGCACAGCTGGGTTGGACGTTCAACTGGCGCACTTGTACGCTGAATGGTTCGCATTGCATATGAGCAACTTTGGCTTTGCATGGGTTTGGAAGGAGTGGTACGTTGTTGAACTTTGGTTTGGGGCTTGTGCTGACGGGTTATGTTTCTTCATAGGGTTCCTGATCTGGAGCTGCCCGAGTACCACCCCAAAAGACTGCTGATGCGCCGTGTGGTGGACTACGAGATTCGTTTATCATACTACGACCGGATCGTCAAAACTCTTCCTGAACCCATGGCCGATCCTCAGGCAGGCGTACTCCCAGCTCAAACTCCCGGGCCAGCCTTCGGGTACGATAATCCAGGTATATACATTTCCTGCCCCAAGCGTACAAACACCTACTCATGGACTTTTCACAGATCATCCTCACTTCCAGATTGCTCAAGATCTCCTCGCTATGATGAAAGGCCGCTCCAAATCTGATGAAGTCGCAGCTCATTGTGCCGACCTCCCGCGCAATATCCCTCTCCAACACATGGTTATGCAATGTCTCCTGCACGTCGGCGCGCGGTCCTTCAGTCATTTCCTCAACGCTGTCGAGCGTTACCTCCCTCTCTTGCGCGGCGATGCCGGGTCTGGTTCGGGTTCGGGTGGTGAGAAGGACAAGTCCAAGGCGCGGTCGATTCTGTGCGCAGCGGGAGAGTACTGGGCGCTCAACAGGCAGATGGTCGGCATTGTGTTTGACAAGTTCATGCAGTACCAGATTGTCGACCCGAGCGACGTGATCGAGTATGCTTTTGCCGCCGGTACAGTTGTAGGGGAGGAGAAGCTCGAAGGAGAGGGGTTGACGGCAGAGCGGTGGGTACTTGTTGAGGCGGCGCTGAACAAGGCAAATGGACGTGTGGTTGGTGCGAAGCGCCGTGTGGCCGCACTGAATAAGGAGGATGAGGATAGACGGGCACGAGCGATTGCGAACGCGGGAGGCATTGGGATGGATGTCGATGGCGACGCACAAGCTGGTAAGCTTTGCTAACTCCCCCGTATTCTGTATATTTTCTAATACCTGCTTTTAGTCCCAACCGAGCCTGAGATTCCCATCTCTCAGAGTCTAGTCACCGCACAAAAAGCTCTCGAGGCGCTTACCAAGGACGAAAAGAAAGTCTTCCAGAGCGCGGTTACTGGCTTCGTGGAGGCACTCACCAAAGCAGGCATTCCGTCTCCAACTCCCGCCGAGTGGGCTCGTTCAGACTGGAGCGCATGGGAGTGCTGGGGTTGGTACCGTCAATTCTGCCGAGCGGTAAGTACAAGAAATATTGTCCACCTACTATTGGACATAAGCTGACTCGAACGTCTCATAGTTTGTACCACAGCTGCGGGTGTTTACGGACGCATTGCAGGTTGATAGGGAGACGCAAGTTGGCGCTTTGATGGTGAAGACGTGGGAGACTGCATTGGGATACGAAGTCTAAGCTTCAGAACATAGGATAGGAGGGAGGCAGTAGAGCCAGTCTTGTAATTGATTTATTCGTGCCACCGCAATCCGTAAAATCAGTCAGTTGGTTGCGTATACCGCACGGGATGAAACCATTGGTGGCGATGGCTTGGTTGCAACAGTAATCACGCAGAGTGGTTGGTATCAAAAACACTTGATTCATACATAAGTTCTATAACAATCCTAGGAGGCAAGAAAATGTACCCCGCTGTTACAAAAGAGAACAAACGAAACCGAGACATAATAAAAATGATAATGAATCTAAGAAACCCATGTGTGATAGACGAAAATGAAGGTTCACATATGCCATATCCATCATACAGCGACTCGTTTGGGAGACGAGCCAGGCTCGAGCTTCACAAGAGACCCGTCCTCCGCTTTCCGCTTGACGCCACCCAACTTGCCCGCAGCGCCCGGACTACGTGTTAATGGCGACCCGGTCAATCGCTCCGGCGTCCTTGATCGACTTCGCACTGCAGTACCAGTCGCACCCATCTCCAGCCTCAGGCGTGACGCAAGGGACGTCGCTTGTCCAGCCTCGTCGTGACACGTCGCGTGGTAAATCTTAACGGACATTTCATTCAGAGCGGTGCGCGGCAAAGCTGTGCGAGAATAACGTACCTGTCCCTTCACATTTATTGCGTTTCTCCATACCCATTCTTCGTCGTCTTCAAGATATTCTGACTTGATAGACTCTTTGCAGATTGGGCAGACGGCTGGCTTGGCTTCCTCGCCAGGTGGTACAATAACAAACGAAGCGCGCAGTTTGGCTTCCCGTTCGACTGCAGCAGCGGCTTGCGCCTTGACAGTCGTTACACTCTCACCCGCGTCTCGGTCTCCATGTATCCAATCCTACGCGCATACAGTCAGTTCAACGCTTCTGATCCAAACGAAGAATAAAAGGATAACTTACGTCTCGCGCAATAAACCAACTTCGGCTGTGTCCTCGTCCCGTATTCTGACTCGCTTTTCTGTTTTGTTTGAAATGCAAATCAAGATGGTCTTCCATACTTTTTTTGCCTGCTTCCCCAGCAGGGAAGCGCATGGCGCATTGTTTGCATTGAAGAGGTAGACGATTGTACAACATGCTTGCCATCTGAGAACGCTCCCTGAAAAAACTTATTAGACTAGATTTCCTAGTATGTAGCGGGCCCGTAACGTACCTTTGAATACTCGCAGACGTCAATTGTACACCCATCGACAAAATCATATCATCATATTCCTGATTCCTGCTGGCAGCTCCCACGTCTTCCTGTTTCACTGCAACCGCGTCGGCAGCAGCAGGCTCTTGCGTAGCCGCTGGCATGGTGATAATGCCTGCATTGATTAGGTTCTGCAAAAGATCGCTTGGAAGAAGGCTAGATGGTGGCGCCGCGCTTGGCTGTTGCCCTGCACTGGGCTGACTTGGCGGTGGTGTTGACGTTGCTGACGACGCGGATTGTAGAAGTGCTGCAAGGTCAAAGCTTGGGGCAGGTGCTGGCGCTGGCGGTACTGGCGTTGACGATTGAGATGGGTGCTGATAGAATGGTGGCTGCGTAGGCGCCTGAGCAGGATATGCAAAGTGAGGCGCTGGCGCAGATGCGGGTACCGGTACCGGCACTGGTGCTGGCGCGGGAGGTGGAGGCTGCGACGCAGCAGACGCCTTAGCGAGACTACGGAGCTGAGTAAGTATTGCACCTAATTCGTCATCCGATGCAGTGCGACTCTGTACAAGACTACGAAGCTACAGAACGAGTGTGTCAGGTAGGAAGGAGGGATGCAAACGATAGATAGACTTACCTGAATCAGCACCTCAATGTGCGATGCAGTTTCTTGATCGGCAGGATTCATAGCAAGCAATCGCTCCTTGCTGCTCAACGTAACATCAAGCTCGAGTAGAACCTGGTTGACACTGGGTCGAGTCTGTACCAAGCCGATTAGAGACGGAGCAATGACAGAAGAAGAGATACATACCTTCGACGGTCCAGCCACCCCATCAGCATCAGACGCACCACTGCCCCAAACGCCACGTTCAATAGTCCCCTGAGCGGTCGAGCCAAAAAGTTCCCTCCCATACTGGGCAGTTCTCCACGTGACCAACATCTCCTCCATCTTGCCTCGTGTGGGTGCATCCACATGATGATATGTATCTAAAAACAGGCGGACGATAAACTTGGAGAAGTAAGATATGTACGGCTGCCCAATGTTCTTCGCAATCGAATCCAACAGATAGAACGGTGGCAACTTGATGGCCGCTGGGACCTGGCGAGACAACGAGTCAGTTCATCGATTAACCCAATTTACGGCAGTCAAGGAGAATTTGCTGGCCGAGACAAAGGATCGCCGCAACATAGCCATAGTCAAGTCATAGACTAGTCTTGGCGGCCACACGATCTTACGGTGTCTGATTCTCGACATTGTATGTAGTACAAATACAATAGAGAAATAGTCCGTAGAAATATGCTATCCTCCCATCGAACACGTAGCCCAACGAGTAAGCAGAAAACCTCAACTCACCTTCGCAATGTGCCTCTCGATCGAGTCGGCGATTACCGGCGCCATGGGGGATTGGGCGTAGATTTTCGAGATATAGCCGAGATGCTGGATAATGGCCTTGGAGTTGAATGTTAGCGTAGCCAGCTGCTCGTTGAACATATGATAAAACGTATTCGCGTCGCGGATGTTGTCCGGGAATGGCGGTGGTGGCGGTGGTTGTTGCTGGTAATAGGTCTGCGGATAGTGGTTGACAGGGGGTGGGTAGGTTTGAGTCTGCGGTCCTCCAACCTGCGAATGGGAAGGGGGATAGCCTCGAACGTATGCCATCTTTGAAGAATAAAAGTTCGCTCTGGACCTCCTTATGGTTACCTCAATGACGTGGACGAACCAACACCAAAAAAGCTAATAAAATAATTGCAGAGCAATGAACTCTCGCTGGTAACAGGCACACTGTATACTGTGGGGGCTCGGACGGCAGAGACAAGAGACTCGATGAATGGCCACGCAGTTGGTGTGGTGGTTGTTGCGAGACCGTGCACCTGGGAACGCTGCCTCTTGATGCTCCGCTGCTGACTCACGTCACAACATGTCACTGTAGTCACATGTGATGTCACGTGAGCCTTTGTCACCACATGCACTGCGCATGCAGGCTAAAACAGCCCGCAAGGCATTGCACTCTTATCAATCTATCGAGCAACTTCCAGAATATGCTATCGCAACATTTTAAAGTTCTATGTTCTTTCCCTCGTCTTCTTTAGCCCTGCTTCTTGTCTTATTTTTAATTTCTATCAGCCTATATTCCGTACGCCATCGCTTTTTCTCGCCACAATCTTATTCTTTTTCGGTTCTCCGAGAATAAGTCGCACGCACTTCAACTTCACCCATGTTTGATTCTCATGTGTTGTGTGCCATGTGCAAGGGGTGCGCCTTGGCACGGGGACTGCCGTTTGTAGGTGTTTTGTCATACACCTCGATGCTGTACGCGGGTGATACTTTGCTCGCCTCAAGAATTCAACCGAAAGCAGCCGAAACATAATTTACGGGGATATATGCACGTTGATTATTAGATTACAGCATCAAGTTCACTACTTCTCAAACTCGGCGAGATAGGCGGCCAGATGCTTCTCGACCTCTGACTTTGAAGGGATACTGCTCATAGCGCCCGGGTGCTGAGTCGAGAGCCCGGCCGCAACGATGCTCGTCTGTAGAGCTAACTTCAGCCGCGGCAACGCAGATCCCAGGTCAGGGACGCTCATGAGGGAGCCTCGAACCGGCAGCAGAGCACTTAGGCAAATAAGATAGACAGAGTTTAGGCCACTTACCACAAAGATACCCGAGAAACGTATCCCCCGCACCTGTGGTGTCTGCAAGCCGAGGATGAGCGTCTAAACCCCGATGCATTATTCGTCCGGGACGCCGCTCACCCGTAACCTTGACCTTCGCAGCCGGCAGATCCAACGTTTCCCGGCCACTTGGCGTCGAGAAACTCGCCACCGCTCCCCGTCCACCCAAGGTTACGACAATGCCAGGGATGCCGGCGAACACCGGTAACGCGACTAAAGCACCGAGAACCTCCGGTCCGCCAGAAACGGGGTGCTTTACTTGTTCCCCGAGCGTTCCGAGCAGCGTGTTCGCTTCGCCTTCGTTGACAACAAGCACTGAAAGCTCATTCCAGGGAAATGACCGGAGCTCCTCCGGCGACAACATCGGCGAGGGGTTGAAGATCGACACTACCCCTTGACGGTGTGCGGCGTGTAAAGTGTCGACCGTATCCGCAAGCCGGATTTCGTTCTGCAGCAACAAGTGCGTGTGATATGCCTGAAGGGCCGGCTTGTCATTCGGGTACGAAATGTGGTTTGTCCCCGGGAAGAGGAAGATGGCGTTCTACAGAGGCCGTTCGGTCAATTAGCATTCCGCAGCCGCAAGTTTCAGTCCAAGTCGCCTCTAACCCCCTTCCAGCAGGGTACGTCACTCGTTCTTAGGCCCTGCCCCTTGCCCCGCAAACATTCCTCGCTCAAAATAACGTCACACGACGCCAATACTCCCCCCTTTGAGCCAGGAGCAACAACACCCCTATCCACTCAAGACGCCGAGGAAAATAGGCTTACCTCACCATCCGGCGTGGTTTGGATGATGGCCCTCCCACTTGGCTGCGCATCGTGAACAATCATCAAATCGGTCCCCACTCCTCGCTCTCTCAAAAAGTCCTACAGCCGGCCGGTATCAGATATCCGCTTGACATCGAGTCGATGTATAAACACCGATTCACCTTGAGCCAAGCCCCATCGCTCCCGACAGAGCCGGCGAAATCCACAGATGACCCAGACGCTGCCACGGCTACAGCCTGGTTCGCGCCTGATTAATAATAGCGAGGGGGAAGGGAAGCCCGTGACCATCGGGTTCCCAGTCATATGGATTGATTGGGCGTCGGTTAGTAGGGTTGCATGGATTGGGGTATGGGCAGAATCTTCCAACCTTTGCCGCCAGGCCGTTGAGAGTATCCAGTTGAGGATATAGTTTCGCCTATAAGAGTACATCCATGAGCGAGTACAGCCCCAGCTCGCTAGGAGAAGTGCGAACCTGGATTAACAATATGGGGCACCTGGGGTAAAAGGGTTAATGTCGAGACAGTGGTAAAACCTTGACGGCTCAAGAGAAACTTACCTGGAAAAATTCATCCTGCTTGCGCCAATGCACAAGAGCCCTTATTTTCTAGCGCCATACGAGAGCAAGGTTGCTGCCCACCATGTTGATGGACCCCCTCACGAGGCAGACGGGCGCTCCTTTTGCGGTAGACATTTTCCGTGGCCCTTCTTGTTCTCCTTCCAGATGGACGTAAGCAATTTAATTCGAGTCTGAGATGGTGGTGGAGGGATGTAAGATCAACGAGAGATAACTAAAGATTGGCAAGGGCTTGCTCGAGGTGATTAGATTAGATTGCTTTAGATCTAATCAGCTAATTTCCAACAGTGTATGCTCGGAACGGCAGCGGCATCAATAGCATCCGCCGACACATCCTCGACACCCCTCAAGACCTCAAACCCGGCCCTCTCTCTCAAAGTGAGTTGTTGAATCTATGTTCGGACAGTGCATAAAGTCGCACGTATTGCACTCTGAGGAAATTTCTGGCTCAAAATCGAATGAAATGGCTGGATTGAGTATTCAGCACTTGGATGGACAAATCCTCACACCAAAACCACCCAACTTACCCTCACCCAGAGAGCTAATAATCTTATTCCACCCGCCCAGATGCGCGATATCCACACCACCGAGGAGCTGACCGTCCCAGAGAATGTCACTCTGAACATTAAGTCGCGGCTGATCACCGTCGAGGGCCCGCGCGGAAAGCTCACGAAAAATGTCCGACACGTCAACATGGATATCCAGCTCATCAAGAGCAAGGACAACAAGGTCACGCTCGCGGTGTGGCAGGGAGGGCGCAAGCACGTTGCGTGCCTGCGAACGATTAAGAGCTTGATCACGAACATGATTACTGGTGTTACCAAGGTGCGTTTTAGTTTAGCATTTGGCACGAGATTAGGGCGGAATGCTCATTTGGTGTATGGCATATAGGGCTTCCGCTACAAGATGCGTGCGGTTTATGCGCATTTCCCCATCAACTGCATCATTGAGGAGAACGGCCGCAAGGTTCAGATCCGTAACTTCTTGGGCGAGAAGGTACGGATTGTGTAGATGTGGGGCGTGAATTGGAGTCTAACGGGATGAACAGCTTGTGAGGAACGTTGACATGCTTGACGGTGTTACCATCAGTGAGTCCAAGGCGCAAAAGGACGAACTTATCCTTGAGGGCAACGACATCCAGAACGTCTCCCAATCCGGTGGGTATATTCTGTGCTTGTGTATTATTCACTTGGACTCATGCGTCGTTCTGTATAGCTGCGTCCATCCAGGGTATCTGCCGAGTCAGGAACAAGGATATCCGTAAATTCTTGGACGGTAAGCATTTGCCTTTTTGTCTAAGCCATCTGTCCAACGTTCCTTTTGGTGGATAGGTATCTACGTCTCTCACAAGGGGGCGATCGAGGAAGAGTAAAAGAGCCGCATTTGCCTGTACTATTACCTTGTCATCCTCACCCCGCCATGCTTTACACATGATGTTCATTGAATTCTGCCTTTATGCCATGGTCCCTCGCACTCAGTCGTAGTTATGCTATTTCGCTCGTCCTTAAAAGATTCGGAATACTCCCATGAGCAAAAGACAGATTATTCAACACTATAAATCCCATTACATGCAAGATTGGAACGAAAAGACGAATCGACAGCGAATGCGACTGAGGCGCAGAATACCCAACATGCCAGCTGAAAACTACCTGATGAGCGGCAGCAGAGTTCCGACTTTCGCGCGATAGTCTGTGTATTCTTGTCCAAAGAACCTAGTGAGGTATTGCTCTTCGACTAGAACAGATGTGTGTCAATTAGGCGTCGATCAAATGATTTCAGTTACTTACTCCGTATACGGTTGTTGAAGAAACGCCATAGAAGAATCACATACAACACAAATGTGACTGGGTTTTGTAACACTAGCTGAGTGCCTAGGCCCCAGTAGAAGAAGCCGACGTATGATGGATGCCGTGATAATCTAACGTACTCGTCAGCGGTGATATAGGAACCATGATGGCTGAACGTACGAGTAGATGCCGTCAGATACCAGGCGGTGCGTAACGGATTTATACGTGGCGACGGTATGGGAAAAGTTGGTCGATGCGTGTATCATAGCTAGGGAACGGAATGTCTGGCCAAATACTATGACTCCCATGCCTGAGGTCGACTGCAAGTTAGCTTGCGCGATCGTTGACCCCAGCGCTAAAAATAACTCACCGACGAGCGATATGATTGTATGCGATTTAGACTCTGGCCAGAAGAAACGAGTGATCACAAACTCAGCCAGTGCAGTGGCATGAGCAATATGGTACGCTTTCCCATTGTCGAGCAAGAATGCTGCAGGATGGGGCGGGAGCGGGATGTTGCTTAGCTTGGCGCCAGAGCAATGCCGAATCCGGGTACTCACAGTCCACACTCAGTTTTTCGCGATTCCAGCCAGCAGTGACTGCGAATTCTCCCCAATGAAATGCTGCCCAGGCCGCGGTGAAAAATCCAATTTGGTACGTGGCCCAACAGCTGCCAGGAATACCACCAGACAGAAACAAACCAGCGCCTAGCGTGAACGCGATGCCCAGCCCTGCAGAAACCATTGCCACGGCCAGAGGAGTATTGGGAATGTTGTTATGAGGGAGCTCATGGGCTGCAGTGGGGACTGTCTCCAAAGGATTGCGGGGTGGGTCAGGCATAGTGAATCCGTTGGTTGTGCGGCGAGTGGTGGGAGGGGCAAATGAAGAGTCTTTGGGAGGCGAGGAGGTGCCGTTCGGTGAGCTGGATGCCATCGTTTACTTTATTAGTCGGAGATGGGTGGCCACAGTGCCAAGAGAGATCTGATCGTCGAGGATCCAGGCTATTGTTCACGCTTGCTTTGTCGACCTGTTTCACGTGGCCTTGGCGCTACGTGCAATTCACGTGACAAGAAGCTTATGTCACCTCTCAGCTGCTTTAGCGCCGAACTGACGCAAGACATAACGCGTCCACAGATACTTGTTGACGCTGATTCATTCCAGTTCCCACACATTCATGGCTGATTCGGTCAAGGTGTAAGTTTATATATGGTATAGTGAGATGTGTGCACTTACTTTCTCTTAGACTTGTCGTGGGCTCTGCATTTGGGTCGATTGTGTCTCTCTTCGAGAAGGTGGCAGCAATCGACAAAAAGCATGGAAAATTCGCCGTCTTATTGTGCACTGGAGACTTTTTCGGGGATGCTTCTGCTCCGGCCGAAGGCCCAGATGAGGTGGCCCTCCTTTTGGACGGCAAAATAGCTGGTGAGTGCACAAACTCTTGCTTCCTAGGTCTACTTATTTGACTCCCAGCCAACTAGTGCCTATGACTACGTATATTTCCCAGGGTAAGCACGAGCTTTCGCCCAAAGTTCTGTCAAGAGTAGCCGAGACGGGAGGAGAGATATGTCCGAACGTTATATACCTCGGTATGTGGAACCCAATCATCTTGGCATACCTTTATTGACAGCGCTAGATACGCATAGGTAAAGCAGGGGTTATGAATATTACCAACAAAATTAAGGTTGGCTGCCTAGGTGGAATCCTTGACGTTGAGAAATTTGCTCAGAGTACTGAAGTGCGTCTAGTCTTCAATGTGAATCCTCTCATCTGACACCACTGAGCAGGACAATACTCCATTTATCAACCAAGCCACTATTAAAACCTTCAACAGCCACCCGTTGCTTGCTCACCAGGGTGAAGGCTCACTGGCATCTGCTAAAGCTGCCTCCTCTGGTGGCAACTCTTCCTCGTGTGTCGACATTCTCATGACAAACCTCTGGTCTCCGTCTATTTCTCGGCTTTCCAACACTGTCTCCTCAGTCTTGACTACCTCTGACGGCCAGCAACTCGACCCGTCGACCTGGACAGCCCCTCCTCTAGATAGCTTGGTCCAGCAATGCAAACCTAGATACCACTTCGCCTCAGCTGGGGGTTCGTTTTTCTGGGAGCGAGAGCCTTTTATCTGGGATGGGGATGACGTTCGAGTTGCACGTTTTGTAAATCTTGGTGCGTTTGGTAGCACTGGCGCCAGCGATGGAGCAGCAAAAAAGCCAAGGGTGAGCGCTCTGTCTGAATGAATTCGATTCTGTGAACTGACTGTTACACTCAAGTGGTTCTATGCGTTTTCAATCGCCCCGGCAGACTCTGCACAAGCTCAAGCGCGACCTGCTAACGCAACTCCAAGCCCTTATTACGTCGCTGCTCCAAAAGTCGCAAAACGCGCGGCCGGGGCTGACGATGCATCCTCCACTGCCTCATTTATGTGGGGCTCGAACCCACAACGACCGGACCAGAACAAACGGCCGAGGACAGGTAAAGTCACTCTCACCATTATGTTTGAGCTAAGGCTAAACTGTCCATCAGATGCGCCTGGGGCATCTCAAAAGCCTTTACCGGCTGGGTACAAATGCAAGCATTGTTCTGAAGAAGGCGTGAGTAGCTTGTCTTCAATTCGGTCTCCCCCAGCTAACGCGATTTTAGACTCATTGGGCCTCGGATTGCCCGAGCAAGTCAGAAGATCGGCCGCCGCCGGGATACAAGTGCAACCGTTGTAATTCAACTGAGGTTAGCCTAAATGCTGTCCCCACGGACTAGCTTTCAAGCTTACCTTTGAACTGCAGCATTTCGTCCGCCAGTGTCCATCTATTCCAGAAGGCTATGTCTGCAAGAAATGCAATGGAGTGAGCTTTGATTATGCTATAATAAAAGCCGAATGCTGATACTTTGACAGACGGACCACTTCATTCGAGATTGCCCAGTTGCGAGTACCGCGAAACGCCCGCCTGAGACGTATTCTTGCCGAGCTTGCGGAAGTAATGAACATTACTTTAAAGATTGCCCTCAGGCCGCTCCCCGACAAGAGCGGCTGAAAGAGATAGGTCGTAAGTAGACGCCCCAGTTCTTCAGAGTTACGCTAACTAGCGTCTATAGCCGACGAGTGCTGGTTCTGTCTGTCTAATCCGAAAGGCAAGTCCTATTTCTTCTTTTCAGTCGATTATATTAACTAATCCTTGTCCTGTAGTCACGTAAGTTCGCACCCCTTAGTGATACCCAACAGATCTAACCACCCCACAGGAAACACCTCATTGTCTCCATCGGCTCCGAATGCTACATCACCCTCCCCAAAGGCCAACTCATACCCACCGGTCCATCCGCCACCGCCGAGACCTCCCCAGTCCCAGGCGGCGGCCATCTCCTAATTATACCTATCTCGCACTACCCAACCCTTTTCTCCGCCCCACCTGAGCTCGCTATCTCAATCGTCGCCGAAGTCGAGCAGTACAAATCGGCGCTGCGCGCCATGTTCGCTGCGAACGGAGCTGCTGCGGTGATGTTTGAAGTCGCAAGGCTGTCTGGACGTGGAGGTCATGCGCATATCCAGGTTGTGCCTGTTCCGAAAAAGTTGGTGGAGCGCGTTGAGCCGGCGTTTAGGGCGAGGGCGGAAACTGAGGGATTGAGGTGGGAGAGTGACTCTGAGGCTGCGTTGGAGGCTGCGAGGAGGGCGGGAGGAAACTACTTCAGGGTGGATCTGCCCGATGGGAGGAAGATGATCTCCCTCATACGGGGGCCTTTCAACCTGCAATTCGGACGGTGAGTGTGTTTCAATTATACGCGTGAGCAATCAATGCTAAGCCACGTTGAGTTCATAGAGCGACTCTGGCAGAGTTACTTGGAATGGACGAGCGAGCGGACTGGAAGGCGTGCCCCGAAGATGACGCTCAACAGCGTACGGACGCGGCCAAGTTCAAAAGGGCTTTTGCTTCGTTTGACCCAACGAATTCATAAGCCTACGCATATCTCTGTAATCTGTACAACTATTTAGGAGCATTTTTTGCGTAGAACAAATCCTGGGGATGCCTGCATCTTGTCTCGGCAGCGTGGGCGGAAACGTGTCGGATCTGAAACAGCAAGTGGAGCGACTTGTGCCAGCTTTTAACTGGGGGTATGTTTGAAACTTGGTTGTACTTCACGATAGCAAGACACTGCAGCGGCATCTTCAATATATTTGAAAGTACTAATAAACATTCACACTACCAGAGTGCTACATACAAATGATACAAGTTTAATGAACAAAACACACATTTTAAGACATTTTTCCAATACATCGCAGACTCGGGCAAACACAAGCGAGCAGGCACGAAAAAGCAAGCATATAGTAACAGTTGAGACGCACGGGTTGAGAATAATTGTACAGTGGAGCGAGAGGCTTTAGTTCCTCAGCGGGTTAGGACTTGGATTTGACTCTGCAAAGAATCGATTGGTGTGCCTAAAAAAGGCAAGTCGAAGCGCGGTAACGGTGGTGGCTGCTGCTCATAGGCTTTGAGCCAACGTTCTTATTCGAAGGTTGGTACATATGCTAATACAAGGTTAGACTCGCGTTAGCTGCGATGATTGTGAAGAGACTAACCTTCTTGCGTTGCGTCTGCTCCCACTGGACGTATGTGGCGTGATCGTAGGTCCTCGTGTGCTTTGCGTCAGAGGCAGCGCGATTGCGACGCCTCTCATCGCGACTGAGCGCGCGGTGCCATTTGCGCCAGTGCTCATACCTTTACAGGGTTTGTTCGCGTCAAAACAACGGCTGGAATCAAGAAGCATGGCACGTTTACACTCACCAGTACTCTGCATCCTGAGGATAAATGTAACCATTGAACATGGAAATAAATGCGGCATCAGACTAGAAGAACATAGCGTTAGACGGGAAGTGCTTCGCTTTTGACTAGTGTGTGACTCACAGTCGAGGATTCCCCGGCGCTCGGGGGGCAAGTAGAGAACCCGCCAGATTGCTCCACGCGACTACGCTCCATAGCATAGTCCAGCCCATACCAATCTTCTTCCTGAGCTGCGATGCCGTCGCTCGATGGATCCTCCAAAGGCTGAGAAGACGTAAGTTAGCCCCTATACAGACTAGGATATATGCGGGTAACGCGACCGCCACTCACCTCCGGAACAACACGCTGTTTTCCTTTCCGAATTAGCTCACGGTCTTCGGAATAGACTGGAGATTCTTCTCTACGAGAACAATAACTTTCTAGTTGCTCATCCGTATGTAAACTGTTTATCGTTGTCGAAGGACTGAGAGGTGGTGTGGACATTATCGCTTCAGACGAGCGCCCATCCTCAATCTCGGATATGGACAAGTCCCCCAAAACATGTCCTTGGAACGCGTTGCTGCTCGGTTTAGGGGTCGTGTTGTGGAAGACTTCGGAGGCGAGAGCCTGGAGACTATGCGCGCCGTACACGCCGTCGCGCTCGATGAGCTCGTCGTACTCGCTCAAGTCGAACAACTGGCGGCCGTCGCGCCCGTGGGGGTAGGCGACGTCCGAGCCGTAATATGAGGTCATATCGTCTATGAGCGGACAAGCAGGAATGAGATAAGACACAAGTGGATGCAGATGAGGATGTGGGATGCGCAAGAAGTATCTCGCGTCGCGTTGGTAGCTGTAGTCGTTCGTGGATGTTGGTGGTTGTGGGGGGAAGGAGGCGTGGTAGAGTTAGCGTTGTGAAGAGAGCCTATTTTATATTAGCGTTTTCGGGAGTGGAGCAGCTCCGTCTCAGGGGCCTTCGTTCCAAATAGACCCAACCTATTGCCGCTCCCAATCACCTGCTTCTTTACTCGATTTGGAAGTGCCTCCTATTGGGAACCTTGTATGCCCGATTAACTGTGTAGTTTTAAATAACAATGAGAGGGGACGAGGTAAAAACACTACAGTAAAGTTACACACGCAAAGCAACCCGTGTATCAAAAGTGCAATAAATAAGAAGAAATAGGGGTCACGCCCTGTCTTTCATGAACGCCTCGAGTTCCGCGTCCAGATCGTCCTGCGTCCGCTTCGGCCTCTCGTGACTCGCCCTATCGCCCTCCCTCCGCCTACCATCGCTATCACCACCCCGTCCTCGCCTACGTGGAAGTGGTGCGATCGGCCTGTCCTTCTTAGGCCCCAAGCGCTGGCTGAGTGAAGAGGGCAGGCGGTCGATCTGCTCATCACCGTCCCCACGTTGCGCCAATGCGTCCAATTGTTCGTCTAATTCTGCTGCACGCCGTCGGCTGGAGTCATCCCCATCCTCCCCAGCTTCTCTTCGGCGCCTCATCTCATCCAGCTCCGCGTCCAGGTCCATCCCCTTCTCCCATCTCTCGTCACCCTCCTCACCCCTAGTGCGCTTGTTCCTTCCCCGATCCTCCCTCTGTACCTGATAATATTCGCTCCGCTTCCTCGCATCGCGCAGCTTGCGGTCTCCAAACCGGGCCCAACGCAAGCGCATTATACCCGAGAGCGCAGTACCCCGACTGAGGTTGTGGTCGAGCTGCGCCTCGGGTGGCCACATTTTCTTGGGGACTGGGTGAGCGATGATGAGTGAGTCGGCCGATGCAGTCGGGTCGTCTTTTAGTGATTTGGCAAGGGCCGTGAGCGAGCTTTGGGCAACTTTGGGTGAGTCGAAGATGATGACTGTCGAGCGGTCGTCTACCCATTCTAGGCCTGAGATACGTAAGTGAGTAGAGGTTGGCAAATAAGGTAATATGAGGGGCATACTAGTTGGAGGCTCATCACAGTACATGGCAACGTACTCGAATATCTTTTCTGTGCTAAGTTTGGAGATAGGCTGCGGAGACAGCTGTGAGATATTGAGTGACGGTTGAGATACGGTGGGCATACCTCTCCGTGTAGTAATAACGCATTTGGACGACGTTTATCGTCTAGGTAGCCATGTTAACACAAGTAATAGTTATAGTCAACACAGTACTTACCGTCTTCATCAACGTGTTCGTCCGCCTCTTCCACCGTATCCAGCTCTCTTTTTCGCTTCTGCAAATGAAAATATTAGCACACCGCCAGTCTACTAGGCCCGAGAACACAAACCTTCCCAAGCATGTCTTGCAACACCGGCGCATGGTCCTCCAACAAGTACACCCTCTTCAAATCCGCAGGTGCCTTTTCTCCATCGCCATACAGTTCCTCAGCAAGCAACTCGGTTTCGTTAGCCGCCTCTAGCCCTGCTTTTGTCTCGGGTTGGTCGTATGGAAGCTTAAAGTCAAGAGGCTCGTCCCTTGCCGCTTCTAGCAGATCAGCGTACATAGGCATGGCGGATCGTCGTTGTTGTTGTGTCAATTCAAGTGTCACTCGCGTGGCTCTAAGCGCCGGCACCCCGCAATCACGTAACCATCTGTCATCTCAACACCACGGACAAGTCGAATCAACAAGGCCAATGCTATAGACAAGTCCGTTGGTAACACAGCGCACAGACAGACGGTCACGGTGTACATTTACTGAGACAGTGGGATGGGGTGACGCACGAGACAAAAAAGGCAGAAAAGAAACACAAGTATGGGGGTAGATGACATGTACAGGAAGCGAAATGCGATCAGGCATACATGATCAAGCACATCGAGTACGTATGCATGTGTCTCAGACAAAATGGGTCGCAGTAGGATGTGTCGCTTGAGAAAGTGCACGGTGAATCAAGGGATATGAGAAGGCCCGTCGTCGCCGATAGGCGCGACAGGCGGGCGATCGTACGCAATGGAAACAGAAAGTCCAACGGAATATGACATGGAACAAAACGCAGCAAAATGATGTAGAGGCAGGAGACTAGGAATGCGCAGGGGCATAGAATCAATCTAGGCCCCGTACAGGGCCATACAGTGCTTAATGTGTGTGCGCACCCGACCAGACTGGTCACCTATTCTCCCCATTGTTCGAAGCCTCGCCCGACGGCGATAGCAACCGAGTTCATGCCAAAAGCGTAGCTCGAAGATCCCCGCATTGAAGTGAACGCATCATCCTCGAATGACGGCAACGCAATTATCCGGCCCGAGTTCGAAAATGAGCGCGGGACGCTGGCTTCCCTAGAGTGGAAGTCCATAGGCTTGGCGAGTCCGTACGACGGCTTCAAGCCAGGATGGGCAGGGGCAAGAGCCGACACGCGGGGGTGCGCGGCACGCGGATGGAGGGACGCGCGCGGCGCATCGGACTTCTCCGGTGTCGGGGCAAAGTGCACCATGCGGGGGGAAGGGGTCAACGAGTTCGGTCGGCGCGCAGGAACAGCCGGGTCTTGTCCTAGCGCATCAGACCCTGACAGGGGTGCGCGCCTCGGCGCCGACGCTGGAGCGAACCCTGCGGGGTGCGATACGCTCACGCTGATGCTCTGTGCTCGCCTGTGTGTGCGGGCTCCGGCCTTGCTGCTCCGTGGTTGGCCGCTCAGTTTATCTCCAAAGGCCATAGTGGAGCTCGAAGGAATGGGAGCTGGTGTACGACCGACTACGGCGTCCGCAAAGCTCTTGTTGGGCTGAGTTGCGGATGGAGAAAGGATCGCGGAAGGTGTGGGGGTTGGAAGGTTGTTTGACGGAGCAAGAGGTGCAAGCTTGGGTCGCTGAGGAGTCGCATCGTTCGCAGACTTGTTCAGCGATAGCTCGGACATTGCCTTGAGAACAGGGACAAGTAGCTGAAGCTTATCGCCATCTTCCTCATCTTCCTGTTCCTCCACTATCGTACCACGGCTCCTAAGCGATAACGGCGCGGGTTGAAGTTTGAAGGATGGGGCGAGAGCGACACGGCGGGAGCGCACAGCGACTGGCGGCGGGAGAGCAAGATAGGGCATAGAAAAGGAGGACTTCATATTGGGGTTCATAGCTGCGTCGAGGCCTGGCAGTGGCGAGGGGAGTGAAAAGGGGGTCGTCGGCGTCGTTGGTCTGAAATCGCGCCACAAAGTTAGCATTTAGCTCACTGAATATATCCACATGCTGCAGACATAAACTCACATAGAAGATGCAGTGGTAGATGGCGATGACATGACAAGACCACAGGAGGCTATCTTGAAAGTTTTCGATGGTCAGACTCAGACTGGCGACTTCACCAACAGAGGCACGCAAGACGCAAAAGAGGGCGTATGGACTGTACAAGAGAGTGGAGGTGCTTTGCGAGCGACGGTACGTCTAGGTGGACGCTGGAAGTTGGATGAAGATGGAAGGAAGAGGCCAGAGCCGGAGGACGTGGAGAAGAGCAGAAGCGCTGGATTGACCGAATGAACACTCGCAGGATTTGCACATGTGTCACATGCCGCGCGAATCTGTCGGGAAAACCGCCACCTATTCGACAGGTACCTGACATTCCACGTGGCCGAGCCGGCGCTTACGGACAAACTCAATTTCAGCACTGAATTACCCCGCATACATCTACTCCCGCTCGAGGCCATGTATGCCTCCGTGTCGAACACAAAACTCGCCCAGAGGCAAGTTTGTTTTCTCACTCACCCACCACCCTCCTCTCTCCTCTCACCATGCGAAACCCCATCCCTCTCCTTCTCCTCGCCGGCCTCGCCGCTTCCCCCGCCCTCGGCCGCCCAATCCCTCCCTCCCTCGACCGGCGTGAAGACCCGATGCCCGTTCTCGTTCTCCCTCCAAGCGTCCTGAAGCACACGACACCGAGCAGGGTTCTCCCTCAACAATCTCAAGGACTCATCATCCCTCTATTGAATTCCGATTCAAATCAAGGAGCGACACGCAGTCCTGCAGGCTCTGTCTTGGCAACGACGCTAACCGTCGCAGCTGCGCCAGCAACGCAGACTGTACATGTCGTAGCTGGTACGATGACTGTTACCGTCACCGTAAAGGAGCAACCCGCTGCTCCTACTACCACTAGTCCTCATGAGCCAAGTGAGACCGATTCAACACCTGTTTCTGCTCACGGAAATGAAAATGGGAGCGGAGACGATAAGCCGTTTATGGCGACGTATTTCCCAGATTGGACAGGGGACGAGTTCCCGCCCGAAAAAGTCGACTTCAACCGATTCAAATGGGTTGATTTTGGTAAGTCTCTCGCCTCACTTCGCTTCTGCTTCTCCAACAAGCTAATTGAAAAATTGTATTTGTGTTTGTGTTTGTAGCATTTGCCGTGCCGGATGAGAACCGCCAACTCAAGTTCGAATCAGACAATTCAGAAGACTTGTTGAAGCGTCTTGTATCAGCTGCGCATTCGCATGGGAGCAAAGTGAAGCTTAGCGTCGGCGGTTGGACAGGGAGCAGGTACGTTATGCGCGCTTGTTTCAGCCCAATGCCAGAGTTGCTGAAAAAGACTAATTGGTTGACGGGTTTGTGTTTTAGGTGTTTTTCAGATGCGGTGTCGAACGACGCTAATAGGCGCGAATTTGTCAAGAACATTGTTGCGATGTATCATAAGTTCAACCTTGACGGCATTGACATGTACGTCGGCCGCCACCCAACCGCCACCCCGCTTCGGCCTGACTGATACCTTTGTCTATATAGCGATTGGGAATACCCCGGTGTTCAAGGAGCAGGTTCGAACAAGGTCTCGCCATCCGATAGCGCACATTTCCTACTATTCCTTCAACATTTGCGTACTCAGCTCCCGGAAGGCGCGAAAATCACGGCTGCGACTCAAGTTACACCCTTTGCTGGACCTGACGGCGCGCCGATGAAAGATGTGTCCGGGTTCGCTAAGGTTTTGGATTGGATTTTGATTATGAACTATGATGTTTGGGGTGGTGAGTCTATGCGCATTCAACATTCATTCGGCGACAATGACTAATTTTATGGGTGTAGCATCATCTACGCCGGGCCCGAACGCTCCTCTACGAGATGGATGCCATAACTCGACCCAGCCAGATGCCAGCGCTGCTGCCTCCGTCAAAGCATGGTCATCTGCCGGTTTTCCCGCAAACCAAATCACACTCGGCCTCCCCTCGTACGGCTACGTCCAAACATCCACTGCTCGTCGGTTGGTCCAACGCTCCAGGGGTGCCCGCGAGGGAAAGCTCCGAATCAGGCAAGGCGACGATGGCAATAATAACGAGGACGACGGTGGCATGCAAATCACCGATTCAGATTCAGGCAACGTCCGCGTTAAAGGAGAAGGCGAGGGCGACGACAACGGACAAGTCCAATTCGAGCAATTGCTCAAGGAAGGTGCGATCAAACTATCTTCCGATGGGAACTACGTCGGTGCGGGCGGGTTCAGCCGGTTATGGGACACATGCTCCAGCACAGTGCGTGCCTGAATATCCTCTATATTGTAGTGATGATGCTGATTCAACTGGAATGAGTGTAGCCGTACCTGGTCTCTAAGAACGCTAAGCAGGTCGTTACTTATGATGATCCGGAGTCCCTCGGGATGAAAGCGGCGTTTGCGAAAGAGGCGGGATTGAGGGGCGTGAATATGTTTGATGTGCATGGGGATACGGATGATTGGGTGTTGACAGATGCGATTCGGGCGGGGTTGGGACTGGATTGAGGATAACGGACCTTTAGACTGTACTCACTATAGTTGTATTTTTAGACACGCATGTATTTGTAGTTTGCACAAGGGGCTTATAAACGAACCTGAAGGGACGTTCAACGCATAGCGATAGTATTGATATAACTCAAGAGCACATACACCTCGGACCCAATGAAATCAATCGACCTCCATACCCTCAGCTTCTCGCTTAGCCTTGGCCTCCTTTTTTAACCTCTTGCGCTCTTTCCTCGCCAGCTCTTCATCATCCACGCCCTCGTTCGCCTGCTCCTCTTTCCTCTTTCTCCTCTTGGCCTTTTCTTGCACAGTCGCTTCCCGTTCCTCAGCCGGCGCCACGTATACCTCTTCCCTCTCCTTCTTGCGCTCGGCTGTTGTCTCCGCCTGTTTCGCCTTTCGCTTCGCCTCTCCCCTCGCCTCCTTGTCCTTCGCCTTCAAGAAGTACTCTCCGGATTCGAGCTGCAAGTCCACCTTGCGCGGGAGTTGTGCAGGCGGGAAAGGCGTGTACACCTTCTTCTTGGGCTTTTCTTTCTCCTTCTTCTCGGGCGGCGCACTCGTACCCGCCTCGGCTGTGGGAGTGGGCGCGGCTCCAAGTGGGGTAGCGTTGGCGTCTGTCCCGTCTTGCTTTTCTCGCTTCTTGGCGCTCTTTTGTGCGCTGGTGAGGTGGCGCTTGCGGAATTGGGGGAGGAAGCGGTCCCAGGACTCGGTCGCTAGTTTTGGATCCTTGGCAAGCTCGCGCCGGACCATCAGTTCCTGTAGAGAGATATAATGAATTAGGAAGAGCGACCGGGAATCGAGCGTGTGGAGAGACAGACCTTGATTCGGTATATGGGGTGGATATTCTTCATACAGTCGATGACGATCCTGCGCACTTCTTTAAGCGCTTTGTAGGGGCCCATGACGCTGACTGTGTTGCCTTGTACGAGGACGTAGCAACCGGTGAGGAGCTCAATAGCCTATCAATACGGTACGTCAGTGCACCACAGATAACCCGGAAATGGGAATCCGGCGTCGGAGTGGAGCTACGCTTACCTTGAGTGTGCTCCCGTCAGGACCGATGATGCGCTGTCGGCGTTTGACGAACCGCTCCTTATTACGGACCATGCCCCCTATTTTGATAATGTCGCATGCGACGGCGTCGTCGAGGATCTTGACGGCTTGGCCGATAGCGGTACCACGAGCGAGGAGTTTAACCAGGTCGCGGGCTTTGAAGATAATGTATGGGTCCCAGGTCTTGCGGGTTGTGCGAACGGCCATGGATCCATGGATAAGATCGAGCGTGCAGGCTATGCCCTAAAATGGCTCCATTTAATTAGAAGGTGCGAGGAATAGGGGTAAAATGACTCGCATGATGCTGGAGGGCTGTCGTCACTGCGCTCCAAACTTCCCTTAGATACTTTTCTCGGTATTTTGGGAAAAGGGTAGCAAAAGAGGACTCTTGAGTGAACGGACCACCAAGGTTGTCTTCAGGCTTGAACTCGTCAACTTTCCACTACAACCCAGAGTCAGAATAGGCGCGCCGGATGAAAATTCTACTTGCACTACAGAGGCATTAGTGCGAGCTGCAAATCAAGTCTAAAAACTTACTGGTCGATGTCATCGGTATCCCAAGCTAGAACAACAAGTCAGACAGGCGCTAAGCAGCAACAGTTAAACCCACGCTTCTCCTTGCGGTGTCTCTTGTTCTTGTTGACGGGAGCCGGTACGTCGCTGGTCGAGGCCATGGTGTAAATTGTCTGTGACTAAGCGCCGGGCTGCTAAGCTCCACTGACCGCCGGAGCGTGTCACGTGAGCTGAGGCGGGGCCCTGACGTCAAGTGCGATGACGCGGAGATATGACGCAAATGGGCGGGTTATATAAGGAGCAAACTGCCCTTCCGCACTCATTCAGATCATCACTCGCATACACTCACAATGCCGACCGGTGCTGTCATGGACGCTTTCAAGAGTGAGTACGCCGCCGATTGACCCGTCGTCGCTGTCGCTGACGATGTGCAGACCTCATCCGACACGGCAAGCACGCCCGCGCCCCCGCTGCGCAGGCTGCCTCTCCTGTCGTCACCGAACACCAAGCATCCCACCGCCGCGACCGATCTGACGATATCGGCACTTCCCCCCGATCGTCGGTCAACAGCCGCGATGCTGGCCGTGAACGCGAGCGAGAGACTGCCCGGGAACGTGAGCGTGAGCGCCAGAGTGCGCAGCAAAAGGCCCAAGTCCAGATGCCATCACGTCATGAGTCGTTCCCGCCCCCGCAAGACGGCAAGACGTACGCTCGCGAGGCCGAGATGATTGTTGCCGAGGAGCGCGAAGCTGCGAGCAAGATGCCCCAGTTTCCGACTCTCGAGCGATTCCGTATGATTGAGAAGATGGGAGAGTGAGTGGCTTTCCGTGCACTGTTCGAGTCTCTTTCTGATTATCGTTTCTAGCGGCGCCTTCTCTAACGTATACAAGGCCGTTGACATCCAAAACGGCAAGAAAGTCGCCGTCAAAGTCGTCCGCAAGTACGAGATGAGTTCGACGCAGGTCAGTTAGATTTCCTCTTGGTTTCGGTCTCTCCTATCCCCATATCTCAAAGCTGACGTTACCCCGTCTCTCCATCCTGTGCCTACCCCGTTGACGTGCACCCTACCAGGACGGAAACAAGCATCTGAATGAGAAGTTCAAGAAGAAGGGCCAGCGCGTCACGGAGGTAGGCACTTTCCTCGTTACCTTTTCACTCATGCTACAATTTTGGGGTTGAACTAATCCTCGCATTTGCGTTTTAGCGTGCCAATATTCTTAAAGAGGTCTCTATCATGCGCGGCTTGAGCCATCAGTCCATTGTCAAACTGCTCTCCTTCACCGAGTCTGACGAACACTATTTCCTCGTCCTCGAACGTGAGTCAGCTTTCGTCCTTGGTGCTCTCCGAATCTGGCTGATCATCTATTTCAATCCGATGTCGTCAGTGATGGGTGGAGGAGAATTGTTCCATCAAATGTGAGGTCATCTCGCTTCAAGCGCTTGTATCCGACTGCTGACTGTTCATTTCCCTTGGCAGCGTGAAGCTCACCTACTTCAGCGAACCACTCGCTCGGCACGTTATCCTCCAGGTTGCTCATGGTATTCGCTATCTGCACGAGGAGCGTGGTGTTGTCCATCGTGATATCAAACCCGAGAACTTGCTGTTCGAGCGTATTCCGATCATCCCCAGCAAAAACCCGGTTGCGCGCCAGTACGACGAGGATAAGGAGGACGAGGGCGAGTTTATCCCTGGCGTTGGTGGAGGAGGAATCGGGCGAGTGAAGATTGCGGACTTTGGTCTGAGCAAGATCGTCTGGGACGAGCAGACCATGACGCCCTGCGGAACTGTGGGATACACTGCGCCGGAAATCGTCAAGGATGAGCGGTACAGCAAGAGTGTGGACATGTGGGCGCTCGGATGCGTTTTGTACACTTTGCTCTGTGGTTTCCCGCCGTTCTACGACGAGAGTATCAACGTCTTGACAGAGAAGGTCGCGAGGGGATACTACACTTTCTTGAGCCCTTGGTGGGACGAGATCTCCGCTTCATGTGAGTACATTTTATTCCAAATCCTCCGGCATGGTACTCATGCCTGCTTGCAGCCAAGGATCTGATCAGCCATCTGCTCTGCGTTGACCCGACGCAGCGATACACGATCGACGAGTTCCTCGCTCACCCGTGGTGCCATGTAAGTTCTCTTCCCAAATTCTTCCAAAACGGCCAACTCACAAATCCTAACCAGGAAACCGCCGCTCCTCTCCCAGCTCCTACACCGGCTGCTGTCAACCGCGGCATGCCTCTCGACTCTCCCCTCCTTGCCTCCGTCCGTGGGGGTGCTCGCGACGGCCGCTCTCCCGGACTCGCAACCCTCAAGGAAGCGTTCGATGTCACCTATGCTGTACATCGTGCAGAGGAGGAAGGTGCACGCCGGCGACGAGGAGGTGCCGCGAACGGCTTCTTACATAACCTCAACGAGGAGGACGAAGATGAGGAGGAGGATACCGAAACGATCACTCGGAAGTACGGCGCTGAAGTTGGCCGTGCTGTAGATGAACAGAGGCAACACCGAACTTCTCAAGCCACCCAACAGCAAGCCCAGCAGTCCACCCAACAACAACAATACGCTGGTGCGGGCGGCGCGGACAAGAACTTGGCTGAATCCCATCTCTACCATGGTGGACGAGCTGGGCCTCGCGACCAAGGTACCACGAAGAAGCGAAACGGGGGCGGGTTTGACTTGGATATGAACAACGCGACGTTGTTGGGTAGGAGGCATAAGCGGACCGTTGAGCCGAGTCCTCTTGGGAGGTTCGTGCAACACCAAGACCATGATGGTGGTGTTCTGGACGTTCCTGGAAGCCCAATGCGCGTTGACTGAGCGAGCTGTAGAGTGCCGCGTCTCCACAGATTTATCCCATCTTGTCTTCCCTTTCCCTTTCGTCCTATCCCACCCATTCCATCCCTTCTTATTCTTGAGCTGTTTTATACCGAGCTGTGGATTCCCTTTCCTCATCTAGCCTGAACTTCCATATCTCGATTTGTATGATTTGTAGTTTTGTTTTTGTCGTCTGCGGACTCTACCTTATATACACTGCCATGAACTGAATGTATATTTTAGTCCATCTCATCCCACCTCCGACCACCTAGAAATAGGACAAAATCCGTGATTTTTGTCGTGCGATGCTGAGTTTGAATGCGCTCGGGCCAAATTTGGTTATCGATGACGTACCGACGAGTGAGCGTCTAAATAGAGCGCGTGCTTGAATTGATCATCGGAACAATGTCAACAAACGCGTTTGTTGTGTTGTTGTTGTGGAGAATAACATGTTAGAAGGACGTTAGAAAGAGCAAAATAGTCGGAAGATAGCGGGAAGCGAAGGAGAGGTACAAGGCGAAGAGATACAGTGTACAGCGAATGAGTCGACCAAGGAAAATAACAAATAAACGAGAGCGGCAAACAGATTAGGGAAAGCATCACACAACCCAAAGGAATAAGATAAACTGACCCGAAGAAACAAGGCACGAGCGATTGAGACGATTTGGTCGAGCGAGACACGGAAACACAACAACATCTAGCCAATAAATAATAGATAGCGACTCGACCTTTTTGTATACAGTATGGTAGTGTATGCACGGAAAGCGGACGAACATAGTATAGGATATTTGGCGTGTTTGTCCAGTGGTACAAGAGAAAACATGTTTGTGTGGGGGGTGGGTTCTGTGGGGAGAGGAAATAATTGGTTAGTACGAATGATATTGGTCGAGTAGAAGGATAAGGTTGAGTTGTAGCAAAAGACTCACCTAAGCTCGTCCACAAGACCTTCCCGTACCCGACCCAACCCAGCCCAACGAAATAAAGAGGAAAAATCAAGTCATACACCAGCTAACCAACCAGCCCACCAATTAGCCCCTACTCAGCACTACTACAGCCCCAAGCGCTGAACCAACCCCCGGTCCCCACTCTGCCCACTCGGGTTTCCGTTCTGTGCAGACGCGGTCGCAGATCCACGTATAGGCAGTCCTGCTCCGCCCCTCGGGGGTCCACCCCCACGCGCAGCTCCACCACCTCCGCCTCCACTGCCGTTATTTCGGCCGCTAACGTTCCGCCCGGCGCCACCCCCATCGCTCCCGTTCCTGCCACCAGCTCCTCCAGCTCCAGGTTGACCGCCCTCGGGTTTACGGTTAGCTTCGACGGGGGTCGTGTTCGTAGCTGAGAGCCGGGGCTTTTTGTGTGCGCGCGGGCCGGTGGGGAGGTTCCCTCTATCTGCTCCACGTTCCCGGTCTCGCTCCCTATCTCTATCTCGGTCTCTATCCCAGTCTCTATCCCTATCGCGTTCCCTGTCGTGTTCTCTAGAGCGTTCACGAGGTCTAGATGTACGTCGGGAAGGAGAGGCCGAGCGCCGTTGGTCCGGGGTCGAGGACCTGCGGGCGGGTTGTTGTTGGACTGAGGTCAGGGATTTTTGGACTGGGGGTGCACGGGTTAGGTCAACTTTCGAGCTGCGTTGGCACAGTTTGAACGTCAGTCTGGCTATTACTATAGCTCAGAAAATCAACGGTTATACCTCAGGTCGGAGATCTTTACTTCCGCGTCTAAATCCAAAAGACCGGTGAGCTGCGAGCAAAGACGATGGGCGGGACTGACATACCGGCAAGCAAGCCCTCTAAACGTTTCACAACCTTCCTCAATCCAACAACCTCTTCTCGTGCGCGCGCAGCTTCGCTAACGCGCAACAGTTCGTACAGTTCGTCGTTCTCGGCCTGTAGGAGCTTGATCCGCTGGGATATAGCGCTCGCAAGCGGTGCTGAGGAACTCGTAGACGGCCCGTGCGCAATAAGCGGGGCGAGGAGAGCGAGTACTGGTGGGGGGATACATATCGCTGCGTCGTCTGCTGGGTCGGATGCTCCGGGGAGTTTTCGGCGGAGAGTAGATATCTCGTCCTGCCAATCGTCAGAACCTGATAGCTGCTGTAAACATGATATGAACTCACGGTTAGAGAGGATATTTGGGTATCACGTTGTCGTAGCAAGGTTTCCAGCTCGAGTTCTCGCTCAGAGGGCAAGACGGGGCCTGGGTGCGCCATGTGGGGTGTGGTGGCGGTCCTGAGCCTGCAACATCCTGCTGACTCAGCCATTCTAGCTCTTAGGCTCTGCTCGCATGGCCCACGACACTCTCCCGCGCGACGCACGCATTATTGCGTTGCTCATCGCCTCCAACCCGTCTATCAAAGACGCACATCCTGCGGTGTTGCATCAGCTGCTTGAATTCTCTCACCGTAAGTGCTATTGGCATTGTTATTGCTCATACAATAACATTTCACAGGATACACTTCTCAGGTCTTGAGTGATGCGTTGGTTTATGCGGAGCATGCTGGACGTGCGGGAGTGATACAGCTGGACGACATTGCTCTGTCTGTTCAAGGGCGCGTCGGATGGGAAATGGGCGGGCCTGTCCCCAAAGAAGTGCGCCTCCCCACTTACTTCGCCCATACTCGCACTTACACACGCACTTGTTTACAGCACCTCCTTGCTCTTGCGACAAAAACCAACGCACAACCTCTCCCGTCTGTTTCAGACACTTACGGCATTCGTATTCCACCTGCAAAGCATGCCTTGACCGCCGTTGACTTTGACATCGTTCCTAACAAGCCGCCTCCGGGTATGAACGACCCCGAAACATACGAGGAGGAGTACGAGGAATGGGAGGAGGATGATACGCCCGAGGTTCCCGCTGCTCCAGCGCCCGCGGACGATTTGATGGTGATGGACGACCCAGACGAGCCTATTGCACTTGTTGGCGACGGGCTTGTGTCCATGGCGGATGCGGGAGAGGGAGAGGGAGCTGCGCAAAACGATGACGGAGGAAGTGATGGCGATGACTTGTTTGGGGACGGAGAGGGAGATGATGAAGGAGACAAAATGGAGCAGGATACGGCGCCTGCGTCTGGGTCAGGCGCTGCGCCAGCTGAGACTTCCCCGTCTGCTGGTGTTAAGCGAAAGATTGAAGAAGACGATGACTACGACTGATACCCCTCGTTCCGTGTATAATTACTCCTTTTGCTATCCTATCCCATTGCTTTTCCGACAACCTCATTGGCAGTTCATCCTAATCTTAGGTAATCACAGCCATGCATTCAAGGGCGGGCTGCTGTATTCCTTCTTCCCACATCGATGATCTTCAGTGGTGTCTGAGATGCACCCGTTCGCGTCATATGTGTTGCGTAGCTATAACCAAGCGACAGGATGGAACGAGGTCAGCGCTCTTGGGGTGTGCGTAGCGTTAGGTGTTGGACTGATAGTCACTAGCGGCGTAGGACAATCTCTACTCGAACTTGACCAAGTCGTCCAGAGGTGACTCACGGCTCATCTCTACCTTGCGATATGTTACAATGCTAATAAATTACAACTACAGCAATCTTGGACTTTACGGTCCCCCGCGGCGTCCATTTCTCGATCTCAAAGTCCACCAATGCGCTCTTCAATACGAGCTACACTATGAATGCCCTCCCGACTCTCACAGGGTCGATTGGGTACATATTCACATCCTGCGATCTCGACGTGAAGAACTCGTCGAATGTGTCATTCAAGGATATGGTAGAGCGATTTAAGATACATGATAGACCGAGAAAGCCTATAGGGAAGGAGGAATTGTTTCTTGGAGGACAGAACATCAACGCAAGAGGTAAGTTCATCCATCCAACGTGAATGATATATTGACTTATATGCTCTGGTGTTAGAGTACTTGCTGTACGGGAGATACTACGTCCCTACATCCCGCCTCGACGCTCTCTACTCTGTCCGCTTAACTCCAACCCTCCAAGCCCTAGTCGCGGCAGTATCCAACCCCCGCACCCGCCTCTCACCCTCCTCCACACCCTCTTCGTCTGCTCCGACCAGCGCAGGTAACATCCTCTTCAGCTTGCAACATGATACTGGGCGGTGGTGCTCTGAATACAGCTGGAGCGCTGACGATGGCATGTGGGGAGTGCGGGTATTACACAATTTTGGGAGGCTGGCTGGGGAGGTTGTGGATGCTGAGAGGGCGGCGAGGAAAGAGAAGCAAAGGGGGGAAAGGAGGGTAGATGAGGAAGAGAGGATGGAAGGGGGGTTGAGGGGACGGTTGTCAGCGGGAGCGGAGCTGTATTTTAGTCTGAAGGAGAAGAGTGCAGGAGGTAAGTCTCTTGAGCATTTCGGACACAATTTCCTTCTTAGTCTGATTATTCATTTGGGCAGTGTCGACTGGAATAAGATTCACAACTCTCCCAGACGCCTCGCCTCCATCCTCTTCTACCTCTCCTCTTACTCCCTCACCAAATGACCCACCGGCACAAACCCCAACTACGCTAACGGCGACATTCAACCCCATGATGGGACACATGTCCGCAGCGTACGCCGCCCGCGCCGCACGGGATATATCACTATGCTCTCGGTTCGACTTTAACATCTACAGTTACGAGAGCGAGTGGACTCTTGGAGCAGAGTGGTGGTTGAGACGATCGAGGCCGGGGCTGAGGCCTACTCTTAATAGTGGCATAGCAGAGGGGGCACTGGGAGAGGAAAGTATGGGTTTGGGTGGGAGTGCGGGGGGAACAGAGGACGTGGAGCCTGTTGTATTGGACGAGATGGCTCCTCCTGGGCAAGATATCCCATCTCCGTTCCCGACGAGATCTGTTGCTTCTTTAGGAGGCGGTGATGTCTCGGGTGTGGTCAAGGCACGGATATCAACTAGCTCGGTGCGTCTCCAATTCCCTCATTTATGCGGCATTGTGAACTGAATTGCGTACACAAATGCATGATTGGGTAGGATATCTCGCTAATGTGGGAGGGAAGAGTGAGCAACCTGCTCGTGAGCCTGGGCGTGGTTTCAGACTTGTCGAACCGCTCCAAGCCGATAAGGTCGATCGGACTGGAGCTCGCGTACTTTTCGGGCCCTGAGTGAGCGTGTCTGGCTCAATGGCGCGGTTGACCTGGCCTTGGATTTGGGAGAACTTGCTGTAAGCATGTTTGATGTAGGCCGGAGACATATATACAAAAGCTGGAATTCAAAATATTTATTATTACATGTGTCGTTCGTTTCTGGAGAAAAGTCATAAGGGTAATCAAGAAAGAACAAGCGAGAAACAGAGGGGACTTGATCGAACATCAGATTTCTTGGGGGCGAAGCGGAGCGGGTCCGGGGGAGTGTGAATGAGTAATGGTTTGAGAGTAAAGACAATTGTTGTTGGGATGTCATTGCCGCTGAAGCGATGAGGGCGAATTTATGAAGATGCACTGACGTCCGGCTTGGTCCTTGGGGGTGACGGAGCACCTTGCAAATGGCGCGTCAATTGTGAGAGTGCGCTGTTAGCAATCACAGGACGCGAGTGTGTGCGTTGATGGCCATGCGAAGACTGCGTTGGCTGCGGATGCGAATGCGAGTGCTGGTGTCCGTATCCATTCCCATTCCCGGGGCCACTGGGTGGCGTGTACCCGTATGGATTATGCTGTGGCATTGGATACCCTCCGTGTCCATGTTGCTGCATCCCATAGCCTCCGTTGGGTGGGAACTGCGAGGGCTGCATGTACGGCGAGGGAGGCATATGAAGCGACGGGGTGTGGGGGGACGGGGGCATATGCACTGCCATTGGATCGGGCCCGCTAAGTCTAGGACCGAGCTGCGAGTGGTGTTGGTGATTTGGCCCACCACCTCGTCCACGTCCACGTCCGCGCGCTCCGCGTTGCGGGTGCAGGCTAGGCGCACGCACAGGGTTGATGTGTGGATCTTCAGGAGCTGGAAGCGGGGGATCGTTTAGAGATGCAAAGACGGGCTCTGTCTCGGAGAGGTCGAGGCCCAGCCCGCCTGCGGACTTGTCCTGGCTCTTATCATCCGGGTTGAACGCAGTGGGGGTATTGGGGTTGGGCGTCACGGTGATATGTGGAGGATCATTTACGGCTGAAGCGCGAGAAGTGCGTGCAGGTTCTAGACGGCGTTTGCCTCGCAGCGTTGGCGATGGCGCAAATCCAGCGCTCGAGGGCGTGACTGGGCGAGACGAAGAGTGGCCATTCGTGCCATTGCGTGCGGGAACAGATAGGTTGTTTCTTCCCTGTTCACGAGGTTCCCGACGCCTGCCCGCATTTCCTTTGGTTTCTGCATGCGGAGGTACCGTTGCTGATGCAGTGATGGCAGGCGTTCCGTTGCCCAAATCCGTCGATTTGGTATTCGCAATTCCATCTGCCTTGCCACTCTCTTCTTTGTTCGTTGCTGCATCTCCAGGACTTGTCGGCTTGACAGGATGAACGCCCCAATCGTCCAGATCTGGTAAACTACCGTCTTCGGTCTCTACCGCCCAGTCGATGGCAGACGGGGTGTATGGCCTGGGAGTCGTAGGATGAGAAGGAAGGGTGAGCGTTTGGACTTTATCGACCAATGCGCTAACAGCACTCGGAACCGGTGCCAACTCTGGACCAATATGCGGTGGAGCGTCCTTGATCTCGTGCGAACCGGCAGATTTAGGCTCCTCTTTCTCGGCTGGTTGCTGCTGAGTCTCCGGAGCCGTATTGACCTTTGCTGGAGGTCCTTTTCGATGGGAATCGGACCTGCCCTTTTGTGGACGACTTTTGGCGGGCCTGGAATCCGGTTGAGCCGGAGTATTGACTGCGGTAGGTGCTACTGGCGCCGCGGCAGGTACGTCGGGCGTGAGAGTCATGCGCTCGATAAGCTTCTTACGAGGAGGGTCGGAGGACTTGGGAGCATCAGGTGTGGGAGTGGCAGCAGGGGCTTGGGACGGCGCGGGAGTGGACGGGGAATCGGTAGCTGGTTGAGTTGCTCCTGCAGTAGACTGCTTGCGGCCTCCTCTCGAGCGACGGCCGCCACCGCCGCGTCCTCCACGAGGTTTCCCTCCAGTTGCAGAATCTTTACTGGCCTGGCGAACGGGCGGCACAGAGGCTGGCACTGGGTGCGCCCATACAGAAGCCTCGGTACCCTCTGGCATCGCTAGATCAAGCTATTTTATAATTGTTAGACAAAGAGAGAAGCAGGAACAAGCACACTGACAAGAATTCAAGATATGCAGTGTGCTATGTGTTGGTTTGTCGCCCAACCCGCCAGCGGAAGGACACCCAGGTACTGGATTTAGGTGGCGAAAAAACGGGCCGGCAGAGGTCAGCTGAACGAAAGATTTACGTATGGTCTCTCTCACATTGTGGTACTTGCTCAAGAATATTGCTCTGGCGCTGAGACCAGACGCGATGTGGAAGTCAGGATCAAGTCATGATTAGGTTCCAATAAACATAATTGGATTTCCAAACCCGCCCACCACACTCGCGCCATGTCCAAAGCATCGCAGCCAGAGCTTAAAAAGGTTTGCGTTTCTCAGCTGTTTAGCTATAGTTGCTCAATCTTGTTATCTAGTTTATGGACAAGCGTCTATTTATCCACCTGCAAGGTGGACGCAGAATCAGTGGAGTCCTCCGTGGGTTCGACATTTTCCTTAATCTCGTTGTCGACGATGCGATAGAGGAGACAACTCCCGCAGACAAACACCAGCTCGGTCAAGTGGTGCGCCAGAATATTTTTCGTCTTGATTTAGCTGCTCATCCTGTTTCTCGACCCACGCAGGTCATTCGAGGAAACAGTGTAACATCGATGGAGACACTCGAGTTTGCAAGATAACAGCGTTGTAAAATGATGGATAGTGCCGGGTGGCGGATTTGTCGATACTCGTATGTGCTGCAGAGCTTACTGATACCAATAAAAGCCATGTACTCCACCTGCAATTGCCCTTGGTCCGATGCACATGGCCAACTCGTACGTGCATATTCCTAAAGTTGGAGGGCATTGGGGCGCGGGGTGCATGTTAGAAGCCACATGCGTTGCTGCCTCGTGTTCTCCCAAACACAACGCGCATCTAGGATATGTCGTGGCTAAGCGCGCATCCACACTACCACCGGACAACCACAGGTGTGCTTTTCTACCAATCTCGTTGTTTGGCTTACACTTCACTCGAAGCTCGCTTTTATATTTTCCCTTGAGCATGAGCCACTCGATTTTCCCTCCTAATTTAGCTGCTACCCACAGCCTTCCAAATTTCAGATCGCTTATTATACAAGGGCCTTATCCTCCCTCTGCCCCGCTCCATCTTTGTCTTTCTCATTTGACTCCTGGTGAGTTTATCCGCTCAATGTGAGAACGTGTAGTAGATTAAATAGTATCTAGGACCTCCGAGCCTAAAAGCTCTGCTACTATCTTCGTCTAGCACATACTTGTCCAATAAGCTCGAGGAATACAACGACGCATGGCTCATCGAGCATGCAGGATCTGGTGCGATAGCAGAGCATTTGCACCAAATCGATATTTAGTCAGTGCTCATCTTATGCTACTGCTTCGAGGATCTTACCCCGAGTATAGCTATCCACCAACGCACCAGCATCTTCGGCTGCTACTGGCCCGGCTTCGCACGTTCTCTACTTCCGGTATTGACGCAGACTCCGAGACGGACATGAAGACATGCATAACTCGCGCGCCAACGTTAGTTGTTCTACACGAACTATCTCGATACTTTATTTCTCCAGTTTTACCAGAGGGTTCAGAGGCACCAGAGCCAGAACTGTGAGTAGTGGTCGTGGGCTATATTAAATTCCGACTGAACGAGATCTCAGGCCAACGTTATCAACATACATGCAACTTGTGATGGACGCAATTGCCTCGCTTAAATTTTTGCATACTTCCACCAAGTACGTGAATGCAGGGCAAACCAATTTATGTTATATCCGATTGACGTATTCCTCATTTACCAGGCCACTCACCCCACCTCGTCTCGTGCTTTTTGATACAGCTCTTGGCTCTCTCGTTCTGCCTATATTCCGCTCAGTCAGCACTGCAGATATAGGAAAGCTGCCTGCGCTGCACAAAGCCCGAGCTGTAGACGCTTTGCAGAGGTACATCGGGTGGGTTGGGACGATTGAGAAAGGTGGGTGGTATAGCGGCTGTCTACAGGTGGTCAGAACAGGAATTTAACACAACGACTTATTAGTTGAAGAGGTCGCCTCATCCCAAGCGGACGAGGTTGAATTTGGGTTTCATAGCAATGAAGACGAGCTTAGCCAACACGATAAGGACCATTTTAGGATGACCCTCCGTCAAAGCCCATATGCGACCACATGCTCCGATGCTGCGTCTAAACGCAATTTAGAATGGTACTCCTACCGGGACATGAACGAGCACCCTTTCACTCCACGGCGACGAACAATCATAACGGCGGTATCGAAGCGCGCTTTTTGAGCTTGTGAGCTTGTGAGCTATGGCTTGTGTTGTGTATTATAACTATTGACCTTGTTTGACCTTTCAACGCCGCTAGAAGATTCAAATAAGCGCCAACCGTCAATGATAAAACTCAACATCTTTCATATGGACCCCTACCTGACCACGCCAGTCTCTCATATTTCCTCCAATGCTAGATATCCCAGAACTTATGTGGAACATCTTTTCTCTTCTCGATACTCCATCTTTGGCATCATGCTCCCGAGCTTGTAGGACATGGCACGCGACCGCAAACCCGCTTCTGTGGACCCGAGCTAATAATTTACACTTGCTTTTCCGAACTTTCCTTTCAACCAAAGCACTGCGTGTTATGAACGGCCACGGCAACAAGTTTGAGGTGCTGGTGCGAGACCCTCGAGCACCGGTTATTGCCCCAGTCCTGGCCAATCAGGTAGCCCCAGAAGTACGCCAGCCGCCGGTATGTGTCTCATCGTAATACCATGTCACCTAAATAACATCTCTGCTTACTTTAGGAGACCCCTGAACAAGCTATCCAACGCTTCAACTCTCTTGATATCGACTGGACTCGCGAGCTTTCTCGACTCCTCGAGCTCACTACACACGTATCCTCCCTCCATATCGACCACTCGAGTTTACCCGTACTCGAGCTCTTGCACATTTTACGACAATGCAAACCTCAAGTAATTTCGTCGGCGTTTCCGCGACTCAAATCCTTGGTATTCCAGGCAGACTTCAGCTCCTATTTCCTGACACAGCGGTTCGCCTCGCGCCCGATGTTGGAACATATCACGTTTCATGTCAACTCTAGCGACGATGCTATGGAATCGTGGAAGAAGAGAGCAACGATTTGCCGGTTAGGTCCAGCCGGTTTGCGATCTTTGACGATTCTGCCAAAAGTCTGGAATGCAAATCAGCCCGGTGCTTTCGTGGCTAGCGTTATAGCGGCTAGGAATTGGGAAACTATTCATTTATCTTGCCAATTACTCGACGGACATGTGTGGAAGGCGCTTTCGGATCTCAGCGGGTTGACTAGAGTGACATTAGAGGGGCGCTACTTATCCCGAACAAATCTTAAGGTAGAAAACACTCGTCCATGGCGGATGCTACGCTTGAAAACTCTTGTTTTATTGCTGGCTGCTGCGTCTCCAACTCTTGTTGAGATGTTCGCCATTGCTTGTCCGAATTTGGAGAAAGTACACGTTAGGATATCAACTGACCCAACGTCCATAGAAGGTAAATTATACCTCTATTTTTCTTTCATTCCGAGAACTGATTCACCCGTCGATACACAGAACTTCCAACAACACTTTTTACGCCTCTTCTCCGTCTCAGGTTTCTGTCCCATCTTTCAATCCAACCGACTGGGTACTGCAAGACTCTTCTCGGGGACGATTTCTTTCAGAAGGCTGCTCGCTCCTGGCTCTGTTTACAGACACTCGACTTAGCTCCCCGCCGCCTCGCCACACGCGTCACACTACAGGGCCTTTCCTCAGTATCCCGTAACCACCTTCCCTTATGCACTACTCCATATGCTCCCGATACGCCCTGTCCATGGTGTCCTCCCGGAAAACGTTGTCCCGAAGTGCCTACTCCGTTGCCCCTCTATGAACTCCGTGTCCTCTTGGATCCTAGCCGGATACATGCGGTCTTTACGCCATCCCTGTACAGTGCCCATATCGGCCTTACACTTGGGGACGACCAAACAGTGCTACGCATGTCCCCGCTGAGGGTGCTAGAGGTGGGATGCCCGTCTGTGTATGATGGAAAAGAAGCCGCGGCATTCCTCCGGGCATTGTTTCCTGCTTTGCGCTCCATTGAGTTTGGCAAGCGTGAAGAGCAAGTGAGCCCAACAGACCTTCGCGGAGAAGTTACAGGAATGGAGATAGGCGAAGGCAACCTTTTCGCATGGACTAAAGTTGTCCAGTTTGCACTGAATGATCTCAGCCCAAGGATTGGCGAACTGAGGCAAATCGGAATGGAGATCAAGACCGAAGAACAGGAGGTAGAAGCACTGTTGTACCAGATCCAAGTTGAAGAGGAATCGATGGACTGGATGGACGGGGACCTACAGGATAGCGACGGACTTAGTTTTGAGCAGGACAGCGAGGCCGACTTTGATATGGACAATTGATTGTAGGATTTTCTGCGCATATACTTAGTCACGTTACCTACATTATCTCATCCTATACACGTATAATACTTCGATTACTCTTGCAATGGATAATACCGAAGTTGGAAGGTCAAACGCTTTACTTTATGGATTCAAATTTCAGCTTATGTTCTACTTATATAAACTCGGGCTCTTGATGATAAAATCAGTCGCAACGGTTCGATTCAAGTCTTTGAAACCCGTAACGTTGGCGGATAGAAACTGAAGAGCATTTGCTGCAGCTCCGTAATTGGGCCAATAGGGACCTAAAGGTATGCATCAATCGTTCAGTGAGCATCTATCAGGCAGTAAATTGATGCTTACGGCGAGGGTTATTCTTGGGGTTTGGATCAAGGTTGTACGCGAAGTTGATCCTGTAAAGCAACTTATGGTTGGTATTTGAGCAAATGTAATAGCAAAAGTCCTTCGTACCAATAGTCTCCAATAGTCTCGACGAGCTCCCTCACGGCCGGAGAGAGATCTGGCCGAGTAATGCCGAAGGTTTGCATCACAAACGGAACGTCTCCTCCATGTGATATACCCAATGAAGGTTCAAAGTCCAGAGGCGGTTCGCTCATGATGTAAGACCTAAATATAATTGAGGTTTCGTTTATGGACGCGGTAGCTTAAACTTACCAAGTCTTCACACCAAACTTTGCCGCCGTCCTCAAGTGATCGCGACGAGGAGCCTGTTACAGGGTAAATGCAGTTATGGACACGAGTCGGAACGTCGAGATATTAGTAGGCATACCTGAAATGCGAGGTCTCCAACGATACCAGCGAATCGTTTGTACTGTGACTCTTGACCGAACGTTTCATTTCCTGTGTTATAAGGCGATCCTGCAGCTAAAGAATCAGGATAGTATCGCTGTAGCTCCCGGACGGCGGTAGCGTTCGTGATCCCGAATGTGAGTCCTGGAAACCGAGCAGTTAACCAGTTGACTATGTCTTGCTCAGTTTTGGCAGAAGTCCCATTCACAAACACGGTGCCCTCGTCGAGCTGGGCTGTGGATATTCAGCAGAGATGATGTCAAGTAGTTGGCCCTGTACGCACCTCCGTTGATAAACGGCACCTTGGCAAATTTTCCGCTATGTAACAGTTTGGACGGAAGATCATTGAAGAAATCATCGTTGGGGGCTCTCGTCGCTCCGAAAGTTACCGGACAACGGCCGATGCTAGTGTAGTATGGGTCGAGCTGTGAGATCCGGACACTCAGGTTATCGTACTACTATACCATCCAATTAAGCCTCACCTGGATCACATCCGTGTTTGCTTGACTTAGAACTTCCGCAGGAGCGTCTCGTACGCACTCGAATGGATTGGGGGCACTTGTACATCCCGTCGCATTCGTGACGAACTTGAAAGCCGACTCTCGCACTGGATCGTCGGGTTTAGGTACGTCAATCCTATGGTTATATGCGGCATTAGAGACTGAATTTCGCGGCGGTGATCACTCACGTACGTCGACGGGGATCCAGACTCTAGAATCATTCCTCTGAAGACACCACCGATCTTGCCCCCTCTATAAAAGGACTGATAGGCCGCGCTTATTGCTCCGGCAGAAACTCCGAATATGGTTACCTGCTATTTTATTAGATGGTGCCCCACAAGCAAACCTCGAGCTCACCTTGCCTGGGTCGCCTCCAAAGTATTGAATATTATTTTGTACCCATTCAAGAGCCAAGCGCTGGTCTTTTAAACCAAGATTGAGTCCTCCTGCATTGGCTGCTGCCTGTCCGGGAGGAACTTATATTCATGTTCAATCAGTTTCTAGTTAAGCGGCTTAGGCAAGCTAACTCACAGCCATAGAGCCCGATACGATAATTCATTGCAACATAGATCACAGGTTTCCCCTAATATAGCACAAACCTATTGAGTCATCTTTGGTTTAAGAACTTAGCACTACGTACGATTTTCGTGGCTCTCTCTAACAGAAATGTACCCGGATATCGTTGGATTTCACCAATAAAATAACCACCTCCGTCTGATAAAATTCAGAGCCGAAATAGCTTAATATGGGTGCATACAACTACTTACATATCCAAACCATAACTGGAAGTTTCCCGTTGACATGTGCTGGCTTCCCTGACAGGAAGATGAAGCTCAAAATCCCTCCGCAACAACCGCCGAGAACTCACATATATTTAGGGTCAAACAATCTTCCGATATGCTGTTAGTGGTGTACGCCACGGGTTGCTCACAGCTATGTCCGTTGTGAGTAGCATCTATAGTTGACGTGTTTCCTAGTAAAGGACTCCAGGGAACCGGTGGTTTGAAGCGAAGTTTTCCAACTGGAGGTTGAGCGAACGGAATTCCGAGAAAATAGTCTTGACCAGATGTTTCATTTCGAGAGCCAACGTAAGAAAGACCGGATTGGCCATGTATTACCGGTGGACCAGCCAGTTTCGAGGTTGACATCAGCAGAGTAGACCATAGGCTGAGCTGCATAGGTAATCTCATGACGCAAGAGGTGTCCAGGTTGACATGAGCCAGTTGGCTGTTATATACGATTTCCAGAGAAA
Organism: Ceratobasidium sp. AG-I; assembly: GCA_015039395.1. Taxonomy (NCBI): domain Eukaryota; kingdom Fungi; phylum Basidiomycota; class Agaricomycetes; order Cantharellales; family Ceratobasidiaceae; genus Ceratobasidium; species Ceratobasidium sp. AG-I. The sequence continues at coordinate 412,171 of MU132151.1, read as the reverse complement.
CACGTGTTACTCGGGCGACTTAGAGAGATTATATCAAGGGCTGGATGAGAAGCCTGCGAACATGGCGCAGGCGAACAGTCACATCGGAAGCCAAACCATTGGCTGATACAATGTGACTGCCCGTATCAGAGTGCGGTGTTGGGACGGTGGTGAGATATTGTAACGTGGTAACTCTACAACGTAATCAATTCTATACACCTTGTGCTTGACAATCACTGGCCTTTTCTGAATCATTCGTAGCAGCTCATTATGCTCTCAAACTCGCTCCTGTCATCTTACAAATCGAGCCTCAATTCTTTGGGCGAAACTTACCAGCGCTGGAAATCGGTTCGCGCCCGACTTGCAGACACCATCCAGGACTACGTCGACGCTTGCAATGCCCTGGACCTCGCGCTCTCGCACCACTCCGGGCAAAAATCGCTCGAGCAGACACTTGTAGACGTAGACGCCGAGCTGTCCGGACTTGAACAAGATTGCGAGCGTCTCACTCGAACGTACGCTGTTCTATCGAGAAACAGAAACTGGTCGAAGAAGCTTGCACCGATCAACAGCCTTCCTACAGAGATACTCTCCCAGGTCTTTCAATTCGCAACTTTCGGCTGCATATATCAACCTAGGAATACCTCAGCATCGCAACGCTATGTGTATCCTGACGTTCTGGCCGGTGTTTGCTCTACATGGCGTAAAACTGCTCTCAATTTGCCCTCACTCTGGTCGCATATCGATTTGCGACTTGGTGAGGGTAACATAGAAAGCTACTATAGCTGCGCCAGGACTTGGTCTGAACGCGCTATGAATGTCCCGATTGACGTTCACATAATTTCAATAGCTGACCCTACCACCTTTGAAGAGCCCGAG
>MU132151.1:311706-398224 GCA_015039395.1 Ceratobasidium sp. AG-I | reverse complement strand
ATCTGATGAATCCTTGGAACCATAAAGCTTGGTTTTCGTACTTGTTGGGTCCGCTCCAGCAGTTCAGAACTCTTGTTATTGCGGAATGCCCATTTTCTACCCCCAATATTCAGCTTTTCTTAGGGCTTCCGTCCAAAGAAAAGGTAGCACCGTGGCCGAAGTTGCACACTCTACATCTTTCAGAATGCATACTACAAGACGACATCCTTCTTAAACTCTTATCTATGCATTCTGTTGAAACTCTTTACCTCCACTCTTCCACGACCGTACGTAGCTTAAACGAGCCCGAAGAGGCGCAGGTGGATATGCTAAAGCTCAAGGGGTTCCTGACTGGCGTTGTTTCAAATGTGGTTTTGAACGATAATCCCAAGAACGATCCTTCTAATTCTTATATATCCTGAACGACTAGAGTAGCTCTCACCCAAGCACAACATTGTGGTTTGTACCATATATTTTGTTGACAGTCCAGTCTTTCAGTGCTTATATAACCGACTCGTCAACCCTATTACACTTAACGCCCACCTAAACATCCTTAGGCCCGCTGAGCGAAGCATAGCAGTACTGGGAACCGGTCCGCACCCGACTCGCACATACCATCCAGGGCTACGTTAACGCCTGTAATACCCTAAACGTTGCACTCTCGCGGTCTGAAGGGGGATTACACTATTTATGACAAGAACGTGTCAATAACAACGCATACATGCTGTTTCTGGGGGATAATGATGCCCCGCAGGACAAGTGCAATTGAGGATCGGAAGGGCCGTTATGCAAACTATTGCAAAAATGGACTGAGCGCTAAGGCAAACTGGTATTCAATGAGACATTTGCATGCTTGGATGGCTATCGGCTATATGCTATTGGCACCCGCGTGGGCGAGTAACCTTTTACCCAGGTTAGATAGTAGTAGGGTTGGTGGGAAAATCGCGTGTGTGAAGGATAGTGAGTAAGCGCACTAGACGAAAGCCACAGAGAGTCCAATTTTAGCAGGCGTCTGAGCATACAAGATACCTACACTCATATTTGACCCAAATGATTTTATGAACTAATCTCCTATACGACACACTTAGTTCATATTAAGTTTCATTAATCTAATACAACAAAGCGATAGAAAGCGTAGCACGAGAAATACACACGATATGCAAAACAGCCAGTCAAGACATTGTCCAAGCCGGGCTCTCCCAGAGTAACTAAAGCAGAACCCAAAAAAAAGATCGCAACCACAACATTGTGAGATCAGTAGCACAAGCGTGCTCGGAGACTAGGCGTTGATCTTGCCCTTCTTGTTATGTGTAGTCACCTCGTTCACCTCGCGCCAGCTCCTCACCAAAGTAAAGTGCAAGCTCTCCATCCCACCATGCTCGTCGAAGTATTCATGTTTTGTATCAGTGACCAGATTCTGCGCAGTGCGACGATCCGCAGGTGCAAAGGGCTGGTTGTAGTCCGAGAAGATGTAGGAGGACGGCGGGGAGACATTCTGCGCTGTAATTTCAGCAAGCTCGCGAGCGATAGAGAGGCAGTAGCCATCAATGTCGAGAGCGTTGGGATCGTAGCTGACTGAAAATGTCCGTCAGTCCTTAGCCCCATTTGGCGGGGAAACACACATACATGGATTCTCGCTGTAGTTCAATTGAGTAGCAAGGGCGGGGATATGTTAGCAAGAGTGGGGACGACCAGGTGGGTACCTACATTTGACTGCCAATCTCGAGGAATCCGAGAAACAAGAATGCCGCGAAGAAAGTAGCGGGGATGGTAAGCCATTTCATTGCGGGGTAGATCTGGAATGGTAGGAAGAAAAGGAATAACCAGGTGGTCATACGTAGATGAACTTGGTACGCAAACGGAACTTTGTGGATGGTTAGCAAAGTGTGTATTCTTGAATAGTCGTGGAACGTACTGGGAGTAGTGGCGACACGGCGGAGTTGGACGGACGCGTCCTGAAGAGAGAGGAGGTGGCTGTCAAACCCAGCAGCAGCAGTTGACGACAACAATTCGTCCTTCAGCAAGAACTTGAAATACGCCATCAAATGCAAACTACAAAAGAAAACAATTAGCACCCACAAAACAAGGGAAAGATAACAAGAGACGTACACAATTTCGAGCGGGACAATAGACTCAACAACTGGGCGATGGCGCTTGCGCCCAGTCCACGCACTACGCTCATAATCCTCGTCTTCATCATAGTAGTGCCTCCTGAAAAATAACTTCTTTGCAAGCCTATACAGCGACCTGATCGGCATAAGAATCGGGACGTAGTCGAAGAATGTTGTGAGTGGCGGGTTGCGAGCAGGCGCGAGGTGAACATCGTCGGGTGTAACGTCGGGCAAAGCCTTTTCAGGATCGAAGGTCTTGTTCTTTTTGCGCTTGAAGCCGCCCTCCCCGGAGTCGGGATCGCGAGGCAGGTGGCGTCCACCGGCGTTGGAGTCATCCGCCCAGAGAGGGAGCTTCTCGTTGCTGTCCATGGGAGTGTTTTGGTTGGCGTATTGAGGGAGAAATGCGATCAGGGGGTACAAGTCCTGGTAATAGACGCCGGGCTCGCCACGGAGGTAGTGCTAGACGTAGAAGCGTCTGAATGGGCTGCCCACAAAAAGGAAGTAAGCTAAACGAACCTTGACAGAAACCGAAAAGGCCTGAATTAAGTTGATCATGGACTTTTTCTCGATCATGGCCTTGAGCTTCGCATCCTTGGGCGGACCATCGCTTGGATTCGATGGACCGTCGCCAGGTTTCGATGGGCCATCGCCAGGCTTCGATGGACGGTCAGTCGGGACATGGACCCAGACGATGCTCGCTAAGTTCCGGCTCTATAGGTTCGTGAGTTGAAATGTTTTCATAGTTGGCTCTAGTGGGACTTACAGACAGTGAAATCTTGGACCAAAGCGCACGACCTAGTTGCCCTTATGAGCGCGAGCGGCAAACAACCGTTGAATGCAACTTACCCTCCCAGTAACGATCATCGGCCGAGGTGGTACGGAAAGTAAGGACCAAACCAAGTACCGTGCCTATAAACCCTGGGTCAAAAGAGAACAGAAGAAATACTGACAGCAAATCGCACCGAGGGTTTCCAAGAGCTGGTCGCTAATGCCCTACGGAGGAATTTAGCAGTCGTAACATATTTCACAATGAAACGAAAACTTACTAAGTTGATCGGGGTGAGAACGCTCACACAACTAACCACTGAGTTCAGATAACCATGATTAGAACCAGCTTGCATTTTGCAAGCAATTAAACCGAGCTACTCACTGGTAGCGATGCAAGTGAAAAATATCAGCTCAGGCCATATATCATGGATAACCTTGGAGTGAACGATGAGCTAGCGCATCGTTGGACCCCAAATGAACACTTACGATGCCGCGGAACTTATCAAGGGTGAACCCACCTTTATAAAGCAGGTTTGGGGAAGGCATGATAGTGAGTGTTCAGAGGATGATGAGAGCAAGAGGTCTGCAAGTGAAGAAAACACACATCGCGCGTTCAAGTAGAAGACTGAGCGCTGTAGTCAAATGCAGGTCTGGATTTTCAGGCCTCAGATGACCAGGCACTCGAGCAGCATGCTATCCCGCCACCGCGCTATCGCTTGACACATAACTCGTGCATTGCCGTGCTGCAGCTGCCTTGCTCTTGTTCGCTACGGGTATTCCCTAAATGTCGTCCCCTAACATTAGAACTACGAACATCGGCCAGTCACCTGCTTGCGCAAGATACTCTACGACATATCATCAGTAAAACGGCTGGACCTGTAAAGATTTACATACTATTATAGTTTTCGTCCGCTTACAGCAGACTAATGGTCTAACGGGGGTGAGGTCCGACCAGTCCTCAATGCCTGAACGGGGGGTTGAATGGAGCTAGAACGTTCATAATCCCACGCGACACACTTTATCTTGGCTGGGCAATCAAACCAGATTATTTCGGCTCCGCTCTTCCATGACCATCGAGGACTTGATGGAGTGTAACGAGTTTTGGGTCAAGAATTGAAGTGCCAAGCAAGCGTGTATTTACGCGTTGTTGCTAGCGAAATCCCTGAGCGCTTGTGACCATCTCATCGCAAATGCAGAAATCGATTTATCGAACCTCTGGAACCTACATCCACTAGTATCCCAACTATCTCCCCATGCCCTCACAACCATTCGACCCCTTAATTCGGACAGCTCCAGACCTGTTGGGTGATGCATATCAGCGCTGGAAGTCGGTTCGCGCTCGGCTCGCGCACACCATCCAGGACTATGTTGATGCTTGCAACACTCTGGACACCGCACTCTCGCGCCACTCGGGGCAAAAGTCACTCGAGCAGACACTTGTAGGTCTGGACACCGAGCTCTCTGGGCTTGAGCAAGATTACGAGCGTCTTAGCCAGACACACGTTGTTCTATCAAGACACAGAAACCAGTCAAAAGAGCTTGCACCGATCAACCGTCTTCCTGCAGAGATACTCTCCCAGATTTTTCGATTCGCCGTTTGCTTATGTCCTCACCAACTCAGGAATATGACCGTGGCAAAGCCTTACATATACCCTGACGCTCTTGCTGGTGTCTGCTCCGCATGGCGCAGAGCCGCCGTGAACTTGCCCTCGCTCTGGTCACATATTGATCTAACCATTAACGCGACAAACACCGATAATTATTATCAATGCGCTAGAATTTGGTCTGAGCGCGCCAAGAATACTCCCCTCGACCTCCACATTAGGCCAATAGACAATACTCCGGCCATTGATGAGCCCCAAGTTCTCGAGCTACTTGCGTTTTTGGCCTCACTTGCGGAAAAAATCCGTTCGCTTGATGTATTCTGTGATTGCTCTACGGAACATCTGGGGCACCGTATCTTGGCTTGCTGGACCAAACACGGTTCACCTCGCGTCGCACAAGCTCTAAAGCTGGGTTCCTGGGATTCCAAGTTGGTTGGGTCCCCAGTATGGGATTCAACAGCCATTGAAGGTGCCTCATTGGCGCAAATCGAAGATTTCTTCTACTCGCTCCAATCACTCGACTTCATTGCGTTTCACGTTCCCTGGGAGAGTAAAATCTATCATGGGCTTGTTCGTCTGTCACTTGAGGGCATCCCGCTTGGGGTTAGTTACCAGCTTACCCAGCCGCAACTCGCGACGGTACTACGGTCTAGTCCCCAGTTGCAGGAACTCAAACTGGCCGATGTGCTGGTACTGCCTCAGGGGTGGGTCGAACAAGAGCCTATCGTTCTGAAGGAGCTTGAAGCACTTGTCGTGCATGAGAGCTTGGCCTTGGTGTTGCCCCTGATCGCTCCTGGGTCGAAGCCGTTGAGGCTGGGTATTTTAGTTGACGACGATCCCAAATCACTTGAAGTGACCCGTGCTTTTTTCAGCCGCTCGGTCATCGAAACCTTGGATATAGCAGATTTTCCGGAAACAGAGCACTGGTTTCAATTCGTACTGGGCCCATTCGAACACCTCAAAACTCTCATAATTACGGACTGCAACTTTACTTCTCGCACTTTACAAGATCTCTTGACAAAAATAGCCAACGAGCACCTAGTTCCATGGCCCGGACTGCAAACCTTACTTCTCGCGGAGTGCAGACTGCGGGGTGAGACCCTCCTCAAACTCTTGTCCATGCACTCGGTCCAAACCCTTGAGCTGCACTCTTGCAGAGCCGCCGATGGAGAGTCGAAAGAACATATGCTCAAGCTCAAGGATCTGCTGAGTAGTGTCGTTCCGGATACTACATTGAATTATGATTCCGATAACGATCCCGCCAATTCCTATCTATGTTGAAAGCCTAAATCTGTCGCCACCATGGCTATTCGTTGGCCTTCAAGGTTGTTGCGCATATAGCCTTGTATTAACGCAAATTATGCACTATACATAACTGCCAACGTGGTATCCAAAAATTCCTAGCGCTTTCGCCTGAAGAACGGATGATTCCATGGCTCAGGCTACGCACCTTATACCTTTCGCGATGTGAATTACAACGAGACGTCTTGCTCAAACTTCTGTCTGTGCACTCGGTCCAAACCCCTCATCTTCACTCTTGCTCAGCTACCCGAGACTCGAGCGATTCCGAACAGATGGAAGAGGTGGAAGGGGCAGAAGAGCTGCTGACTGGCGTTGTCCTGAACATTATTTTGAACAAAAATCCCAACATCATTCTTACTTATAACTCTATACGCTGAATGTCTAGTTCAACCCCCCCCCCCCCCTCCTAGTATATTTACCCTCTTTGGGCTGTGATCCCGGCCTTTTCCTTATTTTTCATGAATAATTAACTAGCGGACATAACGCCGCGTTTTTGTGAACAGTGAAATGTCCACACTCTATGATTGAAGCTAAGGGGAACACGGTGATGTAAAGGAGAGCGCCGACAACCTACTGAAACATGGACTTTTATACAAATTAACCCCCTATTGGAATCGACTACCAGGTAATATCTCCCCGTTGAACGAGTACAGCAAGTAGTCCAGCAAGAAGGGTCAAGAGGATTAGAAGAGCCGTCATCCAGGCTACATTCAAAGGGTTAAGTATAATGGCGAGGCGGAGTTGAATGAGGCTTACATTGCCCGAAGCTGCTTGGGACTGCAATAACTCGTAGTGTGTTATCGGCGCTTGCACTGGCGAGGAGCGTTCCACTTGGGTTAAATCGTAGCGCAGTCGGGGGGAATTCATGTGCGCGAAGGATAGTGAGCAGCGGCTGAGATTCAATGCTAAAGTGAGTTTAGCGCCATAGTCAAAAGCCACGGAAACCTACAGCAAGCGTCTGAGCATCCAAGATGCCTACACTGAGATCGGATGATCCAAACGCCAATAGTTCCCCGCTTTGACTTTATGCACCCCGAAATCATCAATTCATTCGTCCTAGAGACTTCAGTTTGGTCAAACTTACCTGACGTCGAATACCGTGATGGGCCGTGTCGCAGCTTTACTCATCCGCGCAACCTTCCATTCCGCCGTAGCCCCGTCTTTCTCTCCAACGCCGAGTCCCACAATATCCCATCGAACCACCCATGCGCGGCGGTCTTTTGCGCTCCCCCCTGTGGTATTTAATACACTCCATGCTGTATTTGGATGCGTAGGTGACCACCGAGTGGCACGAAAGGCTGAGTTGGGCCGCGATGATGGTATAGGTAGTGTTTGTATGAGTTTCAAGTTCAAGGGAGCGGTGGAAGGGGACATTTTCGCGGGTTCGGAGGGGGGGGCAAAGACATAAAGGTTCGTAGTACTTGTAACCACGAGCTAGAGAGGGGGGAAATGTTGTTATGGGGATTGAAAACAGCAGGGAAGACAGAGGGGCGTACATAGCCGTCGGCGGAAAAGTCAGCGTCAAATAGTTCACCAGATGGGATGGTAAACGACTCTGACTGTCGGTCAAGTTTGGGGTATGAGACAAGAGTGATCTAGAGCAATCTCAATATGTTAAACGACATTCAACAATCAGGTCTAGAGTTGGTCATTGACTTTACCTGGTTGAATGGTTTCCCGTCTGAAGATCCGGCGGCAAGTACGGTGCCGTCTTTTGACAAGGCTGTCACTTTCTGTGCCATAAATTAGCACTTCAGCGAGTGATGCCTTGGCTTAAATACGTGCCTGGAAGGCCTCTGAGTTTTTCTCTTTGACCAACTGGGTTGAGCTTTCGAATTTGATGCTGAAACGAACGTGCGGTGAGCACTAGTAACGCAGTAATAGACGAAGCCCATGCTCACAGTGGCTTCATGTCATCTTTCATCTCTATAGAGAACGTTCGACAGTGAGGATTAATGCCAGCCTCTACTTTCTCCATTGAGCCATTGATCCCACATATCACAGTGTTTGCCTAGATACGAAAGTTGGAGCGTGAGCTTGACACGTATATTTGTCCACACACACCTGGTAATCGACAGCCATACTCATGGGAGCATCCTCATCCTTCTCAAGCTCGAGTTCAGTAGCCAGTTCAAGCGCGCCAGCCTCGTCAACATCGTACAACCTCTGCAACCAAAATAAGCTGTGACGTATGAGTAGAAAGACAACACCACCCACCAGTTTGTTCTTAATCCCTGAACGTGTCGCCCCGCCACCACCACCTAGAAGTAGTTTATCATCTTTGATGAAGCCAAGTGAATAGACAGGAAAGGCTGGCAGAGTATGAAGCGCGTGCTGAGTACGCATAGCGGTGGGTGAATGGAAGACAGGAAAGATCACGTGTTGGTGTCCCAGGCTCAGATTACAGCCTGAACTCAGCCATCATGGCATTCGACTGGCAGGCGGCCCTCATACCCACAAAAGAGACGACAGACACATTCATCGGCGTCGTAGTCTCAGTGTGTGGGAACGTGCTCATATCTTTTGCTCTCAATTGCCAAAAGCTTGCTCATCGCAGGATCGAGACTGCATACAACAAGGAGCACGGACTTGACGACGGGGGGGAACTCGAGTCGTATGGAACCACAGATTCGACGCCCCAGGTTATCACTGCGCCCGCTGTTGATGTAAGACCCTTGTCTGGACGCTCACAGTCGCTTCCTATCGCGTCCCCTGGCTCTCGTTCACCTGCCATGCTGCCTCGCCAAGCTGTCCCGTTTGTCGTTCAGGAGTCGCCCGTCAGCAGTGTGGACTCACGATCAGGTCACCGAACCCAAACTCACAGCATTGTGCGGTCGCACTCGCCTATTCTAGAAGCTAGGGAGAACAGCAACAGCACTTCAACTTCGCGTGCTGAGCCCGCAGTTGATGAGGATCTAGAGGCGGCGGCCGAGGCAAAGTCGGTCGTTGGCATTGATGAGTCTGCCTATCTGCGCTCGAAGCTGTGGTACGTGGTCCCGCTTATTTGACAACGATAGTAAGTTTAACATTGCTCTTCAAGGTGGATAGGTTTCGCACTCATGAACGTCGGTGAAGTGGGCAACTTTCTGTCTTACGCATACGCCCCAGCCTCGCTAGTCGCCCCTCTCGGTGCAGTAAGTCTCTTTTGCCCTTGCATGTGGCAAATCTCACATATGTCTAGGTTGCTTTGATCTCAAACTGTTTCTTCGCTCCACTCATCTTGCATGAACGATTCCGGACACAAGACCTCTTCGGAATTGGGCTTGCCATCCTCGGCGCTGTAACGGTCGTCTATGCCTCACAATCTTCTTCTGCTCGTCTCGACCCAGATGCGCTCATCTACGCGCTCACTCGGATCCCATTTCTCGTTTGGGCAGGCCTTAATATTGCAGCGATAGTCTTCCTTAGCATATTGAGCAGGCATAGGGGAAGGTTTGAACGTGCTGGATGGGTGAGCGGGGATAGGTGGGCGTTGATCGATGTGGGGCTTTGCGCGCTATTCGGTGAGTGACCGCGTGTGAGTCTCGTGGGGGGAATCTAATGAGACAGCATACATCAGGCGGGTTCACGGTACTGTCCACCAAAGCCGTGAGCTCCCTGTTGAGCACCGAATGGGCAAAAGTTTTGACAGAGTGGATATTTTATCCTTCGATACTGGTACGTAAGCTACGCGAGGCGCGCGGATCGGTCCGTTAATGGATATTATAGGTCCTCGCACTCACCGGAGTTGGACAAATACGTCATCTTAATCGGGCTCTGCAACATCACGAATCTAGAGTACGTCATTCATTACTTTTTTGGAATGCATGTCTTATAGGCTCTTTCTAGGTGGTTATCCCTACCCAATTTGTGATGTTTAACTTGACGGCTATTGTTGGCTCTGCGATCCTGTACCGCGACTTCGACAAAATCAACTTCCACAGGTTCCTTACATTCTTCTACGGGTGCATGACAACGTTCCTCGGTACGTCTCCCATCTCTCTCACAGAACCTTGCTCACACCCAATATCAGGGGTTTACCTCCTCACCCGCTCCTCACCTCCCCCCTCAGACTCTCCTACCTCTCCTACCTCACCATCTTCCCCCACTCAAACTCATACCCCAACTCAGTCAACGCCCCTCCTTCCAAAATCTCCATCTCATACCCGCTCATCCTCGCTCGCGGCAAAACACCGAAACATTACCCGCCGCTCGTCAACGACAAGTCTGAACATCGTTGGGCTGAGTCCTGGGCCGTATCTGTTGCTAGCGACGCCGGGTGCGAGTCCGGGTGTTATTGCTGTGCCTGTGAGGGATGGGGGCGATAGGGAACGAGAAAGGACTGAGGAGAGGAGAGCGAGGAGCAGGAGCCGGAGCACAGTGCGAGGTGCGGGGAGGTAACGTGAAGGAGATGTTGAGAAGGAACGCCGTGTGTCGAGTGTTCGGAACGTGGTACGAGATCTTCTTGGCTTCCTTGCGATGGACTTGATCCTCCGATATTTATATGCAAAAGTCTGCACGGTGTAGACTAGTGCATATATTCCTCTAGTATAGTCCTAGTATATAGCTTTTCTTAGTTATAGTAAAATGACGTTATATAAAACCTGTTATCAGAGTGTTCCCGATAGTCGCAGAGAGCTTGTAGGAAACTTTAATACGCGTAACTCGAGTGATTGGTTAGGCTGGCACGCTTATCCAAGGAGGTGTGGGCAAGCGAGATCCGACCCGTGTCGCAAGTTTTGGGCTGAAATCAAAAATCAGTAGGCTCTCGTCAGTGCAGGTCCTGCGAGCTTATGCATGGGCGGCTTTAGGCTGTTAGATGCTAGACATAAACTGGCTATGAATTGTGTAGTAGAAGCTAAATGAGGCCACAGGTCAACTGGAAAAACAACCCATTATGGACGCTTCCTATCTAGCTTTCCACACGGATCTATACACGCGTCTCGTCTTTCTCCCTCATAAAATCTTTTACACGAAAAGGCGTTGTGCACATCCTTCTCTTACTCGCGAACCCTCCCGCCACTCTCGCCTAAAATCCAACTCAAACCAATACTCCAGCAATCTACCCCTAGCCCCTATTTCCACAAAATAAAAAAGGGGTTCTCGGATGGCTCCCCCAAGTCCAATAGTGTAATTCGGCAACTCGATCTTCGCGCAAAACGTCATCGACGGTGTTGATCAAGTAAACTTTATACTATGGCTCTGCATCTGAGGTGAGAACGCATTGAATGTCAGTTTCATATAGGGTGCAAGAAGCGTGTGGAGTGAGTGGGGCGGTGGTGCCTATTTTTCTCCCCTTCTCTCACTGTGCCTGATCTGGGCTTTAATTTTTCGTGTGATCGTCCGGTACCCGCGGCACGATGTCCCGCACCAGCCGGCGGGAGGTTTACTATAGTAGGCGGATGGGGGATAGGGAAAGAAAGAACGTACCGTGATTTCTCCACCGCGATAGCTGCCTCGTTTTTTCTTGTTCTTTTCTTTTCGGAAGCCTGCGCCGCGGGTGACGATGAGGTCGCGCGAGGCACGTTCGCCATAGTCGCCGTTGGTGCCACCCTGATTGTTGGAAACATTAGTTCTGAGGTGAGATTTATAGTGGAAGGAACGGATAACGGTTGGCGAAGCTGGGAGAGAAAAATGTCGGGTAGAGGCAAGAACAAGAGGTCGAGGACGGGATGGGGGCGAAATGAAAACCAAACGAGGAATAGGCAAGACGCACCTTGTTGTCGAACCTATTATCCATCAACCTCGGGTCGGCATAGACTACATCATCTGCCTTGATACGCGAGAACGGAACCACAGGCTGGCGCGCGCCCTTGTTCTTTCCATTCTTCGTAGGTGCGGGGGCCTCCTCGGTGGTAGTAGCAACAGTGGTACTCTTGGTGAGGGTGACGCTGTCTGGGGTGGTAGCGATCGTTTTGGTTTTGGTCTTAGTAGTGGTGACTGGGACGGGGGGAGCAGTAGGGGAGACCTTGCGCTTTTTATGGGCGGGGGGAGCGTCAGAATCGGACTCGGAGCTGGAGCTGGAGCTTGAGTCCGAGGACGACCCGCTGGAGGACGAGGATGCTTTGGAGGCAGCCTTGACTGGCGACTTTGGTTTGGGCTTGGCTTCATCCTCCGAGTCCGAATCGCTCGAACTAGAGCTTGAACTCGAGCTCGAGCTGGAGTCGGAGTCGGAGCTGGATTCCGATTCAGAGCTCGAAGAAGACGACGAGGATGGAGGCGCCTTGCGTTTGAGATCAGGTTTTGCTATTGTGTCGCATGGGTAAGTGTACGGGGGTGGGTATAGTTCCCGAACGTACCTGCCGCCTTGCCCTTGGATCCATTTACCACAGGGGCGGCCGGCGTGGGCTTTGGGGCAACTGCCGCCGGTGTCTCATCCCCACTCGAGTCATCGTCACTGGAACTAGACTCATCGCTCGAACTGGAGCTAGTGTCTACATGAAACGAACATGTCAGCGAGCAACAGCCACAGAAAATGTGGGGACTTACCGGCACTTTTGCTGTGAGGCACGGAACAGGTTAAATTGTTGATGAATTAAAGGAAGAGAGGCAGGATTGATTAACTCACACGTCATTAGATCCCGAAGCCTGACGTGCTAGGAGCGCAAGGAGCGATCCTTGGGCCACTGGCGGGGCGGCATCGAGATTGACGACGGCGAGAGCAGCTTTTTTGACGGCAGCGGCGGCCTTGACATTGCCCTGCTCGACGAGGAAGGCATGCACGGTGGCATAGGCCGCTACTAGGAGTCAGCGAAGATCTTTTCCGGCTCTGGCAGCTTACTTGGGAGGGACATGGCAGAAAGCAGAAGATTTGTTTTGGCAATGTGTTTGCGTCACATCACGTGTGCGCTGATACATAACGAAGCAGCACTCATCCGCCACGACCACGCCCCAGGACACACCCTCAGACGACGTCCACACACCAAACGACGACGGCGACCATGTCCCTCGCTGCGCTGCCACCACATATGCCTCACCCGGTGTCTTCAAAGCCCCCGCCCGTATTCGAGTTTACGAAACGCAAGAAGTGGGCCGACATCCTCATCTCCGAGCTCTCAGGCTCTGTTCTGTTCATTCTCAACCCCGCCGAGAACCTCCTCTGGGCCAGTCCGGCCATCTGCGAGCTCCTCGGCTGGCGCGACGACGAGCTGCTCGAGCGGCCTATCAAAGACCTCCTTCATGGTCGGTCTCATTTCACAGATCGAAGTTTATTGCACTAATCGGTTTAACCAGACGACGACGCTGTGCCCTTTGCCGAGCACCTCAAGTATGCGGTAAACTCTCGCACAGAGTTGTTTGCCTATGCCCGACTGCGCTCCAAGTTTGCTTCTCCGCGCAGCGGTTCTCCGAACCGTTCGCCCAGTGACCCGTCCCACTCCGGACAATCCAACCCTCCCGCGAGCCCAAGCACCACCACACCGCTCTTCGAGCTGCGTGGCCATGCGATCTACTCCAAACCCACTCCGGGTTCTTCGGGTACTGAATCAGGCCCCAGTTCAAGCTCCAGCTCCATGAACCGCGAACCAAACCCGAATGCCGAGCCTGAGTCCTCGTGTTTCGTCATCATGGCCCGCCCTTATCCGAGCCGCAACACCGCCATGTGCGCCATCTCATTTGTTCTGTTGCTCGCCGGCTAACGTAAGCTTCTCCCGTCCTCTCCCAGGCTCGACTCGTTCCTCGAACTCAAGATTGAAAACGAGCGCTTGCGCCAGCAGCTGCTGAACCTTCGTACATCAGGTGCTCCCGCCTCCCCGACTCTCACCTCTCCAACCTATCCGATCGGCCAGATCTCGTCGGCATCTGACACGCCCCTCATCCAGCCTGCGTCTTCACTTAATTCGCCTGTGTATCCAAGCGCAAACTTAGGTGCGCTGAGTTTGGGTGCGCGTTTAATTCGCACGAGTCATAGTATTGTTTAATTTAACGTACATCAATAGGCGGCCCTGGGACTTCGGGCGACGCCGACGCAGCGTACCAGCCGCACACTATTCACGCCATGCCTCAGCCCCCGGCTGCGACCAACATGTATTATCCTTCGCAGAATCGCTTCAGCGGTAATTCGTACGACGGCGGGTTCCCCTCTGCATCGTTTGGCGCCGGACCAACCGCTGGCCCGAGCGGTGCTACTACCTCCGCCAGGCGAGCCTCTATCGCGGAAGAGATGGCTCCTGAGCCTACCGAGGGTGCACGGTCCAGGAAAAAGGCAAGCGCTGCCTTTCTTACCAAATGCGTGTCTGTCCACGAAAACTGCAAGCTGACCATCCGAATACTCTTACAGCCGAAAAAGACACACGCGACGCAGGAACAATATGTATGCGTTACTTGTGGTCGGACCGACAGCCCCGAATGGCGCAAGGTTCGTCGTTTATGTTGTTCGCATAACACATGCTCATATAATTGCTTATCCTTTTGGTCATCCGGTCTACGTTCTTGCTATCGGATTCCCCGCCTCTCGCTTGTCTAACACCCTTTGTGCTTTTGTACGAACAACTTTCGAACCTTATCCCCAAATCTGTCTCGCCGCCACGCCCGTCAATCCAACGCCGCCTCGTTCTCTGCAATCCGGTTTGGATGGATACAGGGGCCCCTGGGAGCAAAGACCCTCTGCAACGCGTGCGGCCTGCGCTGGGCCAAGCGCAACACCAAGCGCAAGACGGACGAGTTTGGTGGAGCTGTCGAGGGCGGAGGATAGATGGTTTATATGGTTGGGGCGGGATGTGGGAAGGCGCGGCAGAGGATACCAAGAGCGGAAGGAGAGGCTGAGAATCAGATGGTCGGGGAAAGTGCGGCGGTGATGTGACGGAGGGGGGCAACGATCGTGGTAGAAGTGTGGGGAAAGCCGGGGACGGGATGAACCTCTGCGGTGGTCTTCTACCGAGACCTAGGAGCAAGAGGGGGAACAGGCGCACAATGATGTGCGGGACACGTGCGCGAGTCTGGACTGTATCGGCGGTGGGAACTCAACTGCCGTCGTCCATGGTCGAGTTGCGTTGGACATCTTTTGCGGGCTTGGTTTGTATCGGTTGAGCAGCTGCGGTGCACGTTTTGCCTCGTGTTGGCTATTTGTTTTGGGGTTTTTATTTCCGCTCCGTCGACCCTTGCTCTCTTCTCCTCTTCATTTTATTATTTCCTGGGCTGTTTTTTCCTTGTTCGCCATGTAGCCTGTATTATTACGTATGCTTCACGTTGACTCCACTTATGATCCCACTTTTTTCCGTGTCCCGTTTTGTCTCTTCTCTTTATCTTCTCCACAGCGACAATCTCGTTTCTGTCTTCTCCACCCTTCTCATTTATTCCCTCCCACCTATCGTCCCCATACATACCCCGCCGCACTGCTGCACCAACCAAAACCGTACCCTGATTCCGATCTGCCTCGTACGACCCTCGCTTGTCTCCGGCTGGTCCCAACTAGTTCACCCTCTCGCTCGCAACATCCGGCCGATCTGGTGTTCTGCTGGATGTTTTGCCATACTCCTCTCTTCGTTCGTGTCTTGCCCTATCCCTCGCGTGGCTTCTCGCTTGCCCTTCTGTTCCTTCTGTTCTGAGTTCTGAGTTCCGGTTTTGTTGAATGACGTGATGTGATGTGATGATATACGATGTTGTGAATGATTGTTTGCGGTTTCTGTGACGTTGTTGTAGAGGCTTTAATTTAGTTTGGTTTTGTGCAAAGGTGAGTGTGAGAAAGTGGTTGATAACGGGGTGGTATGGTATCTCGAACCCTCGAGTCCATGATCCCCGTCTGAGATATAATGCGCTCCTCCTCGACCATGTGGACCTCGTTCAAACCGCCCCCAGCTCTCTGATAAACTCCATCTCGCATTTTACACTTTCCTCACTGTCCTCCCGCACGCGGACGACTTCAGGAAGGACAAGTCTCCCTTTGGGCCGAATAACCAACCTCCCTCTCTCTAGTTCCTCTCGCCGCAGTCGAACGATAAATCGATTATCCCACAACACGCTCAAACTTCCGCTCGCACGTGCGTTCGCGCCCGGATCGACGCTTATAACGAGCGTGTGAAGCGCCTGTGCGGAGAGAGGCTGTCGACTGACCAACCAAGCTGGGCAGTTCAGACTATCGGGCGAGGGCGGGCATCGGGCATCATTAGGGGGAAGAGGAGGCAAGAAGCGGAATGAGCCATTTGGTAATAAACGGACGGGCGTCCAGAGGACTTGCGCGCCTGCTGCAAAGGCTCGAAGCCCGACATTGGCATTGGCATTGGCATTGGCATTGGCATCGGAATCGTGCGTGATGCCCCAGACGCGTTGAAGGATTTGTTGGATACTTGTACGTCGGCGACCCGCTTCGGACTCTGGCGAACCCCACGGGTGGGGAGAGACGCATCGCAAAATCCGGTGGACGAGCGCACTTTGTGTTTGGGCGTCTGCGGGTAAGTCGGATGGGATAATGAGGAGTGTAGATGGGGGTGAGGGCCGGGTGTGGGTGGATAGGTAGGACGTCACTGAATGGTGCGTCGAGCTACATTTAGTGTCTTGAGTGGGCGACGGGGTGGTGCGTACCTGCGTCATCTGTCTCTCGCACTCGCACTGCCATCCGTTGAACGTATGCGCGCATACATTCCAGATCCGGGAGAGAGGTTGGGAGATGAAGCGGAGTGGGACACCCTGTTGCGAGGGAATAGACGTGTTGGATTGCGTGGTGTATGTCGGGGAGACAGCTGGCAGCTATCTTAGCTTTTGTATTCAAGTCAAAGCAGCTGGATGCGGGCTGGGAAGTTTGGGGAGTGGGCGTAGGCTGGAAAGCGGGAGAGTTGGATATAGTTATCGTGGGTGGGTCGGGGCACGTATTTTGCGCTGAAGTGAACAAGGCATATCGAACGGCATTACGGACTGTCAAGTCGGGCATAAAGTTCGTCACGTCCTGTTCATATTCGAGTCCATTGGCGTGGCACGTCGCGAGTATACGTTCCTACAGCAACCCATCAAATCCAAACCTTCACTCGAAAGGACAAGAACAACGAAACGGTGAGGGGGGAAAGGGCGGGGGGGGGGGTGAAATACCTTGGACATACTCAACAACGGGCGACACACCCACGTCTTCATTCCTCCCAACACAGCATCCGCCTCTCCCACACCCATGCCCCACCGCCGCACAGCTCTCACCCCACCCATCCCATACGCACCTGTCCCGCGCATCGCGCGCATCACAACCGTCTCGAGCTGGTCATCCGCATGATGTGCGAACATAATCGTAGCACACTCCTCCTTTTTGTCTGCTCCTATTCTCATTTCCGCTTGGATCGCTGTTCCTATTGGTTCGGAAGGTATCTGTCTCTCGCGATCTACCGGTTGGTAGGATGTCGCGGTCTCAGCCCGGATGCCGCGCCAGAGAGCACGGTATCTCGCGTCTCGCGCGGCTTCCTCGATTGGTCCTCCGCGCGGTGGATGAGCATTGGAGCCCCACTCGGCTGGGAGTATTGTGTTCGGTACACCTAGTGATATGGAGCGGATGTGTGTTCGGAGGGCCGAGGCGCGGGATGTTGGTTGGAGGGAATGGTCGATCGTAAGTGATCGGAGGGATGGGCGGGTGCTACTAAGAGGTTGAGAGGCGAAATGTTTGTGTAGGAGGAACAGGAGGCAGAGAGAATCGGGCCCGCCGGAGAGGGCTATGACTGAGGTAGACTTAGTAGGCGTGGTGTGGGGAAGGGATAGGGGGCGTACTCATGGATCTACCCCATCCGGTGGGCGGTTTGCTGGATGCGAGGAAACGGGCGAACTCTGTTGCGGTTATAACAGACATTTCACTGCTTGAAGAAATCTAGATTAATTCGACTCCTATTCGAACATCTCATCGCAGGAGATTCCGAGTGTACTCGAGAGCACGCTCGCTATGGTTGAATGCAAGTTTCAGACTGGAAGAATTTCGATTTGCAATTCATTTGGGGCTTTATCCACTTGATATTTGAGCTCGACAGCTCTCAGATAACAATTCTCCGAGTCTCGATTTTTCGCTGATCCATGTCCCGGGTGCGAGCAGGTCGACGTTGGATGATGCTGAGCGCTGGCTTGGGATAGGGGGTAGTATAGGTAGTGCGGTCGCCGGAGCTTGGCACGCAGTCCGTACGTCATGTATGACGGTGTACGATGCAGCTGGGAGTGACGCTCGTGGGCCAGCGATCTTAAGTTACGGCTGAATGTGCCGTGCGGCTCAGTACGATTGACCTGGGATTGCCCGATGTCCCGATGGGGAACAGGCATGGCTGTGGTCAGTAATATCCGTAAACTGCGGCCAGTGCATGTCCGAGTGTTCCCCCGAGCCTTACGCAGCCCGCGTGCCCAGCGGCTACAAGCGTCTCATTTGGGCCAGCTGCGGCCAAGCGACATGGCCTCGGTGCTCTGGCAGGACGCTGATTGGCAGCGACAGCCATTAGTGACACACGAGCGATGACCAACGGCGATAGCAAACGCGCCGGAGCTCTGCTGACGTGATCCGGATAAGCCGCGTACCGGAGGCAAATTCACGCAAAAGGGTCGTTGCGCAAAGTTGGACTGCAAACCCCAATGGCTCGACGCGCCCTTATCGCAGCACTGAGTGTGCTTGGCCTCTTTCTCGTCGGCACTGTCGTCGTCCTCTCCTCCATCTCCCTCTTCCTTGCCATCCCCGCCAACACCTGGATCTATGAGTCCGACGTCCGTGCCGACGCTTGGACGGGCAACTTAACCGACGCACCTGTACCGGAGCAAATCCCGCGAATCATTCATCAGACCTGGAAGACGGAGACCTTGCCTGAGCGATGGCAGCCTGTGTCCAAGACATGCCGGGACCTTATGCCTGACTAGTGAGTGTGCTGTGCTTGCCGTCCCGGATAGCGCTGACCAAACCCAGCGAGTACGTGCTCTGGACAGACAAAAAATCCGAGGATTTTATCGCAGAGCACTATTCGTGGTTCTCGCCTACCTTCCTAGGCTACAAGTACCCCATCCAGCGTGCAGACGCTATCCGCTACTTTGTCCTCCATCACTATGGTGGCGTCTATCTCGACCTTGACGTCGGGTGCCGTCGTCGCCTCGACCCTCTCCTCACTTACCCCATCGTTCTGCCCAAGACGATCCCGGTCGGAGTCAGCAACGATCTCATGTTCGCCGCCAAGGGCCACCCATTCATGTCCCAGACCATCCACGCCCTCATGCCATTCGACATCAACTACATCATCAACTACCCGACCGTCATGTTCTCCACCGGCCCTATGTTCCTCTCTGCCCAGATTTCCCTCTTCACATCCCGCAACCCTGCCCAATCCTCCGACGTCCGCGTGCTGTCTAAACCGCTGTACGGCAAGAACGCCAAGCCAGAGGAGGCCCCACACGCCTTTTTCACTCACCACTATGGCTCCTCATGGCATGCTGATGATGCTGGCTTTATTACCTTCCTCGGCCGACACGGCCGTCTCCTCATGTACATTGGCCTCGCACTCCTCCTGTTTGGTCTCTACCGTCTGATTCGTACGCGGACTCCCGGTTCGCCAGCTCGGCGCCGAGGCGGAGGATACACGCTTATCCTCCCGCGTGTCGTTGAAGACCAACAGGGCCGCACGATTCTCGACCTTGGGTTGTTCACCGTCCCGATGCCAGCAGGCGTCCCCCTCTCCCCAACATCGCATGACCTCCCCATGACACCCATCACTCGACGACCCCGCGCCCCAGGCGTCCTCTTCTTCCTCCCCGCGATCCTCCAGCCCCGAAGTCGCCGAAACTCGGGCGCCGACCTCTCATCCTCAGCCATACGCACGCCCATCCCCGAAAAGCGAGACGACCTCGAATCTGCGGGGCTCGTTGCGCCCGGACTTGGACTTGGGCTGGGCGTAGCGTCGAGTTCGAGGAGGTCGTCGGATGCAAGGTCGAGGTCGCGGCCTGCTACGCCTGAGCCTGTTGCGCCACCTCCATATCGGGGGAGCGCGAGTGCGGGGTTGGAGACGCCGAGTGGGAGTGGGAGGTGGAGTGCTGCGGGGGGAGGAGAGTGGGCGCCTTGGTCGCCTGCTGTCGACCGCCGATAGCGTTTTGGTTGTTATGTGGGATTGGATTTATATATTATGATATAACCCTGGGTGGGTATGAGTGGAGTGGATCGGATTTTGGAGCTTTTCTTTTTTAACGTAACATATCATAACATAGTTTTCTGTTGCATTATAACATCTCTGCTTTTATCACTTTTTGGATGGTTAAGAAATGAAGCACGTGGTTTTAATTAGTAAGAACCCTGTTTGACGCTCATTAATTAATCGAAGGTCGGGGTGAAGTGTAACCTTATGTGTGGTCACTTTACTGTTAATTAGTAGTTCGTTTCAAGATATCAGGTATCATTGTTGTCGAAAATACATTAGGCAAAACATATTGATAAAGCAATACAAATCAAAACGAAGTCTAAGAAAGCACCAAGATTAGCGTGCCCGGCGTATGAGCATGCCAGTAGACATCCACACACAACGCGCACGCCTTATCCCACCTGCTTCTCATGCGGGGGTAGCTCGCTGGAGTCGACCGGTGACGATCCCTGCGCGCCAGACGAGGGCGCACATCGCGAGTGCTGTGGCTGCGTATGTTACGGACGGGCCGACTGTCCAGTATGCGAAGCAAGCTATACATCAAGTCAGTTCTCTGGTCTTACAGATAAAATAAGGGAGAAGGGGCGTACCGAGAAGAGGACCGATAGCGCGTCCCAGCTGACCCGAGGAACGGAACTCGCCGAGTGTGCGGCCGAGGGGGATCCCTTCTGTGTTGATGCGCGTAATGTTGTCGTTAGGGGCTGGTGCTGCAACGGGTACAGGGGCGGGTGCGACGGGGAGTCGAGGAGGTCCGACACCCATGCTGTGGGTAGCCTTGCCTTTAGCGCGGGGTTTCGATGGGCCTGTGCGGGGTTTAGCAGCTGGAGTAGCCGGTGGTGTGAGGGCCCCAGGTCCAGCTGTCACCACTCCGACCTTTTCATTCCCAGCAATCGTCTTGCTCGTCGATTCGTCATCACATTGCAAGGATGCAAGCGACGTCAAACTCGTAACGACCGTCGCACTCGTAAACGCCAACAACGCAGCAGCGGCATGCAATAACCCCACCGCGGTCCTCACATCACTCTTCTCCACCTTTTTTCCGAGCACGAGGTGTGGGATGAGTGAGAGGATGAGGAGGGACATGGCGCAGGTCGTCATTCCTCGACGGACGAATGCGGGTTCGCCGATGGTGCGTGTTGCGCGGCGGACGTAGCCGCCTTGGAGGAGGGCGGAGAAGATGCCGATGAGCCCG
This sequence comes from Ceratobasidium sp. AG-I, assembly GCA_015039395.1. NCBI lineage: Eukaryota > Fungi > Basidiomycota > Agaricomycetes > Cantharellales > Ceratobasidiaceae > Ceratobasidium > Ceratobasidium sp. AG-I. The sequence continues at coordinate 377,229 of MU132151.1, read as the reverse complement.
AGGAGACGGCCGTTTTGGGTGTTGTTCCAGTCGAGGACTGTAGGTGTATGTGAGCATTGAGAAAGGAGGGTGGAGGGAGGGGGCTTACGGTCGAATGTGAGGAAGGTTAGTGTGAACTCGACGCCTGAGAAGAGGCTGAGGAACGAAAAGTGGAGACGCCCGAGTTCTTTGAGGAGGAGCTTGCGTTCGCCTAGTGGGAGAGTTTTGTATCGGCCTCGTTCGGCTTCGCCATCCTCGTGCACCAGCGTGGTACCGCGCGTTTCGGGAAGGAACGCAGCGAGGAAAGCCGTTTCGACGAGTAGGAGGACGAGCGTGAGGATAGCCGGGGTTGCGTAGATGTTCATGTCGCGGGTCATAGCGAGGGGGAAGGGGTGGAGGGAGAAGTAGGCTCCGATGGGAGGGCCGATGGTGAAGCATATGGAGAAGGCGATGCCGACGAACATGAGTGCGGCCGAGCGCCGACCTTTGGGAGAGATGTCGGAGAGGATGGCGCTGAGGGAATGTTAGATGGGCTCGGAGGTTGAAGGGTGTGCGCTTACATTGAGAGTTGGACGTTTCCTTCGCTGATTCCGCCTATGGCTCGGGAGAGCATGAATGATGCGAATGATGTGGACTGGATCCACCTGTGAGGGGTTAGTATTAGCCAGAGGGAAGGGAAATGCGTGGAACTTACACAATGGCGGATAGGATGTTCCCAATCATGCTGATGAGCAGGACCCGCTTCCTCCCGTATTTGTCGGACAGACTTCCAATATAGGGCGATATAAAGAACTGCAGCGAGCTACACAAAGTATGAGTATCTAGTACACCATCTCGTCGTGCGTACGCACCTAAATAATGATCCCATAAGGCCCTACACATGCCATTAGTGCCAAGCGCTAATCCCCAAATGAGGTGACAGACATACCCCTAGTAATACTACGTCCCACTTGCGCTGCACCGCGCGAGGGGCAACACGGCCCCTCAAATGAGATATCCGTCTAAGAATAGTAGCCAAAAGCGCGCCATCGGATTCACGACGTGTGTACCAGTCGATTAGACGTGGAAAGAGAGGAAGCGGGATGGTGAAAGCTGTCATCTGTCTGTCAGTGGCTGTCGCGACAAACGGATGGGGCACTGCGCACCGAAGAGGTCGAGAATAAGAGCAAAGACGACTACTCGTTGAATCCACTTGCTCTGAGCTCGCTCCATGGTGCCTTCGTTCTTGGTGTGTGATGGTAGCGTGGCGAGCGGAACGGCTTTTATAAAGATCCAAGGTGTCGTGTCATATTTGAAATTTGCGCATCGATGCTGTTCAAGTGTCGTCGGTCGCATGGGAGTCATAGATGACGCATAGTACAGTTGCAGGGCAATGAGAACCTTCTACAAGGACGCGACTGCGCAACATCTAGAAAAAACATAGGACAACTGAATGCGCTGGTGGAGTTTTGTTTGAAATAACCGGACTATGATGTGCTAAACAGCAGATTGAAGAGCAGGAGTCGGAGAGTGTGCGGGTCTTCACCGCGGCTCTACCCTAGCTTCCATGTTCTATTCTGAGCAGAATATTCCTGCATTGCGGGCGAGTTTTGAGATTTCAGCGCTTGCGCCTGTTTGCATGTGCTTGCGATGGCAACTCTGAAATCCTGCTGCAGGATTTTGGCGAGAAACCAATTGGTCAGAGTCCAGTGGTCTTCGGCGCTTAGCAAGACATACACAAGCTCCCCCAAAGCCCCTGGCCTTGCCAATTCCGTTGCTCGCCACATTGCTCACTGTGCTTTGTCTGGGAACTAGACTGCTATAATCTCTCGAACCTACGCGCGACGAAATTTCTTCGACCTTCCTGAACGATATCTGCACCTGCTTGTCTCTGGAGGCGCGTGCCGCTTGTACTAGTCTCTCGGGGATCTTTGGTTTCACATGAGTACTCCGGCACAACCAACCGCGAGCTCATCGTCTGCCGGCCAAGAGGTATTCGAAGGGTATGCCGCCAAGTTCGCGGACTCGACGCAAGGTGAGTAGTTGCTGTAAACCTACTACTGTTCGAGGGTGCTGACTAACTGTATTTCTGATAAATTATCTGGAATAGATATAAAATCGAAACTTCAAGCAGCATGCGACATTCGCGATTCCGTCGACCAGTTTGGTCAGGCGGAGTCGCAACGATTCTCACCCGTCGTATTGCCTGCGATGTTGCAGGTTTTGAAGGAGACATCTGTTTCGTTTAAAAAGGATAGCACAGAACATGTGAGTTTATGACCATTTAAGTAGATCTGCTAGATACTAACTTGCTCACTCAGCTGCTGAGGAATACTATTCTCGAAATATTCCACCGGCTACCTGTGCTGGAGCAAGTCAAACAGGTCTACTCCGACATCGTTAGTATGATGACCCAAGTTCTGCGAGAAGACAACGAAGACAACGGCGTTATTGCCGTAAAAATCATTATGGATGCCAACCGTGCCTTCAAGCGCGACATGGACTCCCACGTCCAAGGATTCCTGGACTTTGTTCGTGACTTGTACTTGAACATGGGCCAGGCAGTCAACGATCTCTTGAGCGAGGAGTCTCCCGGCCCGCCACCCTCGCAAGGTGCCATGAGCGTAACTACATCTGTAAGTCCTTTCATCACTTGGAGTCGTGTTCGGTTTTGAGCGCGTCATTAAAGGCTACTTCACCGGGGGCGCAGCCAGATATGGTCAAGGCAATCGCGAGTTTCAAGGTCCTTACTGAGTGCCCAATCGCGACGGTTTATCTCTTCCAAATGCACCGCAATACTATACCCAATGCTGTAAAAAGTGCTATACCCCTTGCTATGGATGTGAGTACTTTAGCAGCATCACGTTGAATATATCACTGACACTAGGCACTCAAGTTTCTACAATTACAAGCACCTCCCCAAAGACAAGCGCACGTCGAAGCTTCAGAGAGGAACCAGCACTGGATTGGAGTGGCGCCGCCGATCAAACATAGGGCACACTACATCGATTTTATCACTGCTCAAGTCAAGGTGCGTATTTAGTTCTTTCAGATGTTCTGCTTTGAGTATTAAATTATCCACAGACCTTGTCGTTCGTCGCGTACGTTCTTCGCGGCTCGATGGAATCTCCAGTCCGCCAATACGGCGAAGTCATCCCGCCACTCTGCGTGCGCCTTCTCAAGGATTGCCCGCCAGAGTCTGCGACCATTCGAAGGGTATGTCCTAAAGTGCTTCATCGATCGCTCGGTCTAATTGCCCATACAGGAACTCATGGTCGCGACTCGGCATATCCTTTCCACTGAATTTCGACCCGCTTTCGTATCATTGATCGACTGCCTCACGAGCGAGCACGTTCTCATCGGAACTGGGGTCAACAGCCAAGAAACGCTTCGGCCTCTAGCGTACAGCATGCTCGGCGACTTGATCCATCACATCCGAAAAGAACTGTCCCCAGAGCAATTGCGTCGAATCATCTATCTATACTCCTGCTGCCTCCACAATCCCGCTTTCAGCTCGGCTATTCACAACATGTCTGCCAAACTGCTTGCAAACTTGGTGGATGTGAACCTGGAGAAGTTTCCTAAGCCAGAGGCTGCAGCGAGTCTCCTGGCCTTGTTGGAGACGTGCGTGGACAAGCTTGGTGCGGTTTGGGCGATTCATCAGCAGATCGTCACTCTTGCGAAGGACGGACAGGAGACGAAGGACGCTCCCAAGCCGGATGCGGCCATCCCAAAGTCTCCGGAGAAGCCTGCGTCGCCTATGAAGGATGTGCAGATGAAGGATGCGGACGCTATGGATGTTGACGAGCCTGAGGCCGCGAAGAAAGCTTTGACGTTGATCGATATTGAGAAAGCAAAGCCTATCCAAGCGGCTGCATTTGTACTCGAGAACAAGGCCGAGGCTGTCAAGGGTGAGTTCATTTCTCGCAATTATCTTGGAGTGACTAATCTGTCTTTACAGAATCCAAGATCCTCTTCCGGACGTTGCTTCATGTCTTCAAGACAGTGTTGGCGGGTATTCGTACGAGTGAAGGCCCCGTTCCAGACGGCGAGTTGATCAGGAGGTTGTTCCAAAACTGCGTGAGGTGCTTGACGATGTACGACGACGGCCGAGATGGAGGGAAGGAGGCGTTCGAAATGTTGCTCCAAGTGTTCCACGAGATTGAGCCGCATATATTCCAGGAGGTGTGGACGACGGAGATGCAGTTCTTCATCGACCATGTTCAAGATCACCAAAACCTCTTGGCTATGCCTCAGCTACTGTTGTCGAGCGACATGGTCTCGCATCAGCTAGTCGCGATCCTTCTGCGCTATCTCGTTGGGAAACTCGACACCCTTGGCGAGCAAAGCCAAAAAAGCGCGTCGATCACTCTTCGTCTTTTCAAAATGTGCTTCATGTCGGTCACCGTCTTCCCAGACCTCAATGAGCCTATTCTATTCCATCATCTCAGCAAGCTTATTATGGATTCCCTTCGTCTTGCGACCAAAGCTGCGGACCCAACGAACTACTTTTTGCTCCTTCGCGGTCTATTTCGTGCGATGGGCGGCGGAAAATTCGAGAGCTTGTACAACGAAGTGCTTCCTCTGTTGCGAGACATGCTCGAGAGCTTGAATCGTCAACTCCAGGCTGCCGAGCCATCCAAGCAGGACCTCCTCGTCGAGCTCTGCCTTACCGTTCCCGTGCGCTTGACGAACTTGTTGCCTTTCTTGGGTTTCCTGATGCGACCACTTGTGCATGCTCTTCGTGCTGGACCGGAGCTCGTTGCGCAAGGTCTACGGACGCTCGAGCTCTGTATTGACAATCTTACACAGGAGTTCCTTGACCCCACGTTGAGCCCCGTGCTGCGCGAACTCATGGGTGCGCTACACTCGCACTTGAAGCCCCAGCCGGGCAATCACCAGCACGCGCATACAACTGTTCGAATCTTGGGCAAGCTTGGCGGGCGCAATCGGAGGTTACAGCACCAGCAGCCGCAGCTCGAGTACCATGGGTATTCGCCGGACGTGACCATGTCTTTGTTGTTCAACGGCCACGCCCAGACAATCGACATCGGTCCGACTTGCTTGCTAGCAGTTCGTTTGATTCAGGAGTCCAATAGTTTTTATCGTCAGGACGCGTTTGTGTTTGTTCAGCGAGCACTGGAGCTCTTTTTGCGTGAGGCAAGTGCTCGTAATCTAGTTCCTAAGTTTTCGTTTTGAACGTATCTTTCTAGGGGATTGATGGATCTGAGGGAGAGAATGTCTTCTCAAGTTTGGTCGACAGCTTGTTCGTCGCGCTTCAAGACTCAGAGTTGTCGGACAAAGCCGCTATCTACATCCGGGAGCTCTCAGAAATTATCTTCCTTACCGAGCTCAGCCAAAATGTCGGCAACAAGGTCACGAAAACCACTAGTCTCTACATGGACCGCGTCCCTCGCTTGCTCTCTGCTACCAGCAAGCCTCACGTCGAGCGTGGACAGGATATTTTTGCCAAGATGCTCGCCGACCTGCTCGCATTTGAGGCCAAGGCCACGACCGTAGGCAGGAAGCTGCGTAGCCTCGATTGCATTGTTCATCCGCTTGGGTTCAACTTTACCGCTGCATGCTACGAGGAGACCTGGCCTGCGAAGCTCTCTGGCTGCCGAGGGATTGTGATGCTCGCTGACGCTCTGGGGCCAAAGTGGACTAGCGAACGGGAGAATGGGTTCATTCGTGCGCTTTTGTCCGTGCTCAAGGAGATGCCAGTCGATCCTCCCCGCGAAGTCGAGTTTATCAAGGAGGCTATCATCAAAATTCTTCGCCTATGCCGTCAGGCTCCTCCTATTTTGCCGCCAGCCCAGCCAGGAGTTGATCCTGCGACGATGCTAAAGCTCCCTCACTTGATCCCGACTCTTACTACTGAACTCTCGAGCCCCATCGCGCTCGTTCGGGAGATGTCTCAAAAATCTATCGAGCTGCTGGCCGAATTGGTTGAATCGACGCCTTCGGAGCTCCTGATGAAGTGCAAAGAGCGACTGTTGACCCCTATCTTTGCGAAACCTCTTCGTGCCTTGCCTATCTCGTTGCAAATCGGTCATATTGACGGGATCACATATGCGTTGAACATGAAGCCTCCGCTGCCAGAAATGAACGACGAACTGTTGCGCCTACTCTCTGAGGCTTTGGCGATTGCAGATGCCGAAGACCGCGATATTGTCGGACCTGGCCGTGGTGGACCTCGCAGCAATGCCGCTGTTCTCGAGCAGCTCCGAGTAGTCTGCATCAAGCTCCTCACTTCATCCATGTCTGTCACCGAGTTTTTTGCGAAGCAGATGGCCACCCGGCAAAAGTAAGTAATGTTATTATTGTTTAGTTATTGGTGCTAATAATGTTGTAGGGTAACGAGCGTGTACTTCAAGTCTCTCTATTCCCCCTCGAACGAAGTCAAGCGAGTCGCACACGAAGGGCTTCGGACAGTCCTGAACCACCAAAGCCGATTGCCCAAAGACATCCTCCAAACCGGCCTACGCCCTGTCTTGATGAATCTAGCTGACGCAAAGCGTCTCTCTGTACCTGGTCTCGAAGGGCTGGCTCGCTTGCTTGAGCTCTTGACAAACTACTTCAAAGTGGAGATCGGACACAAGTTACTCGATCATTTTAGGGTTATTGCTGATCCCAAGATGCTGAGCGATGCGGCCTACCAGCCTTTGGCGGACAATGACGAGATTACGAAGCTTGTCAGACTTGTTAACATTTTCCATCTGCTCCCGCCTGCGGCAAATATGTTCCTCGAGGCTCTCGTTTTGCTCGTAGTCCAAGTTGAGACTCAACTCCACTCGGCATCTCCTAGTCCGTTTACTGCCGCCCTCGCGTCGTTCCTCGATCGTTTCCCGAGTGATTCTGTCGAGTACTTTTACCGTAGCATTGGGCAAGCTCCTACACTTCGATCGTTGCGTAACATTATCTCCTCTGGTCTCGCTCCCGATCTAAATGCCGAGTTCCGAAACAATACTACTCCGTTGGTGGACCAATGCTTGAAGGGCGAATCCAACAGCCTCGTGCTTCCTGGGCTGATTCTTTGCACGGAGCTTTCAGCAGATCACCCCGATTGGCTTCAGGAGCATCCCGAGGTGCTTGACGCACTGCTTCACCTCTGGCGCGCACAGTTCTTGCACGGATCCGAGGACAATTTTGTTCCAGTTGAGGGCTTCGCCCGCCAGGCCTCGCTACTTTTGAACCTGCTCATCGGCGTCATCGAGCGATCGCCTAGGGTAGATGTTATCTTCGACATTGTATGCATCTATGCCCACAGGGTTCCCCTCGATCTTTCCAAGCTTAGAGTCTGTTTGTTGGAACACGTTACTCTCGGTGCATCTCCAGCGCTCCGGAAGGAAATCATGCAGCACTTTGTTCAAGTCTTTGACGATGAAACGTATACATGGGCCCACAAGACACAATTCCTCCGATATATTATCAACCCACTGCTGTACGCGGAGATACACACGAATCATCCTGCCGACTCGCCAGAGGCATCCATTGACGCCGTCGACTCGTCGATCTTAAATGGCCTTCATGTCAAAATCTGGAAGCCAATGACGGATCAACCTGCCGATACGTTCCCCGGTTCTGATGATGGGCTGAAAATCGAAATCTTGTACATGTCGAGCCTTCTTATCCAGTCCTCGTCGAGTCTCATGCAGGAGTCTAGGAAGGACGTGATCAAATGCACTTGGCACTACATTGTCAATGACGACGCAACCGTGAAGCAGACGGCGTATGTGACCATCTCGAGGTTCTTTGCGGTCTTCGACTCTCCTCCCAAGTTCTTGACCCGAGTCTGGACTGGCTTGCTGCGTCCATTGAACACCGACAACCGCTCGCTCACGAAGCAGGCTGTGGACATCATGGTTCCTGTGTTAATCAAGGCTGCCGCTCCTGATAACGGTCCTCCATCTTGGGCCAAGTCTGTCCGGCGCGCTCTCATCGACGAAGGACACAGTATAACCCAACTACTCGTCATTTACCAGATCATCGTGCGAAATCCCGATTTCTTCTACCCATGCCGTGATCTCTTCATCCCCTCCATGATCAGCTCGCTTCATAAATTGGGCACCGTCCAGACTGCCACGGCCGAAACCAGGTCGAACGCTCTCGATGCTCTTGAGCTGATACTTGCCTGGGAGAAGCGCGCCGTCGGAGAAGCTAAAGCGGCCGAGGCTGCACCTGCGGGGAAGCCCAAGGTCTGGCTACTGCCTTTCTCGATGCGCGAGACCATTGTCAGTTATTTGGTGCGCTTCATCACTATGACCAGTCTGGAAAATGATAAGCTCGGTCTACCTGCGCGTGCCCTGGGGATCTTGGAGGGAATTTTGAAGCCTGGAGGTTGGAAAGACGTAGATGTACAGTTGCAGTATTTCCATCGGCCAATGGTTCAGGTCAGTGTCCTTTGATAATTTCGGTCGAGCGCGGACTAAAATAAACTTCAATGCAGGTGGATTTGACCGACCCTAACCACCTTCCTGTTATAACAAACGCGACCAAAGTCCTTTCCCTCATCGCGCTAGCTCAAGATGACAACTGGCTGCTCTCACATGCCGCTGATTTGTACGCCCTCATAGAAAAGGGATTGAGGAGCGACGAACCCAGCCTACACGAGTACCTACAGCCGGTTTTGAAACGAATGCTCGCCCTTGTGGGAGAGCCGGTCGAGGGGGAGCCTGCGACACCGGGGCATGCAATCTATACGTTCGCAGACTCTATGATCAAGGATGGACTCCAACATTCTCAGCGGCAGTTCGCGGGAGCCTACGCTTGCCTCTCCGTCCTCAAGACCATGGTTACCGTCTACCCAGCCAAACTCGAAGGATACGCGCCATCTTTGATGAAAGTTCTCCAGAAGCTCGTAAAGGACCATGTCAATACCAACCTTGCTACAAACCAAGCCACCTCCGAGCCTACCTCTCGTCTAGTAACGATCATCTTTGAAACGTGTCGAGACAAAGTCATCTCGCTTGGAGTAGAACGTCGCTGGCTTTTGAATGCTGTCATTTTAGTCGTGGGGTCCTCTCAAACGCTCAGCCTGTGCCACTATGTTCTTGGAATGGTTAGGGAGTGGACCTTGACCCGGCCTGACACTACTCCAACCCTCAAGGAGAAGGCAGGAATGTTAAAGCATATGATGGGCTTCGAAAGCCGCGGCGATCCACAACTCCTCGACGGCTATCTCAATCTGGTCTACGACATATACACAGAGCCCTCTTTGAAGCGTACGGATTTGACGACGCGTCTAGAATCAGTCTTCCTCATGGGTTGCCGTGCAAAAGACCCAGTCATTCGCTGCAAGTTTATTGATCTATTCGATGGAAGCGTACAACGCACAATCTCGTCTCGCCTTCAGTACGCGCTTGGCTCATTGAGCTGGGAGTTTGTGGCAGAACATTATTGGATCCCGCTTGCTCTTGATCTGCTGCTTGGTGCGGCTGAGGACGGACGTACCGATTCCCCTGCTCTTCGCGAACATGTCAGCATTCTCGAGTCACCTCTTGCCCGCGTCGTCCATTCTGGTACCACTTTGGATATTATGAAGCCCTTGCGTAGATTGTTGCACGCGGAGAACCAGGTTGCTCACGAACTCTGGATGTCAACTTTCCGCGCTGTATGGTCGACACTTCCCCGACGCGAACAGAGCGATGCTTCTCGATACGTCCTCACCTTGGTCACCAAAGACTATCACTCAAAACAGTGCGACCTGCGGCCCAACGTCATCCAGTCGGTTCTTGGAGGCGTCCAGATGTGCCATCCTCCCCTGCTATTGCCCCCGTTCGTTGTCAAGTATCTCGGGAAGACGTTCAACGCGTGGCATATTGCACTTGAAATCCTTCAATCTGGCTTGGATCCTCATCGCGCCGAAGAGCCTCACGAGACGACTTACGACGCACTCGCAGAGTTGTACGCCGAGCTTTCCGAGGACGACTTGTTTTATGGTCTCTGGCGCCGACGGTCTATCTTTGACGAGACGAATGCTGCTCTTGCGTACGAACAAAACGGATTTTGGTCGTCGGCTCAACAGATGTACGAATCTGCCCAAATCAAGGCCAGGACAGGCGCTTTGCCCTTCAACGAGTCTGAATACTGCTTATGGGAAGACCACTGGATCCTTGCCACCCAAAAGCTTCAGCAATGGGAGCCTCTGGCAGAACTCGCGCGCAGTGAGAACAATGCCGATCTACAGCTCGAGTGCGTTTGGAGGACAGCGGGTACCGACCGGGAGACAATCCAGGAGCTTTTGAACCAGGTCGCCGATGTACCTACTCCGCGTCGTAGAGTCTTCGAAGCCTATCTTGCGCTGACCCAAGTTCCGGCGCCGAACGAGAAGAATCTGGCTTTCTTGCGTATCATGGACGAGTCAATACAGCTCTCGCTGCGAAAGTGGGTCACCTTACCAAACATCATGTCAATGGCGCACGTTCCTTTGCTCCAGCACTTCCAGCAATTCGTTGAGCTTCAAGAAGCCGCCCAGATATTCATGTCGTTGAGCATGACAAATGCCCAAAATCTCGAGAAGCGATCGTCTGAACTCAAGCTCGTTCTTCAAGCATGGAGGGAGCGTCTGCCAAATCTCTGGGACGACATTGGGCTTTGGAGCGACTTAATAGCCTGGCGTTCGCACGTCTTCGAAATGATCAACAAGACATACGTCCCACTCATTCCTGCCAACTCTACCTCCTCGGCCTCGGGCAACAGCAGCACCTACGGCTACCGTGGGTATCACGAAACGGCCTGGATTATCAACCGCTTTGCTCATGTTGCTCGAAAGCATCAGTTGCCGGATGTGTGCCACACTGCATTAGCCAAAATCTACACACTGCCAAACATCGAAATCTCCGAAGCGTTCCTCAAGTTGCGCGAACAGGCAAGGTGCCACTACCAGAACCCGAACAACAACGAGCTCTCGGCTGGCTTGGAGGTTATCAACAATACCAACTTGATGTACTTCTCCCAGACACAAAAGGCCGAGTTCTACACGCTCAAGGGTTTGTTCATCGCCAAGTTAGGCAACAAGGACGAAGCGAACGCAGCATTCCAGCAAGCCGTGCAAATGGACATGTCGATGCCAAAAGCGTGGGCCGAGTGGGGCAAGTTCAGCGACCGTCAATTCAAAGAGAAGCCACAGGAGTACGCTTTGGCCGCCAACGCTGTCCAGTGCTACCTTCAGGCCGCAGCGCTGTATAAGAACCCCAAGGCCCGGCCTATCTTGCAGCGCATCCTATGGCTTCTTAGTATCGACGACCCCCAGCAGCCGGTGATTTCTCAAATGTTCGAGTCGTACAAGGGAGATGTCGCGTTGTGGTACTGGATTACTTTGATCCCTCAACTTTTGGTAGCCCTTTCGTACCGCGAGAGCAAGCATGCACGTCACGTACTGATGAGTATCGCGAAGCATTATCCTCAGGTATATAGTCAATTTTGTTATCGGCACCCCAATTAACTAAATCAATAACGTTCAGGCCTTGTTCTTCCATCTGCGCACGACGCGAGAAGAGTTTGTTCAAGAGAAGAAACGCCTAGCGGCGATGCAAAGCGCTCGCAACGCACGCCAAGCCCAAGGCGCTACCAAGACGGAGCCGGCCAGCACTACACCATCCGTTGCGGGAAGCCCGTCACCAGCCAAAGATCGCGCGGGTGCTTCCTCAACGGACCCTGCTGCTAACTCGACCAGTGTCGGCAGCGAATCAAGCTCGAATGAGCAAGCTACGGCCGGGGCTGCTGGTTCAACTTCCTTCTCAAGTCTTGACGGAGCTGTCCAGCGAGTTCGACAACCTTTTGACCACGTTGAAGATATCACGAGCATTCTGAAAACTGGGTTCCCACTCTTGACCCTCGCACTCGAAACTATGGTTGACCAGATCGCCATGCGTATGAAACTCATGCCCGAAGAGGACATCTGCCGCCAGCTCAATTACCTGCACGCAGATGGGATGATGGTATGCATACAGTGATCTATTTGAATTAGCATGTAGGCTAACAATGCTATTGGTAGGCGTACAATCGTCGCTGCAACTCTTTGACGGACGACAATACGATTCCTCAGCAATCTACAATGATGGCCGCTAACTTTGCACGAGGATTGCAACCTCCGAATGCCAGGGTGAGTGTAATTGTACTGTCGTTCACGATTATTACTAACGCCTCCGAAATTTAGGCTGCTTTCGAGCAAGATATCCTCATGTCGAAGCTGACGTTGCGCCAATATGTTATCAAGGTTCAGAAGTGGAGAGACCGTTACGACTCCCAGCCAGATCACAGCCGAACCCCTCGAAAGCCTCTGCAGTCGATCAGCCACTGGCTCGCAGAGTTCCATCACAACAAATTCGAGGAGCCGATTGAGATTCCTGGCCAGTACATTCAGGTACGGCATTTTTTACGAGTTCAACCCATCCATATTTCTAATTATTTAACGCCAATAGCACAAAGACACTCCCCATGGTTTCGTTCGTATCCAGCGATTCGCCTCCCGAGTTGATTTCTGCCGTAGTCTCGATATGCATTTCCGGCGCATCGGATTGCACGGGCATGATGGGTCATTCCACACATTTGCCGTTCAGACTCCTACAGCACGACATGCTCGACGCGAGGAACGTGGAATGCAGCTCTTCCGGTCCTTCAATGCGTAAGTCCTCATTCAGACAATGTACACAACCTCCGTCTGACGTACGTTTTAGTGTGCTCGATCGCCGCAAGGAGAGTCGGAAACGCAATCTCAACTTCCATGTGCCAGCAGCTATTTCTCTTTCCAGTACTCTGCGACTTCTGGAGAACGATGCGTCGTACGTCACAATGCAAGATATGCTCGAGCAGCACGTCAAGGACAAAGGTTTCCATCGAGACGACCCGCAGTTTCATTTCCTCGACAAGCTCAAGGTACTGCGAAACCCGGAGGGTACCAAGGTGGACTTTTTTACGCTTCGAGCGGAGCTCATCAGCGAGGTATCTACCAAGCTTGTTCCTGCAACTGTGATTTCAAACGTAAGTCTGATCTAGTGGCAAAGCAGTTTTAATTAACGTCATTTGTGTAGTACATGGCACGGTGTATGCGCGGTCCGATGGAGCTTTGGACGATGCGCAAATTGTTTGCACTCCAGGTTGCTGCGAGCTCGTTCATGTCCTTCTTCTTCAGCGCCAACGGCCGTATGCCTCAGCGATTCCATATCTCGAGGTCTACGGGACGGATGTTCATGTCGGACTTGCTTCCCAGTAAGCTTATCTTTCAGTTCTCTTCCCGGACTGCAGCTAATTATTCGTAAAGCTTGGAACAACAAGCATCCTGTTATCCACAACGCCGAAGCCGTACCTTTCCGGTTCACTCCGAACATGCAGAACTTTGTCACTCCTATTGGCATTGAGGGCCTAATGACATCTGGAATTATGGCGATTGCGCGAGGCTTGACGGAACCTGACGTACGTATGGTGCCTATTGTCTAATTTCACGCTTGCTCATGCCTATATCTCGCTAGTACGACTTGGAGCAGCAACTCAGCATTTTCCTCCGCGACGAAGTCTATACCTGGTGCACAACAGCACAGGCTACACCCCCCTCGCCCGATCTAGGTTTCAGGAGGGCAATTCAGCAGAATGCCGAGGCGCTTGTCCGAAAGGCCGAGTTGATTGCTTGCCGCACCCCAACCGACACCGTAAGTTCAACCATTTGGTTTTGTACGTCCTCCTTGCTCAACACACACTTTAGAACGGTTCCACTCCTCAAGTCCCGATCCAAAATATCACGGACCTCATTATTCGTGCGAGCTCGGAACAACAACTCGCTCAAATGGAGATCACCTATTTGCCTTGGATGTAATTCATCGTTTAGTCTGCGCTTTCTGCCTCTTTGTACTCGCTATATCTCGTTGCTCGCCGTTTATTGTACACATTCACCAATTGATATTCAGCTCTCAACTTATGTATGACGCTATGATGGGTCAGCCTATTAGATTGGCCACGTGCTTGACGCACTGGGCTGTCCTCAATACTGCTCAACCACACCAACCTGCCCAGTTTCATGTTGTTCTGGTGAAATGAGAGTTTCTAGAACCCATGACACGAGGCACCTAATCAGCCAAAGATATCGTGACCTTGGCTTGGAGACCTTGTGGAAATCTCTTGACGAAGTTGACGTTCTGGGCCGCCCTGGCGGGCGAGACAGGACTGCGTATGGACACACAGGGCAAGCATAGAGTAGACATAGGGGCATAGTCTTCGAGACTAACGCAATATCACAGGTGCGTTAACGCACTATCCTGGAGCCACAACGGCGAGCTTCTCGTCTCCTCAGGAGATGACACCCGACTACTTGTCTGGAAACACGACCCATCCTTTGATCAGGCCTTCCCACCTCGCTCGCTCGACTCTAGACCAAACTCCATAAACCTGAGCTGCGTCAGCGCAATTCGTACCGGTCATACCGACAATGTCTTCGCCGCTCAGCTTCTAGTGCCTGATTCGTCTCTAGTGGCTACTTGTGCGAGAGACCGTCAAGTCAGGGTGTTTGATTTAGAGAGAGCTGGCGGAACATCTACTAGAGGCAAGCCTGGTTCTGGATATGGTGAAGCGGGGAACGAAGCTCGACTGCATCTGTTGAAATGTCACACACGGCAAGTGAAGAGGATTGTCACGGAACAAAGCCCAAGTACATTCTTAACTGTCGCCGGTGTGAGTATCATTCCTACATGCGTATCTCGTGGTTTATTCTTACTTCAATTGCTGGTAAAATAGGACCATACAGTACGACAGCATGACTTACGGACACCACATATGTGTCCCCGTTGTCCTCAGCCACTGGTAAAGGTTCCGCATGCACTCAATGGACTTGCCTTGTCTCCTCTCACACCGTGGTACTTCGTGGTCGCGGGAGAAAGCAAATATGTATGTTTGCATTACAGCCTAGCTGTTATGCATATAGTAGGTCTGACGAGTTTATAGGGCCATCTCTTCGACCGGCGTATGACTGGTCGAAATCTGCGAGAAGAGCGGGGGATGGATGGAGAAGATAGCGACGAGCTGGTAACCTGCGTTGCACGGTTTGGAAGAAGTAAAGAGAAGGAGGATGCGGACCGCGGCCCGCATGTAACAGGAGCTCGCATGGCGCGATCGAATGGACACGAGGTGAGCCCACACATCAGGTTTGCTTCGTAGGGGTTAGCTGACAGCGTTTAAAAATGTCGATTTATGTTTAGGTATTGCTATGTACGCCTGGCCTGTTCTCATCCTAAACTTGATCACTTATGCATCTACGATTCAGCCTATTCGGGCGACGCTGTGAGCATACTATTCGCCCTTGGGTGCTTACCCTAACGTTTCTATAGGTGTACCAGTATTCGATCTATGATACGCCATCAACACCAAAGAAAAGCTCTATCATTCCCCCGAACAGCGACCAAATACCTGAGCAGTCAGATTCTGAGTCTAGCGATAGTTCCGACGACGAAGCAGCAGCCGCTCTCGAGAACGTTGTTGCTGAACCTGATGGAGATGATGACTCTGGTTCGCACTCTGACGAGATGAGTGAGGACTCTGACGCTGGTTCGCCTGCATCAAGGACCAAATACTCCGGGTTGGACCGCCCAGTAATTCAACCAAGAAAGGAATATCGTGGGGCAGGGAATGTTCAGACTGTCAAAGACGGTGTGTTGACGCATATATTATAAAACTAACCTACTGACATTGGGACCTCGAAGTAAACTTTCTCGGCCCAAACGACGAATTCGTTACCTCTGGTTCAGATGATGGAAATTGGTTTATGTGGAGCAAAAAGAGTGGCGAACTGTTAGGTATCTGGGAAGGTATGCACACTTTGGCAACTGTCCGCTGCTCAGGCTTGGACCTTCTGTATTTAGGTGATGGTAGTGTCGTAAACGTAGTTGAAGGGCACCCCTTTTTGCCCATTGTTGCAGTCAGTGGTATTGACAACACGATCAAAGTAAGTAGATTTCGCCGATGAATAAACTTTTATTGAAACGAGTCGTATAGATATTCGAGCCGACCTCTGGCCTCAAGAAAAGCAGTCGCATAATCAATGCGCGCCAAATAGTTGAAGAGAACGAGTCTGCAAACGAGACTGAATCGTTTGCGTTGGACCGTTCCGGAGTGCTCGCCGCCCTCCAGGTGCTTCGTGCTGCAGGTCGCCTGCCTGAGATTGAAGGAGAACCAGAGTGCCCCACCCAATGATTGCTGGGATCAATCTGTATTTGTACCAACGTTTTGTGGCGCTTTTTGTATTCAAGAATGATGCATCTCGCATTTAGCTTTGTGCTCTTGGGTGATGCATGATGAGGCGCCGTGGCTGAGTAATTGCCAACCAACCGGGATGATCACCTTCGTTCCTTCATCGCGAAGTCAACAGCGACACCATAGTGTTTGTGAACACGAAGGAGCTTGGGTGAAGAGAACTCTGGGCTTTTCATTAAAGGTGTGCACGAAGTATGTAGACAAGCTGCCCCATCGCTCATTGATGATCGTACTACGAAAGGTTGCTCTTGTGAAGTTTACCGCGCAGAAAGCAGTAAGTTCATTTGAACTCTCTGTTGTGTCTCAACGACAAACTCAGACTAATGTCACGTCTCTAGAAACCACCGTAGCTGACGAATGACGAGCTCGTTTCCCTCAAGTGATCACTAGTAGTCAGGAACACTTACGAGCCGTGGCAGCCAACTCCCATCACCCCAACTTCCTGTTCGTGACAGTTGTGATTACCAGCACCCACCCTCTGCCCACATCGCTCTTTACATTTTGCGGCTATGCTGGATGAGGGCTGGGAGCCGAGTCGTAAACGGCCACGCCAGGATGCAGACGATTTTCGGCGTGACCATATCGCGTACGAGCACATACCTCCCCCCTCACACCCCCGTGAGCACATACGACGAACACCCGACCACCACATAGCAGAGCCTCCTACGTGGGACCGCCGCCGATCCAGTGACCCTCACTGGCAACATTCCGCTCGAGACCAATATCAAAAGGATCCTTCCACGGACGACCTTGAACCCAGCCACGACCACTCCGGTCGCATCATCTTTCCCAATCCTCGCTCGAACGGCTCTAGTTCCACCTACAATCGCGGTATGTCACGCACTCATCACCCACGCATGGAGCGATTGGAGCCTGCGCCGCGGCATGATAGCCGTGAATGGATCCCCCGCGAAGCTGCAACCAAACGTGGGGATACGTGGCCTCCAAAGCAGGAGGAGCCGAGGGCAGAGCCCCCTCCGGGTGTTGGAGACAGGACTTGGACAGCTTCGGAGGGGTGGACTCGTGAAAACAGCAAAAGCGCCGCTGCCGCCCGTGCAAGCGAGTCCCGCAGCTCCCCGCCCCGCCCCTACGTCCCTCAAGCCAAAGTTTATAATCGTACTTCGCATCATGCAAGCGCCAATTGGCGCGATACCCACGACGATGAATCTGCCAATAACAGATATCAGCGAAGTGGAGGTCCAAGCCGCGTGGGCGAGGGGTGGCGTGAGCGCCAGGTTCGTCGAGACCAGGAGAACGGACGCCGGTTCAGTGATCGAAGAGACAAGAATCCCACGCCCCAGCGACGCACTGTGTAAGTTTGCGAAATGGACTTGCTTGCGGTTATGCTAATGATTTATTCGGCGTATGCTTTTTGCCTTTTAAGTTCCAGCCGGAAATGGGGTGACCGTCCTAACCATTCTCCCCCTCCTGACTCTCGAACAGTGGGCAAGCGGCGACATGCGTCCTACTCTCCTTCGCCTTCTCGGAAAACAGACCGCTCACGTTCGCCCATCCGTTCCGCCTCGCGGTCTGCTTCACGGTCCAGGTCACGATCCCCCGCTCGGTCTCGGTATAGAACTCGTAGCCCATCCCGTTCTCGGTCGAGATCGCGCTCCGCAACATCCCACTCTGCATACTCCCGTTCACGCTCTCGTTCTCGTTCTCCTGGACGGCGACGATCTGCTGTGCACAGACCCCGTAGCAGGAGCCCCGATAGTCGCTGGGCAAAGAAGGCAAAGAAGCGCAAAAGCCATCGCGGAGGGCATGATTATGTTTCTTCAGACAAGCGTGTACGTCGAGACCGGTCAACGGAGTCCGCTCGACAACGTTCTCGACGACGGAGCGTATCCTCTACGTCAACAAGAAGCCGAAGTGACAGCGGCGAGAGTGAGAAGCGCCGTGCCGAGGCCGCAAAACGGCCAGTGCATCGCTTGCCAGAATCGTCTCGCAATAAGGCGCTTGAAATCTCACCAACTGCACCCCAACGTCTAAATGGCTTTGGCCCGCAAAAGCCACGGGCACCTGTGTCGCCAACGCTAGTGAGTATTGCCCAGGTTCGCGTAATGCTTAGAGCTGATCTGAGCAATAGTTCCGAGCACCGATCACGATTCCACGCAACCCGACCTCCGAACCACATGCAGAACTGTCTTTGATAGACACAACAAGTAATCTGGTCAATGGGCTTCCCCTCCCAACTAGTTCAATACCTACAGGACCTCGAGCGATGGCCTCGGCACTTGCCTTGCCAAGCAGCCACCCAGAACCAGCCATGAGGCCTACTGGGATGCCTCTCACGACATCGCCTATCACTCTAAAACCACAAGCGACTAAGGCACCAAGCAAGACAGTCAAAATGTTCTTTCCTGGGGATGACGATGACGACGAGGCCCCAACGTCAGTCGCAGCTGGAGACTCGGGCTCCAAACCAAACTTGCTTCCTCTGGCCAAGGATACGACGTCAGCTTCGACAGCACCTGGTTCTTCTAAACCTTCTGAATTTGTTGCTTCCAAGCTCACCGCGCCAGCAGCGGTATCTCCTGCGACGTCGACCTCGTCGTCACGACCACACCCAAACTCATCACCACTCCAGAAAACCAATGGCCGGGCCGTTGGTCACGCTACCCCATCGGGCCCAGCGTCGCTTCAATCCACGGCGTCCCATTCCACTCCTTCCAGAGCTCACGCGACGCCAGACCGGGCCCGTGTTATGCGAGATGAGGCTCCCCGACCAACTACAAGCCCGCTGGCTGGTCCTGGGCATATGCCACCACCCGCTCCATCCCAGCCCCGCAACACTCACCAGAAAGAACCCTATCACGGCAGTGCGGCGCACACACCGACCAACGCTGCTCATAGTAGGCCCCCTGTTGAAACCCCACCTACCTTCGTTCCCGAGAACAAAGCCGTGCGAGCTGTCGCAGAGTCGTCGAACACGAAGCGGTCTGATCGGGCTCCTGCAAAGGCGTCAAAGTCTGCGTCTGACTACCAAATCATCTGCCAAGTGGGCGAAGGGACGTTTGGCAAGGTGTACAAAGCTCGCTCTGCGGCTAATCCTGATGCCTTCGTTGCGCTGAAGCGTATCAGGATGGAGGGTGAGAAGGACGGGTTCCCGGTCACCGCAATGCGTGAGATTAAATTATTACAATCCCTTCGTCACGAGAACGTCGTGAACTTGCATGAGATGATGGTCTCAAAGGGTGCGTTCTCGTCACTGGCTACTCTTGTCTCAAAGCTAACACACAGAGCAGGGAACGTGTTCATGGTCTTCCAATACATGGACCACGATCTCACAGGGGTCCTATCGCAAACCCAGTTCAGTTTTACACCCGCACATCTCAAGTCGCTGTGCGCTCAAATGTTATCTGGCCTGGCGTATCTACACCAGAAAAGCGTTATTCATCGCGATATGAAGGGATCCAATATCCTACTCAATAATCACGGCGAGCTAAAGCTAGCTGATTTTGGGCTGGCGAGGTTTTACTCGAAGCGAAGACGGAGCGACTACACAAACCGGGTGATCACTCTCTGGTACCGCCCTCCAGAATTGCTACTTGGTGCGACGGTTTACGGGCCTGAGGTTGATATGTGGAGTGCAGGGTAAGCCCGTTTATCTCATCAAACGCACCCGCATTTGTCTGACATATTGTGCTCAGCTGCATTATGCTGGAATTGTTTACTACCAAGCCTGCTTTTCAGGGCAATGACGAAATCCACCAACTCGATGCGATCTCGCGAGTGATGGGCACTCCAGATGTGCAAACTTGGCCGGGCCTTGTAGATATGCCGTGGTACGAGCTCGTAAAGCCTGCAGAGCCTTCAAAGAGCCACTTCCGCTCTAGTTTCAGCAAGTAAGTGGCCCATCATTTGTATGCGAAGTTTAGATATTTATATTCTCTGTTTCCCACTAGGTATCTCTCGCCCGCCGCTCTCGACCTGGCAGAATCTTTGCTTGCTTATGATCCTAGCAAGCGAGCATCCGCTTCTCAAGCTCTCCTTGCGCCTTACTTTGTTTCGGAATCGCCACCACCAGAAAGGCCTGTTGGGTGAGTTACTTGCAAAATGACTATTATGCCGAGATTTTACTAAACGGTGTCATACAGACTTGCATCTATTGAAGGCGAATGGCACGAGTTCGAGTCGAAACGCGAGCGCGAGAAACTTAGAAAAAAGCGCAAGGTCGAAAGTCAACCACAATAATCATTTTGTCTTTGGCTTCTTCCATCCTTCTAGACGGCAATGTTAACCCCTGGAATTGGACCCACTCTCGTTTAATCTGTATTGTATACATATTTAGCGCATTGTTCATGTTCGCTTGGCCTTGGACTATTTCGTGGAATCTGTCACTTGAATGGAGTTCCTAATTGATTGGTTGGTCGTGAAATAGAACGTGACAAAAAGAAAGTACGGATAGTTTAAGAAACTGGGATAAGCTGCTTTTCTCGCAAGTATTGAACGATTCCCTCGACCTAAAGAGCAGTGTGGTTAGTCTCAAGAGGATGCGATAAAGCGTATTCAATAACCATACATTGGCGGCAGTTCTCTTGATCTGCAGATCCCACTTATCGGTTTCAGGCGCACCGGTATCTTCCACCTCCTGTACAACATCTCCAAGTCCACCAGCACCTCCCGCGGCATCGTCTTGGCGCGGGTCATGTGTAGTCTCGAACGAAATGAGTCTAGCCACCTGGTCGATAGACGCATGTAGTCGGCCCTGCTCGATCATCCGCCGTGCCATCGTTTCGGCTGCTGCAGGGGCCAGGTCAAGTAACGCCCCCAGCCCAGAGAACGTAATGTTGTTGTATATCTTCGACGCTGAAAGCAAGTTATGCTCCAGTACAGCCTTGTCTAGAACGGTTGTCGGCCCAGTCCTTGTGCTCTGCGGTGTATCGGCATCGGTCATGTCGGTATCACCGTCGTCGTCAGCGGCAGTACTACGTGCAGCAAGCTTGTCATTTTGAGATTGTGCGACTCGAGCAAGGTGATGCGGCTTGAGGGTCTCTTCAAACCCTTTAACTTCCTCGGGACGAATAATGTGGTCGTTAAACATCTTTCGCAAGATAGTGTAGTTCTCCAACGACGCGGCTCGTTCGTCTCGGAATAGTGTAGCAAGGACGCGCGACCGCTTGGGTCCTGCAGGCGCAAGAACGGCGCAAGTGACAGCAGCACCCAACGCGTTGGCGCGATCCTCCTCGTCGAGCTCCGCCATCCAGCTAAGCTCATTATACCTCAAAGCGGCGTCGTAGAAGCGTCGATTGAAGTCTGCGATACGTGCCTGGCAAAGCTTGAATGAAAGCTGGAGCTCCCGATCATTGGTGTTGTGGATAAGCAGCGCCGCGCGGTTGTAGTATGTTTCGGCCTGCCCGTGCTCGCCCTCTTCAAGCAGCAGACGCACAATTCGGATGTAAATCTGGAGTTTCTCTTCAGGAGATACTTGCCTGAGGCGAAACCATCAGTGCTCGGGCACAAGAGTTAGTTGCGCGCTTACCTGTGCCCAGAGTCGAGAGATATGCCCATAAGGACGCGTGCCGCTTCTACCCATTCCTCGTCATTCTCAAGCAGAGATGCCATTTGTAGGCGCAACGCAGCGGTCTAAAATATCATACAATTAAATACTCAACATCTTGAGCTATGCATCATGTGGCTCACCTGCTCCTCATAGCTTACAAGCCTGGGCTGCAGTGTCTCCAGAATATCCTCGATCAGTTTCTTGCGCACTTCTGTGTCCTCTATCTTATTCTTCCCGAGCGCTTCGACTAATTCCGAAAGGACCTGACGCGCGACGACGATACCTGGCTGATCACGGTTGATAATGAGCCCGACATAAGTGAGTAGCGCTGCGGAAATCTGGTCTTGTGGCTGGTTGAGAATATTTTGCAAGAGTTCAGAGTATGCAGTAGATTTGTCCTTTTGAGCACTAATGGAACTCAGTTGCGAAAACGCTGCTTGGACGTCCATGGTCAAGGGGAAGATGCGAGTCTAGATGGATCACGTGAGCGTTTGGTAGGCGCGATTTGTTTGCCTCGAGCCTCACAGATCCACAACTTAACTGCAGTAATGTCACTAGTATTGAGCAACAATCTATCCCTAGGCATTCCAGAACTAGCGGTGTGATATCATCTTCAAAAATTGCAGGTCCACCGCCGTGCTGGCCGTTCAAACGCGCATAAATTTATATAAAGAGTTTGCATGCATGCCAAACACAACTGAAAAAGGTTTAGGGTTAGGCCTTGTGGCACAGAAAAGAGAGAGAGCCCGACCAGCCCGAGGGCCAGTACAGGTCTGGAAAAGATTGAGACAGTGCCTGGCCCATAGGACCAGACAAGATGCAGGTGCCAACTAATAAGTCCGAGGTGGACGCCGTGCTATGGCCAGCCCCCACACCTCATGCCCACAAGTACGTGAAGGCAGACATGCCATCAAGGTAAGTATGAGAAAAGTAGGAGGTGCAGGATACGAGTCATTTTATACCCTTGCATGAGGCCCGTGCGTCCAACCTTCGTCTTGCTGATTCATCACACCCCAGTGGTTCGCACAAATCATCTTGGAGGCTTACAATACTTCATCCTGTGGTATAGGTAGCCAGGGAACAAATTAAACATCTAATTAACAACAGGAGCATAGAGTATATCTGACTATATGCAATCCCATTTGTCAGCCGGCGGCCTTAAAACAGAGTGGCATTTTCCCAGAAAATTCCACTCACTGTTTAGTCGTTGTACAAAATTACGTTGGTGGTTTTATTACAGTCTGCCCATTTATTTGAGCCGACGTATGACAAGCCTGCTCTTGCTCCCGCACCATCAAACAGACACTGATCAAGCACCAGGAAGGTAAGCAAAGTATATACAAAGATGAAGCAGAGATATGTCGAATGATGAAAGGTTGCCGATAGCTGTGTCTTACAGTAACAGAAAGTATCGTGGTAATGCATAGTTTCAGGCTACTGAAGGGCTGGAAATTTTCAGTCTGATTAGAACTCCAGAAATGTCTTTCAATCTGTCTGAGGCAGCTATATTCCGGTCACAGTCTTCCTAAAGTAAAGCAAACAACTTCAAACTTCAGAAACGACGAACACTGCCCCCCCCCCTCTCCCTCAAACGTCAAGCTCGGGGAGTGAAGACTAATGAGAGTTTTTGGGGCGCGAGTGACAGGATAAAGCGCGGCTGCAAGAATCGTGTTCGGCGGTCCAAGATAGATTCACCTGGGATGCTCTTAAACTCGCTCTCGTCAATCGAGATCCGATACTTAGGGAGTATCCGGACTAAGAAGGCAGATAGCGCAGCTTCAGCAAATCTGTAACGGAAGGCTGTTCAACAACGAGGCTATATACGTATACAAGGGGTCACACACCTTCGACCGATACAAGACCTAGGTCCTACTGCGAACGGGATGAATGCGTCGCGGTTCCACTTGGGATCCATGAAGCGCTCTGGGATGAATTCCTCTGGATCATCCCAGTACTTGGGGTTGTAGTGCAGACCAGCTACGACCATACTTATACGAGTGGAAGCTGGAACACTAATGACCTCAGTTGTTCCAGGTTTGAGGCTGACTGTAGGCTCTGTATCCGTCGCCGCATGTTTGGTAATATTGATTACCTAGTTGAAGGATTGAATGTATTTAGTCTGAGCTCGTGATTGGTGAACGCTACTCACAGAAGGATATAGTCGGAGCGTCTCATACAGGACTGCGGTCACGTATGTGAGCTTATTAAAATCATCATAAGTCTAGCGGCCTCGTCAGAAATCATGAGCAAATTGGATGCGATTGGGATCTCACAAAGTCTCTATCCTTTGGCTGAACCTCGGCGATGTGCTGGACAAGTTTCTCTTGTACGCCAGGGTATAGTGCAAGTAAGCCCAGAATGAAAGTTAAAGTATGGGCAGTTGTCTCGTGTCCCGCAACCATGAAAATAAAGATATTGCCTATGAGCATGGATGCCAAATCAACAACGCATACAAGTTGACAGACAACCTCGAGTTGCTTACCGATCAACTCGCTAGTTGTTAGTTTCTCGTCTGAGTCGTGGGCTTCCAACAGCTGACTGAGTATGTCGTCCTTTCTTGCGGTTTGAACAGAGGCGTTACTCTGGTCGCGACGGGAATCGATGATTTCGTTGAAGGAGACCTATATATTTGTCAATCAGCCAGCCTTTGCGATTTGGTATTTTATCAACTGACCATAAGCTCGTCATAGGCCTGTTTTACATATTTCCAATGTTTTCGTAGCCCCCAAGCCCAGTTGGGTAAAACAACAGGCAACCAAATGTTGGAAGCGACTGTGCGCAGCGCCTTTTTGAAAGTGAACTGACGTCCGGGCAGAGGCAAATCGTCGTCGTTCCAGCTGACGTCTTGTCCGAACCCGGCCTTGGCGATAACACAAAGATCAAACTGAGTTCCAGGTATTAGTAGATGGCATTTTGTGAGTTTCTAGGAATGCCGTACTGGTAGCGCTATATCACGACATGCGTCGGACACTTTGGTGGGTCCGTTGTCGCTCCAGGTCGAAACGATCTCGTCGGTGAACTCGGCGGCTGTTTTCCAAGCCAGACGGTTGTTTCGCTGAGGAATAGGCGAGGGTTGGTTACTTTTGGCTAGATGCTGTAGAGCGATTGGACTTACGTCAGAAAATGCAGGCGCGCAGATGCGCCTGTGACGTTTCCACTGCTCGCCTTCCGTCGTAACCAAGTTGTCGCCAAATACGTTGAGACCTTCATAGTCACTAGGTCTCTTAGTAAATCCACTACGAGGAGCAACGATTTGCTATATGCATATGCGGCAGGTTTGGTTATATTGTTGAATTATCTCAAATATAAGTAACTAACCTTAATGATGCTAGGGTTTGAAGTGTGGTACCCGGTTGTACCATTGAGGATCCCCACCAGAGAGTATATGTCCGACCCGAGCTTTTGAAACACTAGGAGATAAGTTAGAACTTGAATCGTGCAAAAGTATTCAGGCTTACTCGAATCCCTTAAGTCCCACTGGAACGTACTCCCAAGAAAAACACCCCTCACTGGAGGCATAAGAAATCCTATCATACTAGTACGCCTGTTACTCTCTTCGTTGATGTAGCCTATCAATGTTAGACGTACCTATAGGGATCGAACAACAGGCGCATCCCGGGAATATGATGGATCCGAGATAGCTCTTTCTGGTACCTCATCCATCTGTTCACAACCCAAGCAAGAGTGACACTGAGAGCGATGCTACCCCAAGTCCAAGACGCCATCATGGGAGACCAGGCGAGCAAAAGATACAGCACGGAGCAATACTTATGGCAACAGGGTTCGTCATAATGGAGGCGCTTGGGGGTCCGTGCACTTGTGTCGGGGTGACTTTCTCCACATTTCTTTGATCTGAACCGCCACGACCCGTGACGGCTTGCCTGGCGCTTGCTCGCACCAAAGCTGGTATGCTGACCGGGCCACTTTCCTAATAAAGTCCACCCCACAATTCTCAGGTGTGCTAGGATGTTGCAATTGCTCTCGCTTCTTGATGATGATTGATGTTTGAATAGAATTGTATTGGCCAAATCGTCTGAAAGTTGGGCGGAGCCGGGGTGAACACTCATCGAACGCATATATCCAGAAATAATATCACCAATTATATTTCTCAAGTTAGCTTCATGGGATAGAAACGCAATATCCGTATGCGCATGTGTCAGTTGTCTTGACGGTCCTTGATCCAGTGGCCATTGCCTCATCCCACGTGACAGTTCGACCAATGGTTCTCGCTCCATTCGCCAACCGTTTCTTGCAAGCAACGCGTATTTCACCATTGTATCAACGATATTCAACAGCTCGCCCTCAGTCAAACATATTTGTATCTTTGTCAAACGATCCGTATTTCAACCTTAGTTATGAAGATTGGTTGGTGTTCTGAACTCTCTTGGAGAATGTGTTTCTGAGTATTTCTTCAGGCTCTTCAGACATACTGACCCCTCGCTACCTGTTCTGTTTATGTATCGAAATAAGGAGAGCGTGATTATAGGACGAAACCAGGTTAGCATGGTTATCTCCGGTATTCTCATTCACTAGACCGCCATGTATTGGCAGAATCCCTGGAAAGAAATCAACCAAACCGCACTCCGTCAGTCCAATATTGAATTTGTCCGCAGGAAGAGTGGGGGTGGGACCGTCTACCATGTACGTATTGTCGCTTTTTCCTAGACTCACTAAACTTAAGCATAACGTAGGACCTGGGTAATACCAACTACAGCGTCATGATTCCGCGAGAGACATTCGACAGGAACACAAATGCCGAGCTCGTAGCTTCAGCGCTGAATTCTCCGGAAATTAGCATACTAGCATCCGTGAACGAACGACATGATATTGTTGTACAGGGCAAAAAGATAAGCTGTTGCTCCATCGCGTCTCGTCTGCTATCCAGCCTGATTGTTTTCCCTGGTTGGCCCAACACGTTTCAGGCTCGGCATACAAGATCATTAGCAAAAGGGCCTATCATCATGGCACGATGCTCATCGATGCGCAGCTCGATCGCTTGGGGAACTTGTTGCGCAACACCAAGGCACGCCTTGTCCTATCCTGTAATATACTCACTGAATTGATATGTGCATTCAGGCGTCCTTGCATACCAAAGGCGTCGAATCCGTTCGCTCTCCCGTAGCAAATCTGGTCTCCTTCTCCCCTCGCATCACACATGAAACGTTCGTAAACGCTGTCGCGCGAGTGTTTCGAGAAAAATACGATTCAGAGGGGAACAACGGCAATAATATTGTACACGTCGAGCACGGAAACGAAATAGTAGAGAAGGGGGTGGAAGAGTTGCGAGTGAGTGTTTATCGTATGTTTTGAAATCGGAATGAACGGCTTAGGGAGCGTAGAGCTGGGACTGGCGCTTTGGACAAACGCCCGAGTTCACACACGACCTGAGTAAGACGTTTCCTTGGGGCGAGGTTGTGAGTACTCCGTCCTCTGTCATCGCACACAAGTTGATGTTGCCCATCAACCAGAAAGTACACATAACCTCAAAGCGGGGGCTCATAGCCGACTTCGAAGTCTCCGGCATCAACATCTCCAAAACGGACCTAATCGGGCTACACTACGAAACCTTAGACGGCGCGGAAGACATCCTCACCAAGTCCTACACTGGGCACCAAATCCACCTCCAAAACTTTCTCTCGTGGCTCCGTCTCGAAATGTAATAATCTTCTAGCAACTGGCTATTATATACCCCAACTACTTTCGGACTTACAAACTAGCCTCCTGGCCTAAGAAATACAGTACAACAAGTCCAGCCTTCCGTCATTCTCCACAAACTTAATCGCACATAATGTCATGCAATACAGACACTTATTCTCACTGCCCACCCTCTCCAGGCGCTCCCTCACTATCCTGCCTCCGGTTCCCTCTGCGCCACGGCAGTGCGTTCGCATAGTCCGCCACACCACGTAGCATTCGTAGCCTCCCCCGCCCTTGCCCATTTGCGGCCGAGCTCGAACCTGCAGCTACGCCTGTGCCTACACTTGTAAGGGTATCTGTATCTGAGCCTCCCTCTGGGACCACAACATATGATGCACCCTCCCCACCAGTAAGCGCTTCCCTCACGCTATTCTCCAACGCTCGATCCCCGGGTAACGTAGGCGCTTCGGACTCCCTGGTGTCGATAACATGATGGGGGGAAGTCGATGCGAAATACACCGGATGCGACACGCTGATCGGCTCTGTATTACTCCTGTGTGCGCGAATAGTTGAGGACGAATGTAACGACGCCCCTCCTTCCGCAAACACAAGATCGGGAGTCGGGATTCCTATCGATGAAGCAGATGCAGAGGAGTTGTTGGATATAATGCGGTTAGCTCCACCGATGATCGTTGTGGTAGGCGAGCTCGATTCTGCACGGCGGAATGGCAGTGGCGCATACATGCTTCCGGCATCCTGCCCTGTGGGTGCAGCGGGTAACGCATTATGCGCGGCGATGTTTGATGTAGTCGCGTATTGTGGAACAGTATTCGGAGCTGCTTGTCCTGGCGCGTTGGAAGATCCAGCTGGGTTCTGCCCTTGCGCTCCGGGTGCGGTTGGCATCTGAGGGTATGTGATAAAATCTTCCAACTGTGAAATATCATCGTCGTCGGCCTCATCTTCCGTATCCGACGTAAGTGGTCCTCGCATGCCATCGACCGTGGAGCTAAGATACTCGAGGTACCTCCGCAAATCGGCTACACCTTTGCCTGAATAGACACAGAATGCTGCTCTCTGACTAGGGTTGAATTCCTGAACAAGATAGGAAAGAACATGGGCGTCAATTTGTGACACCCCCGAACATCAGAAGATACAGGCTAGAAGTGGGAAGGAATAAAGTGGGAAGGAAATCAAGAACAAGGCGTACCCTAGGTGGTGTCCTGCAAAACCTTTGCAATTCTTCTCTTCTAAACGCCGGGATCCCAGTCAAACTCAGGTGTGTCAACTTGTGCAATCTCTGCAACAAGAAATGCACCGCCGGAATAGTAACCTGCTCGCAATATGACAAGTGTATACGCTCGAGTGACGATTGTCGTTCCGACAATGCGAACACGGCTTGGTCCGTAAGATTCACGACCCGAACGAGTCCGATCCGCCGAAGCTTCACTAGCGTGGCTAGCTCAGATACGGACAGGTCTGTCAATTGGGTGCAGCCTATCAAGGGATAGATTAGCAGAGGAATGATGTCAGGTGGGTAAGTGCCTACATGCTAGGTCCACGTATCGCAATCGTGTGCACGTCCTGGCCAATTGGATGACTGCTCGGTCGGTAATCCTGCCGAAAGCACCTCGTTAACTCAATATCCTGAAATGAAGGAACACGAACGGAACCTACATGCTCACATGTCCCAAATGCAGATAATGCAAATATCGCCCAAGTTTGCACACACTCGCAATCGCATTATCCGTTAGAAGGGCACACTTGGCCAAGACTAGATTTCGGATCTTGGGTGCGACGGAAATAATACCCTCGACTGCCGCGTCCGTCACAGAAGTACAGCCAGTGAGATCAAGGATCCGCAGATGCTCGAAGCTACGGGTCATCGGCAACGAGTTGTCCCCGGGTGCAGGCACTGGGGCAGCGGGGTTGGGGATAGTATTGGTGAGCATCCTTGGAGACTGGCCTTCGACCGACACAGGGAACGCCTCATCAGTTAGTGAACCGCCGATTAGGCCCAGCTTGAGCTCGCGAATATGACCCGAGCATGTCCACAGTTCCCGAATGGCGGCGTTACTGATCATCCCGCAGCCATTCAGGTCCATTTCGAGCAGAAGTGGGCACCGCCTCGCGAGTTGGATAACACTCTGGTTGCTGACCTGTAGGCCCGCCAGCTTGACTCTCCTTAACAAGGTACAATGGGTCGCGAGCTCGCTAATTCCCTCATCCGTAACACGCTTGCAACCGCCGAGGTTGATTCCCTGAAGCCGTGATGCGGTGCGCGCAAGTGCCTTTATGCTCTTGTCTGTCACCGAGACGACACCTGTGAGATCAAGGGCCACGAGATTGGGCATCTTGCTTAGAATAAGCGAGAGAGATTCGTCTGTGAGATTGGTGCAGTTGACGAAGGTGAGGCGTTCGAGGCGGGTGCAGTCGGCGATCCGGGAAGCCAACATATCAGTCATCTCTGTGCCAAAGGTCATAAAGTTCAGCCTGCGCACGAACGTCGCATAATGGAAAGTGAGGCCATCACGAGCAAAAGTGCCCAGAAGTTTCCAGAGAGATGTCATCTTGGTCGCCACGGGCTTATGCCAGAGCAGCTCGACAGCACACGAGCACCATGTGCGAGACACCAAGACACACGAATATAAATCTTTGAGGAGAGGGATAAGTCGAAATATGTGTATGAGGACTTCTGGCGGGATGGAGTTGGCTAGGGAGAGAGCTGACGTGCGGTCCCGAGACTCGGATATGGACAAAGAGTTTAGCCGGCTGGAGAATTGGGCGGGGAGGAGACGAGACTTGTTGTCGCCATCTAGGTAGAAAGCGGAGTTCTCAAGATCTTCCTCGTCGTCCGACACAGATGTGGCAGATATGGCGGGTGACGCGGTTGGGCGGTTGGAGGAGATGAACATGTCTGCGTGGTGTGAGCAGGAAGACAAGCCGCGCTAGCTCTTCACTCACTCTATGGGAATCACAGATCGTACGAGTGATGGCTATCTGCGAAACAATGAATCTGAGATTTCTCGAACAAGTGAACATCCCACACGCTCAGGAGCTACAAGGGTGATCAACATACCTGATGGGAGCAAGCTACAAAGTCACGTAGCCTAGCGAAGATAATAGGTGTCACAAGATTTAATACAACGGAGCTGCAAGGCCGTCGAGACCAGTAGCAAGTTTGAGCTGGGGTAGGTAGTGGTAACCGCTGTGAAGCCCTCAACCAGCTCTGTGGCGCCGATAGTTGCTTGGCCCTGCTGTCTTCAGCCACGTGACGGCTGGGTGAGAGTCGCGTGCGATTGCCTTTGAATTCGACATTCATTAATCCACAGAAAGATGCCAGAAATATAAGAAAATATTTGGGTTTCATGCACCCTGCGAACTTGACTTGTCGGGCTCGCGTTCTTATGAGCATTAGGTGTCCAAACAAATCCCGAATAAACTTCACGCGACCCTGCCGAGGGGGTGGTGTTTCGTCGATGTGTGGGGAGACGCTATGTGATATTACGACCAGGCAAGCCCTAGCGTGTGGGCGCACGCTTAAACTGAAGAGAGCACGCCTTGAATCATCTCCGATACAAAGAGTATTACAGTCCAGAATAAGTCTCAGAGTAGAAGGGAATCAAGATGTCCCGTAGCGCCGACAGGGAGTTATGAGTGCAGGCTAGACTTGCATCGTAGCTCAGATTTACCCCTCCGTGAATCGCAGAACAAAGTTGACGATAATAGCAGCTGCAAGTGTGAAATTGTTAGCGTTTGCTCAATTATTTCCCTGTCGACTTACCTAGCAATGCAATGCAGAGGATAGTCTGGGAGCAACAAGGGGTTGGCCGTTAGCACACCAAGTAAACATGTTATGGGCAAGAACTTACGGGACCAAGGCGATCATCGTAGGGACCTGATCCGCGCCTTGCAATTGCAGCAGCTCTCCAGTGGTAAGTGACGAGGGCATAGATCATAACAGCCATTGCTATAGCAGAGTGTGCAAGTCCTTTGGTTAGCAATAGTGTCCAACCAGAATAAACGACGCCTTAAGAGCTTCTCACCGACGAATGAAAACATTCCAGCACTAATCCTTCCAACCTATTACCATTAAAATCCACTATTAACTCAAACCTCATATTAGCGGTTCACCGTGCTTGCCTTGTCGCCAAAATTTAATAACCCAACCGCCAGTCCCCCAAGTACGACCGTGAAGTGCAACCATGACAAGAACGTGCGCTCGTTTGCAAAGAAGACCTTTGGCTCGACTCTCACAGGAAGAGCAATACGCTTCTGCGCAGTGCGCTGCAATAATGGTTGAGTCGACATTTGGGTGAATTAGGAGGGCGGGAGCGGTGGGTGTTAAGACTGAACAGGTGAACAATTTCTATGACGCCTAGTATTTGCAATTGCTACCCTGAGCAGAACGCACGTTCCTCTCTTGTGATTTCCAACCACCACCACTGCTTGTAGCCACCTGCTTGGTATGGCCTCTTCGGCAGATATCCGAGATATACTATCGTTGCCTGCTGCTGGAAACTCGACCCCTGCGCCTCGTAAACTTGTCTCTAATGCACCGAAGAAACCCGAGGGGATATCTCGCGAGGTGTACGCCTTGATAGGCGACAATTCGCCTTCACTTGTGCAGCAATACGCGGCGCCGAAACTTAAACAAAAGCCGACATTTGGAAAAAGCCAGGCCGCAAAGCCCAAAGAGGAGAGACCAGCGACGAAGTGGTGGGTAACTGTCGGTCCACTGAACGAGCTTGAACTTGACCTCACAACAGGGAATGGCGAGAGTTCTCGAACGAAGGTCGAACAGACGGATTGAAGCTCAAGCATTGGGTCAAGGTCCCCAACGAACCACAGGACTGTAAGATTTTTTCATGGAGTCTGAAAATTCTGTCTGAATTGATCAGAACGTAGCATCACAGTTTGAGAAATACAACGTCCCAGCGGTCGTATATGTGTATTCGACAGACGAATACAACAAGTCGCTTCAAGGTGCGTTAACTCCCCTTGAAAATGTTACCCCATATCTCAATCTCGGCCAGACCCGGAGTGGTCCCGAGAGGAAACAGACTACCTTTTCGATATGGCCCGGGAGTATGACGTTCGATTTCTTGTCATGCACGACAGGTATAGCTTCCCGGGAGGTGTAGAGCGTACTGTTGAGGTAAGCTCCTCGCCGCTATTCAACATAGCTTTATTAAAACCGTCCACAGGACTTAAAACACCGATATTACGGCGTCTGTCGAAAACTACTTCGCACACGACCATGGGGCGGCGACGAATCGACCAAAGCTCAACTGCTCAGCTCCTTCAACTTCGACAAAGGTGAGAACTCATCCTTCTTATGCATGTGCACTAACTCACACCACCCTCAGATCGCGAAGCGACCCGCAAAGAGTACCTACGCGGGCTCTTCAATAGGACCCCCGCCCAAATAGCAGAGGAAGAAGCCCTTTATATCGAGATGAAGCGCCTACAACAAAACGAGGCCCGCTTCGCACGCGACAGAGAGGATATTCTACGAACTCTCGGAGGATTGGACTCTGGGCTTGCAAACTTGAACGTCGACCCCGACTACTTTGTCACTGGTCCTGGAAGTATCGCTGCGGGCGCGGTGAGCCAGGAGAAGAAAAAGAAGCGACGGGATACTAGTGTCAGCGCGAGCGGGATGGACGTGGACAGCCCGGGGGCTATGACTCCTGGGAGCAATAGCCTGGCATTGCTTGGTCTTGGATTAGCCAACAAGGGGCGTAAGACAGACGCCAAGCAGGTTGCCAATGGTAAGCACCTCTCAATATATAAAAATGCTCTAAATTCCTATGTATAACTCCAATCCACCCTTCCAGACCTCATTAACTGCATCACTCGCACTGATCCGCCTACCAACTCCACCAAATCGGGTCACGTTGCCGCCCACATTCGCTCCTCTCGAATCCCGAACGTCCGTGCGTCTTCCGGTATCCACAGCATCGTCGCCGAACTCGGCCTACTGCACGACCGGCTCGTCATGCCCACGCGCGCAAACATCGAGCGCCTCGAGAGTCTACAAGCCGCAGCATTGGGCATGGTAGAGCTCAAACGCTCCCTAGATAGAACCAAACACGAGCTCCAAGTCCAAAAGGCTAAGCTAGAGCAAGGTGATGAGCAGCCCGAGCGCGAGACCTCCGCCCCGCTAAAGAAGGGCAGGAGTCGGACGCCGGGTGAGAAACAGGTCAGATAATGCTACGATCTTTTTGTGCTGCCGAGTTCGTTCTTTTATATATGGTACTGACATGTAAAGTGGGTAGCGCAAACGATCTATTTCTGTTTCGTCCGCTGGCACTGCTGCTACCAACACTACGAGGGGCGGCAACAAGCGGCAACGCAAGGAACTGCCTCTGTAGGTTTTATGCATGTTCTGTTTGTTTCCTCGATGTACTTTTGGGAATGCTATTGCGCGACTTGCTTAATCGACGTGAAATTGTGACAAGCAATTGATAAACGAAAGCTATGATGTGCTCTACGAACGGTGCATACACCAATACGGACAGCAAATGGGAAACAAAAGCAGGGACGACAACAAGGAGAGCAACAACGATCGCGTAACAAGACAACAATTAGACAAGCCCACGTGTATAAGACAAGCCCCAGAAACCAGGTAGATATGTACAGCCTCACTCTACTAAATCCAACTAACAGACGAACCTTTATCGCGCCTCCTTCTCGTCCGACTTTTCCGGATCGCTCGAGGTGTTCGACATCGAATGGCGCAAGGTGGGGATGGCATCGACGCCCATCGAGGTTTGATCGGCGAGCATTTGGTCGCGGTAAGCAGCCGACTTGCGAGGAGTCGTGTTGAGGAACAGCTGGTCAACTTGCTCGAGAGACAAGCCCTTCATTTCAGGGATGAAGAAGTCTAACCGAGTGCAAGGTTAGCGGGGACATGAAACAATTAAGAATTGACGTACATGAGTAGATGCCGCAGAACGCGCACAGGCTTCCCCACACGAAGAACACCTTCACGCCCAAGCCTGCACTGCCTGGTGCGTCGTTCACGATATATGGGACAGCGTATCCGATCGCGAAGTTGACTGCCCAGTTAGAAGCACCGGTCATAGACATGGCCTTGGCGCGCACCGCAAGGGGGAAGATCTCCGCATTGACGACCCATGCGACCGACCCCCAGGTCAAGGCAAAGCTGACGATATAAAGGCATACAAACGCAACAAGCACGCGCTGGCCTACTACGTTGTCGGTGGGAATCGTGACGCCACAGATACCAACGATATATTGGAAAATGGTCATGAAAACGGCGCCCCAGATCAGCAACGGGCGGCGGCCGAGGCGATCGATGAGCGGGAAGGCTGGGAATGTTGAAACAACGTTGACAATGTTGACGACGACGCTGATAAGGTAAGGATCCTTGATTCCAGAGCGAGCGAAGAATGTGGTCCCGTAGTAGAAAATGAAGTTGATACCTTTGAACCCCGTGTAAGTACTTTGACGATTATGATGGGCAATGCACGTACCGGTGAGCTGTTGGATACCCAAGAATCCCAGACCGGTAAACATCCTCGTCCTAGTTTTAACGGATCCCTGCCTGAAGCAATCCAGATAGCTCGACTGGTTCAGTTTTTCACCAGCAGTACCCTTCACGATATCGTCCAACTCTTCGATAACCGCAGGGTCGGTCTGGCTTCGTTGCCTCAGCCGGCAAAGGGAACGGAGAGCGTCTTCATTGCGGCCCCGCTTCACGTAGTACCGAGGTGACTCCGGAAGGAGAAGCATTCCCAGGCCTAGAACACCCGCAAAGGCGATTTGAATCGCAACTGGCATTCGCCAGGAACGCTCGCCAGACATTTTGAGCGCGCTCTGGTTGGCCACAGCGGCCATCAAGAGACCAATGGTAGTGGACAGCTGGCTACAGATGATGACTGCGCCACGGATTGCCTTGGGAGCACTGGACGGAACTAAGTATCGAGAAATTCAGACAATGCGTACTACGTACCACTCAGATTGGTATAGCGGGATAAAGGTGATCATAGCGCCGAGGCCATAACCGGTGATAGTTCGCCCAACTAAATAACTGTCTTAGTAAAATGTCCAAGCCACAAGTTTCGGGCACTTACCTGCAAAGACCGCAATATTGGCCGCGGCAACTTGAACAGCAACACCGACCGAAAACAGGATGCAGCTTGTGATAATTCCCGCGCGCCGGCCAAAGTTGTCCGCGATAAGGCCCTGGATCGAGCAACAGTTAATATATGTCGTGGGACGAGGGAGAAGAACATACGGATGTTAGTGCGCCAAAGAACGTCCCCGCGCTCAAAATCGAGACGACGAGCGACTCCTGTGAAGTGGTGATTGCGTAGGCGCCGTCCGCAGTTAGAGAACCAAAACGCTCCAGCCATGCCTTGACGTATAATATAAGTAACTCGCCCGCCAAAGAGGGAACTTGCACTTACTGGTAGCTCTTTAACCCCACTTATAACAGAGGTATCGAAACCCATAACGAATCCTCCGAGGCTGGCAAAGACCAGCAGGGCCATAGAGACGAGGCCACGGCCGTTGGGTGCTTCAGACATCGAGCTCGTCAAAACCGAGTAGGAGACTCGAAGGTGGTGTGGGGGTCGACTCGAGAGAGTTGCTCCAAACCATTGAAGTGCTAGAGATTTTAAGGGATTGCGGGGATGTCCACCACACAGGGTGGCAACACTTCACAACAGCAGGGGAGCTAATCTGATCTACCAGCCCTGGAGTAGGTTGCGGGTGTCAAACAGTTGTGGCGTCCCCTGGCACTCCGTGTAAGATCGAGACAGTCGAAGCCACATCCAGTATAGAAAAAATAACCAATGCCAGAGTCTTCTCTGCAGAAGACGACGCCACCCTGGAGGGTCCGTCCATGTGATGAAGCCCGGCTATCCTGACCCTGAATGACGGATTTGGCTGTCAACAAACCGCGCCTTTCAACCACCACACCCAGTTTACGATGTCTACCGTTATCCCGCCTCTCCCGCTACCAACTCAAGAACAAGAGGGTGTGTATGTCGTCTTGGCTCTCTCCCTACAAGAGACCTATCTGACTGGATTCTTAGAGGCAATCATTCATGCACGCGTGCACACGGATGATCGGGCCATTCGCAAACTCATGAAGCGTCTTCAGACATATCTCGCCCTCAACCTCGCCTACATATCCTACCAAAACGACCCCGACCCTTCGCTCGCCACGCTCATTACTCTTGCAGAAGTCGATAACGCGCGGGACGAGTTTTTGATAGAACTCGCCTCCTTCCGACTCGGCGTTCAAAAAACTACCCTTGTGATAGGTGCCGAGGGCCGACAAGTACAGCAATATAAGGATGAGATTGAGAGCATCAGTCAGTTTTCTCCTTGTTTGTAGCCCTGCACTTCTTATTTTGGGTTTTATAGCCCGAGAACATGGAGCCACTCGCTTGGACATTGACAACCTGCGTCTCACGCTGGAGCAGGAGCAAATATTCCGGAAGCGTAAGCAAGAGTACGATGTCGTGGCCGAGAAGGTCAACGAGTTTCCATCAAGGGCAGAACTCTCAGCGTGCGCGCCTTTTACTTCGGTTATCTCACGAGTTTAACTGACATGTGGCTCCCCCCATACAATAGGGATATTGCGGCTCTAGAAGATGAATTGTCGACTATTCGGGCCGCGCGCGAGGACCATAATGAAAATCTGGCCGCTCGACGCGCAGTTCTTGATACACTAGTGACTCAAATTCAGTCACTACGACTCATGGGGAAACCACAAGACGGAGGCGAACCGGCGGTAGTTTCAGGTTCTACTCCTGGACCGGGAGAACCTCACCCCGCTGGTCATCCGCTAAACCCCACTGCGCGGCCATTTGTCCCGCTACACTCAGCTGGAAACACTCCAACACCTGGTCCAGGCACTCCACTGCCAGTGGTAACAAATAAACCCGAGGGGGACGATGACATTGAGATGGGCGAAGTCGCTGAAGAGGCCGAAGCAGGCGAGGTGGAGGACGAGGACAAATGGGGTAAAGCGCCCAAGTCAAAGGCACGAAAACCGGACGAAGAGATGGAGGAGGGGGAGGCGTCTGACGCATCAAGCGAGCTGTCGGACCCATAGATTAGGGATCGTGTTTTGCTACTTGTCCCACGTAATTCCACGCATAACTCGCGTACAGCCCTCACACATATTCCCGATATGTGACTATACAGTTTTATTACACCTGGCCTAGTGAGCGAACAACTCGGGGGTCTGGA
Organism: Ceratobasidium sp. AG-I; assembly: GCA_015039395.1. Taxonomy (NCBI): domain Eukaryota; kingdom Fungi; phylum Basidiomycota; class Agaricomycetes; order Cantharellales; family Ceratobasidiaceae; genus Ceratobasidium; species Ceratobasidium sp. AG-I. The sequence goes on along the minus strand of MU132151.1, from coordinate 339,659 downwards.
GCTGAACAAAAGAGTCCAAAGCGTCGATCCTGTCACACCACTCATCCAATCGAGTCGCGAGCTGCGCAAGCTGGGACCCAGACAACACACGTGGCTGCACCCACGTAATGGTCGCCGTCTCAGAGACTTGGTCGAGCGTGCCCTGGATGAGCTTTAGACTACAGGTACGCGCGGATTAGCGGGAGACACCGGGCGCAACGAGTCAGCCTACCTGAGCGCCTTCATCACAAGATGCTCCACCTCATCTTGAGGTAACCTCGTCTCCTCAGCGATCGTTTGGAAGGCCATTGTCTTACCCGCGGAGCCCGTTCCCATCCTTTTGAATACAGACTCGATGAGGGCCATGAGACAGATCTTTTGCCGTAAAAACGGGTGGTTTTCTTCTAAAATAGGCTAGATTGAAAGACAAGCTTAATGGGAGTCGCCGTTGGGTACAAATCGCACACACCTCTTGCGGAAATACTGGCATGATGCCCTCGAACTTGCCAATATTACCTTCGTTAAAAACAAAAAGCAGGTTCTTCAACCACTCATGAGGGGTTCCTGCGAGCGAATCCATAATAGGGTGCTGCAGCAGCTCTCCGAAGTTGTAGATCGTTTCGCCAAGCAATGCGGCTATACTGAGATCGTGTGCTCGCACTAGCCTCTGGTCTGCGGTGAGATCGGTCTCGACATCGACACATGCAAGGTACAATAGTGAGTTCTTGTAATATGGAACGTAATCCGCCTTAGCCTGGAGTGGGCGCAACGATAGTCAGATGATAGCCAAGGTGAGAGTAGAAGCACACGGAGCTCACCTTGTAATAGTCGGCGGCAACCTCATAATATGCTGCATGAACGCTAGGCTCTACTCCATCCAAATCGTCCAGTAACTTCTGGCATTCATCCATGTCGACCTTGGTGCCAGCCAGATCTCCGAAGATGAGTTTGGTATGGGCAATCGACGAGACGAGCAATATCCATGCTTCACGCGACTTCTCTTTGGATATGCGCTCCAGCAGCGATGTCAGGAAGGTGAGGATGGCATTTGGGTCTAGAGCAACATAGTATGAGTACTCCACTGCTAAATACTCTAATGTAATTTAGAATGACATACCGTCGAGCTGCTTTGAGACCCGCACACCCATCGACACAAGCTTCAGCTGGTTGAGCTTGTCTTCAAAGTCCCTCACGAACTTCGTGAACAGGTCGACCTGATACGGCCCAGACTGTGGGTGATCCAGGAACTCGAACAGGGTCAATGTGAGCTGATGCCATAGCCTGGTTCAAGGTCAACACATTTAGCAATGATGAATGTACTTTGGAGGACGTGAACCGCTTACTTGCGCTCATGCTGCCTCCTAAATTTCTCGAAGAAGGGGTGTAGCTCAGTGGGAGACGACGAGGCTGCCGTCGCCAAGTAAGAATCCACATCAAGTTTCGAGTCGACTTGCATTGCAGCCATGTCTGAGGATGAGGAGGACGTGTGGCAAGCGCCAGAGACGCGTCGTAAGCGTGAGTGAATATCACGTGAGGCCTGAGTGATTTGAGGCCTCGGCGGGTTTTATTTGGTACACTGATGTTACTTACGCAGGGTTGATTTCATTCGTGTCAGATACCTGGTCATATGGTGACAACAAGGAGGCTATGGCAAACGTCGATCAACTAACCACATGCAGTAACACAATCCGGAATCCAATTCGCAGGCTGCTCGCATCTGGACATGGGCTGAAACGAGGTTCCCTGAGATGAACGAATAGTTTCAAGAATATCACCCCCATTCAGATACCGTCATACCAACCTGTTAAAATAGTGCAACGAAGGACCGACACTTGGCATGTGAAGGTGGCTGGATTCTGTTGTTCGGGATCGCTTACCTCTGAAGAAAGTATATGCGCTGCAGCTCTCGCCTATACTGTCACAATATCTTCGGTGTAACTATGCAACTTGCGTGACCAGCTCCATTGCACTCTTAATCGAAAGAAAGTAGGAAGTGTCGTTTCAGATCATTCAAGGTATATAATATTGGTATCGTTATTTACGGCCCCAGGAACATCTGCTCGGTTCGGGGCTGGAAGTTCTCCAACATTATACAAATCGTTAGAGTTTGCTGTAGATCTTACCTCAGGGTGTCACTCACCACAATTCGACAGATATCTAGTTAGTTAGACCTCAACGCATATATCAGCTAGACGTGATCGCTAGCCACATTGCAGCCCACCAGCCTTCTCACTAAATCCCGCCTATGGATATTATGATGTATAGACCTAATGACGAAGTGTAGCCCTGTAACGGCCAGGTTCTCGTGCCTTCTCCCTCCCTGTGCATAGCTAGGTCCTAACTGAAAGCACAGTAAGTGCAATTCACGGTTTTAACTGACTGACGACTTGAGAGAATCCAGTTTAGTCGATGCAAGAGATTCTAAGGCAGTTACATTCTGGTGATTGATTGAGGTGATATCATACAGGGGTAAGTATCCATTACATAGCCTAAAAACGTTATCCCCAAAGGAAGTTTAAGCTCGAGGTGTGAAAACCAAGGGGATCTTGGGAGGCGTGAGCGTTAATACAACGCTTGGGTGTAGGAACCGTGCTCGGCGGTCCAGAACAGATTCGCCTGGGATGCTCTTGAACTTGCTCTCGTCAATCGAAATCCGATATTTAGGGAGTATTCGGACCAAGAAGGCGACCACCGTAGTCTCAGCGAATCTGCAACGGAGGGTCGTTTAATGATGACACGAGCACGTATGCGAGAGATTGCATACCTTCGACCGATACACGACCTAGGTCCCACTGCGAACGGAATAAACGCGTCGCGGTTCCACTTTGGATCCAGGAAGCGCTCGGGAATGAATTCCTCTGGGTCGTCCCAATACTTGGGGTTATAATGCAGACCAGGTACGTGTATGCCTATGCGTGTGGACGCTGGAATACTGATGACTTCAGTCGTTCCAGGCTTGAGGCTGACTGTGAGCTCCGCGTCCGTTGGCGCATGCTTCGGAATATTGATGATCTAATAAATACGTTTAAGATGAGTTCTGCTACCTTTAGATATTACGCACAGAGGGGTACAGCCGAAGTGTCTCGTATAGGACTGCAGTCACGTAGGTGAGCTTATGAAGGTCATCGTAAGTCTAGAGGCTTCGTCAGAGATCATGGGTAAGTTGAAAGCAACTAGGATCTCACAAAGTCCCTATCACCCGGTTGAACCTTAGCAATATGTTGCACAAGCTTGTCTTGTACATCGGGATATAGTGCAAGCAACCCCAAAAGAAATGCTAGAGTGTGAGCAGTTGTTTCGTGTCCCGCAATCATAAAAATAAAGATGTTGCCTGTGGATAACGACGCCGGGTCAGCGCCGAATTCAAGCTAATAAGTAGGTTCAGCTGACTCACCAATCAACTCGCTGGTTGTTAGTTTCTCGTTGGAGTCGTGGGCTTCCAACAGCTGACTGAGTATATCGTCCTTTTTGGTAGTTTGGACCGAGGCATCGCTCTGATCACGGCGGGAAGCAATGATATCGTTGAAGCAAACCTACACATTTGTCAGTGAGAGGCAACCCTTGTTGCCGAAGGGTTTGTGGGCTCACCATGAGCTCGTCATAGGCCTGTTTGACATCTTTCCACTGCCTTCGCAATCCCCAAGCCCAGTTGGGCAGCACGAGGGGCAAGTAGATGTTAGGAGCAACCGTGAACAGAGAACCTTTGAACGTGAACTGACGTCCCGGTGGAGGTGGATCGTCGCCGTGCCACTTGACGTCTTGTCCGAACCCGGCCTTGGCGATAACACAAAGCTCGAACTAATGCTTGGACGTTAGCAAAGGGTTTCTTGCAATTTACTGCGATTACCGTACCGATAAAGTTATATCGTGAGCTACGTCAGGCACTTTGGTAGATTTGCTGCCTTTCCAGGTCGAAATAATCTCGTCCGTAAACTCGGTAGCTGTTCTCCAAGCCAGACGATTGTTTCGCTGGGGGTGATGAATAGTAAGGGTTGGTTGTTTCTAGCTAACCGTCAAAGACTGGCTAGACTTACATCAGAAAACGCAGGCGCGCAGATACGCCTTTGCCGTCTCCATTGCTCGCCTTCCGTCGTGACCAGGTTGTCGCCAAAGGCACTAAGTGTCCTATAGTCCTTAGCTACTTTTGTAAAAGCACTACGAGGTGCACTGATTTGCTACAAGCAGAGGGGTTAGCCATATTGGCGGGCTTGCTGACTTAGTTCGACTGACCTTGATGACATTGGGGTCTGAAAAGTGGTATCCAGAGGTACCACCAAGAATCCCTACTAGAGTATACATTTCCAACCCAATCTTTTGAAACACTAAAATACAGGTCAGAAACTCGAACAGCTACAAAAGCGATTGGACTCACGCGAATCCCGCATGTACCACTGAAATGAACTTCCAAGAAAAATACCCTTCACCGGAGGTGCAAGATATCCTATCAAACTAGCTCGCCCCAGTTACTTTCTGTGTTGAGTATATGAGCCAATACCTGCAAACATACCTATGTGGATCGTACCACAGGCGTATCCCAGGAATGTTATGAAGCCGAGATAACTCTTTCTGGTACCTCATCCACCTGTTGACGATCCAAGCAAGAGTAATGCTGAGAGCGACACTACCCCAAGTCCAAGACGCCATGGTGAGAGGGTGGTAGCTCAAAAACTCAGGAAAATACGAGACAGCCCTGGTGATAGTACTCCGCGGCGAGGGTACCGGGCGGTGTTTTCCGTGCAGGGCATTTGAGCCTGACCTGGCCCGTAATTCATCAATGATGAGCCAGGACTTGGCTGGCGCTTGCTAGCCGCCTGCCAAAGCTGACCCAACAACAACCCCACAAGAACGGCCATGTTAACATGGTCTTTATAGTAATGCGCTGAGGTTCTCTTTGGTATAATTTAGCGTTTTATTGTTTGATCTTCCTACCTAGTGCTCTTTCCGTAAGAATCCACATCTTAGGAGGATGCATTCAATATTAGTACGACTGAAAATACAGGCAGGCAATCACTCCGGCAGTCCCGGAGTATCGCCGTACAGGAGCTGGGTGGATAATGGTATCTATAAAGCCCGGTCTCAAACATCGCTTGCCGAATAGCTCCCAACTCGTCGGGCGGCAGCATAGTTTCAAGCTCCAAGAGTTTCTTCCACGTATTTCACATTACTTGTCCTAGTGAGCTGATAGAAGTAGCGGGCAGACTTATTTATAAAAACTCCGTGGGGTAGCTACTTACTTGGGGATAGTGATGATAACATCGCCTTGTGCAAGAATAAAGGCGAGCGTGACCTGACCTGGAGTAGCGTCGTGACGAGCCCTAATTTCATTGGTTTTCGAGCCGAGTGACAGAATCTTGGGCAAGTTGGCCTCCGAGTGTTTGGGAATGTCGTTAATCTCAAAGTTAGACTACTCTTTAAGGTATACTTACTACTTGTCCCGTTAGTAGGCCGCTGCCAAGCGGCGAGTACGACTGCAACGCCCAATTCACGAATAGTTTCAGAGAGGTGACCTTTTCTCCAATATTCAAGGTAAATGAAGGATAAACAGCTAGTGCAGTGTTTCTTATGCGTATATACGGAGTCATTTACTTCGGCCTCAGTCGTAGCGACAGGGTGTGCTTTGTGCGCTCGGCGGGGGATAGCAGGTGAAGACTCTGATAGACCTATATAACGAGTCTTCCTCACTCTTCTCTGGAAGCGCCAGAAAACCCACAGTCCAGCAAGAAATATTGTGCTGGCTTACTTGACCAGTTCAACGAGTGATCCCATCGTGGTCTCGATAGGCGCGGCAGTATCAATCCGGTGAACGTAGTACAAGTCGATCGTATCGATTTCAAGCTTTTCCAGAAATCCAGTAGAGGCTTCCTTTAAGTTTGGGTTTGGTGCGTCAATGCGGCGTCACTGACCATAGGAAACTGGCCAACTTACTCCTCTAGTGTTCCGCGTAGTCTAGTAGGGGTGAACGCAAACCAGCATGGAAGTGAGGTTTAGGATGCTCAAAACTTGAGAGCGAACGAAACTAGCTTTAGTTGCTAAAAATATCTGCTTACGACCATAGGTCGAAATTGTATTGCCGCTGCACCAGAATCACGAACATCGTTGCGTTTTCCGTCCGCTTGAATCACTTACCAAGTAGCTCCTCCCAAGCGACAATAAAGATACTTGACCAAAAAAAAAAGTAGTTCCTCGGGGTCCCCCTGTTTCAGACAACTGTTTGTCCAAGTCGAGCAGTCATGAAACCTGAACCTACATAAGCATTTGCAGTATCACAATGGGCACAGCCTAACTCTACATCTTTTTCCAATACCTGTAAGATCTAACTCAACATCCGCGGTGGAGAGCCAGGGAAGGTGGCCCGTTTCACCTTGAATCGCTCTTCGTCCGGCTGGCCACCACCTTGGCCGTAGGCAACTCCTCCGATTGCTCGTAATTAAATTTTATTTGACTAGGTTCTGGCCTAGTGAAGATACGCAACGTACCATGGCGCCAAACCCAAGCGCAGATATCTTGTCATTTCCGATGCGGCGTATACTGTAGGGTTCGAAGTAGCCATGATTGAACACTGTGGGTTTCTTCGGCAATGAGTGAGAGGCGGTTAGATTGATTGTTGAAGTGTATATATGCGCTGAGTCCCTATTTAAGCGGAATATATCGGAATGCTAAGACTTAACGAGGGTTAGACGGGGGGTAAGTTCGGCCCGCGCGGGCTTGTCATCGTCGCGATATTTTTCAGATCGCGCGCGCTGAATATCCTTTGGGCAGACAGAACGTCTCCATTAAGCTACCCCTCGTGTAGTGTCGCACCATAGGGCGTAGCCCCAAACGACAATTAAAGATCCTTGATTGAAAAAATAAAAAAAGCTACCCCTTCAAGGTGCGTCGTCATCCTGGTCTAGGCCGAGCATGCACGTTTCTCTGCACAGGTATTATTCTACTCACTGAGGGGAGAATCGGGTACCAATGCCCAACGTAGAGCCTCATGTCTGATGCTGAGACGGAGGGCCATCAGATGAATACCTCGTCGGTGTGACGTTTTTGAGCGAGCATAGTGCGAGCATCTACTGTAGCGCTGACGTTGACTTTGTACCTAAGCAATGTACGGTGCTGTATGTGGATTACATAACACCTTCAGGGTTTGGGTGCTGACAGGGTGATGACCAAGTAAAGCGCTAGTTGTAGGATTCGACGTGTCGCTGGCTGCGCACTGAAAACAACGATGTATCCGCTGTCCAAAAATCGAGCGCTCTATGCGCTAGTCGGTGCTCTCAACGTTCTACTGGCATCTGCTACAGGTCTATCGGCTGCTACATTCGAGAACACAGCAGTTGTCCGCACAGTCGACCTTGGCGGCGCGCTCACTCAGGTCACCACCACATATGCTGTCCGTGCTCTCGAGGATAATGCCAAATTATACTACATCTCTCTCAGCGACGATGAGGAGAAACACACTACCTGGATTGAGGTGAAGCTCAAGGGACAGTCGACAGTCCTAGACGTCGAGCGACATGGTTTCAATCCTAAAAAGTGTGTGTCCTTACTTCCGTGCTCGCTCACCAGTAATGAACAAGTCGTGTGTTTGTGAACAGCCACGCGTATCTATACGCGATCAGCCTCCCTAAAGCCTTGAAGCATGACCAAACTGCCAATATTGTCGTTTCGACAGTTCAGTCGCACGCCTCTACTGCACTGCCAGCAACTGCAGCGCAGGGTGAACCCCAGTCCCTCATGTTCAGCTCGCCATTGTATATTATCAGCCCCTACAAGTCTACTGTTCAAAGGACTAAGATTCGGTAGGCCTCCATTAACTCCTCTTTCGATTATGTCTGATACTAAGCGAATGTCTATAGCTCCCCGACACCCATGATCCGTTCTTATACCGACACCAAAGATCTTTCCCAATATGTCGAAAAAGGCGCTGCTCCTGTAACCAAGACCGGCCCAACTCTTGTTTATGGTCCTTTCCACAACATTCCCGAGTCCATGAACTTGCCATTCCAGGAGAGGAATCAAAAGACCGTATCAATCCACTACGACTACGATCAGCCTGTTCTCACTGTTGCTTCCCTGCAACGTTCGGCTGAGATTAGCCACTGGGGGGCAAACTTGAATATCCACGACGAAATTGTCTTGCGCAACGATGGTCCCACGTACGTTCACCTCAGATTTTGCCTCGACTTAAACTCATTTGTACTCCTTTAGACTTAAGGGCCAGTTTTCCCGCCTCGAGCACCAGACCCAGGTCCACTTTAAGCGCAAAGCAGCCCATGTCATGAAGGACCTCGTTCTTCACCTCCCCGCTGGCGCACGCGACCCGTATTTCATTGACTTAGTTGGCAACGTCTCTACGTCGCACTTCCGTCCATCCCCGCCAACATCTACCGCCCTGCTCTCCACTTCCAAGGCCAAGTCGAGCATCTTGGAGCTCAAGCCCCGTTATCCGCTCCTTGGAGGCTGGAATTATACTTTCACCCTAGGATACGACTCGCCTCTTGAGGAAGTTGCAAGGTATGACTCTTCCACCGGCAAGTATGTTGTAGCCATCCCATACATGACCAACATCCCTGGAGCTGCCTTCGACGAAACCGAGTTGAAGATTGTTCTCCCAGAGGGAGCGACAGACGTCACCGTGCACCCCTCCTTTGGACCCGATGTCATCGAGCGTAGCCGACATGTAACTTACCTCGATACTACGGGGCGTCCTGCTATCCTGTTGAAGAAAAAGAACGTCAGTGATAAGCACGCCGGCACTGTTTATGTAAGTTTTGAATAAAGTTTTGATTTGCATAGACTGACCTGTTTTCGTCACATTATAGGTGTCTTATAACCTTTCTTTGGCTTCACACTTCAAAAAGCCCATCGCAGTTACTTCTGCAGCGCTCGCGTTGTTTACATTTGCGTTGGGGGTGCGTAGGATTGATCTTTCGCTGCACAAGTAGAGTTTTTTCAGAACACAAAATCCTATATATTCCTTTGGATGTCTGCGCTCATGTTCGACATTGCAACTCTGTACAAACTAATGTCATGTCGCATTTATCACGTGAATTGCGTGAGGTTGATCCGTGTTGAGAAGTCCAATGATTAGACGAATGGGGCCTAATTATGCCCGCAATAGGAGCATCTTTCTGCGGTAATCCTGCTTAATTCAAGCAGATTGAGATACTTCACGATCATGCGATCAACCATTTTAGTGCATTTCGATGGAATAACTCTTGGTCATTCTGGTACATTTTGCGCTCTGCTGGTGACGCTCAAATCACGTGGTACGTTTTGGTTTCTTCCTAGCCTCTTTGGCGATCAAGAAAACGAAAGTTTGTTCTTCTACTGAGGGGTTACTTCTGGGCGGCTACTATTATGCGGCCTATCTCAATATTGCGTATACTTGAAATACCGTCGAAATCTAGACTTTCTCTCACTCGTAGTGTCTCAAATTTCCGGCCTCCAAGATCTGAACTCGGCCAGCACCAAGTTTCATACGAACCTCGTGAGAGACGAGGCAACTCAGATTTATCTGGGCCCTCTCGTGAGGGCAGGCCATCCAACCTGTCTCCTCTAACTAGACAAGATCACACTTTTCGCTCAACGAAGCGAGCCTCTGAACGACCTCCAACGGCGAAATCTGGGCCGCCCCGAGAGGTCCATGTCGCCCACACCGTGAAGGAGCTCTGCAAGGAGGGCAAGCTAGACGAGGCTGTTGAATATTGTGAAAATACGCCTGTTGCTCTACAAGGTCCGGTTGCGTGGAATACTGTCATAACGTATGCGCTTCAAGAAAAACGATATAACTTTGCGTACCAGCAGTTTCTCGCAGTTAGTATTGTCCCCCTTGATTGACACTGATGTAGCCTGACAGAGTCCGCGATGTACTTATATAGATGAAGAAGCGAGCTGTTGTACCTACAGTGCCAACCTACAACCTGTTTCTATCCGCATACGCAGAAGCTGACCCCAAAGTGCTTACTCCTCTTCAACGTGAGCGCGCTCAGAAAATCTACAGCGACTGGACGAGCCTTGTTTTGTCAGCAAAGGCAGGCACTAGCAAAGGCGTTGATCGGTCCCACCCTGCTGCCGCATACATCGACGCCCTAGCGAATATGGGTGATTTCCAGGCGATCTGGGACGTATTTTATCAGCTGGGGTCCGAGGGCCCTCTTGCGCCTAATGAACATGTTTTCACTTCCATGTTTCTTGCTATCGCGAAGCGTAATGTCCAAGACGAGGAGGGGCTGGCGAAGATTCGAGCTCGAAATGCCGAAGATGGGAAACTTATATGGCGCCAAGTTCTTCGGGCGGTGGAAAAGCAACCTTTCCCTATCGATTCTCATCTAGTGACTTCAGCACTACGTGTTCTACGACACGGAGGTCCAGCGGAACACGAGCTTGCCTTTACCATCATAAAAGACTATCTCGGTTTGCAGGCTCCTGATCCATCTGCCCTTGTTGACATCTCCGAACCGGATGTGCCGCTCGACACTCGTGCGGTTGATGCTGCTCTCTCGGTCTGCATGTCAGCTGACCGACATGACCTCGTACACCACTTCCTCAACACCCTCATTCACTCAAAAGACCCCCACAGGTCCAGGGCCGTGACTACTTCAGCAATGAAATATGCGCTGATCTCGTATGCGGCCGCAGGAAACACTCGCCAAGCGCTGGAAACTATTGATTGGATGCTTCGGGAGTCAGGCGTTCGCGATGGGCTAGACGTTAAACCCGGGAATAGCTCTTGGGCATCTGCATTCCGAGCCTGCATTCAAACGAAGGACTGGTCAACTGCCAAGGCGTTGATGCAACGCTTGTTTGGTCACGACCTTCGTCACTGGGTCACCATTCCCGACGCAGAAACCATGTATCTCATTCTCCACTCTGCATACGTCTCGAAGCCCAGCGATAGGAGATCACACGAGCTACAGATTCGAGAAACGCTGTCGATGATTGAACTTGTTATTCGGCGATGGGCACCTGCTCCGGCTCGACTTGCTGAAGTGCAGCCTGCCCGAGTCAAGCGACGTTTGGATTTTCACAAAAAGTTGGCTGACTTGGTCAAGCAAGTTTTGCTTGAGTTTGAAGGTCTGAAAAATAGTAGCAGGTGGAATGCTCTTGGTAGAAGGTTGGGTGAGATGCAGGCGTCCCTGTCGGATGACCCGGTTGCTCCTAACAAGGGTCGCAGCTAAACTAGCTTTCTCTCCCTCACACCTTACGTCCAGTATTCCACACCGATGTACTTGTCGTTAGATGGATATAGTAGACTCGCTGCTGCGCGAGATAGACTGCCAGGAACTTGCTTCGATTTACGTAAAAGGCCCACAAATAGTTCCTCCGAAACAGGAGGATTCCAGATTTGGATCGCTGTCACGACCACGTCCCGCTCGTGGTTGATAACCACAATCCTCTACCGGACACACTCGGCATCTTTTGCCTAGCGCGAGTCGCTGGTTCAAGTCTCAATACCGTTCCTTCATAAACATTCGTTTATACTCGCCATGATTTCTACAAGTTTCTTGGTGGTGTTGCTTGGCGTCTCTGTTGCACAAGGTCTTCGCATACCAGCTTCCAGGAGAACAACGAACACTAAACGCGGCAACTCGTTTTCTGTTACACGTCCGGGGGCTTCTTCTCGAGTTTCTAATACGGTCAGCGCAGCGACAACCGGGAGCGGAACCGACGACAATGATATATCCTCTGTACGCGATATTGTCTATATGGCCCCAGTCATTGTGGCCGGTAAAGGTACGTGTAAAACGCTGTATATGTATGGTATCAACTGCTCAAACCAGAAGTAAAGAATACTCGGTGCAAATCGACACTGGGAGTAGCGATATGTGGATTAGGAGTGACAGTATGACCAACACTGAGATCTCGGTTAGTACCTCACGGTGTATTTGTCCTTCCTAAAGCTAAACGTCCTTATAGAGTATCTCAGGCAATATTACCTATGGCATTGGTTGGGCAGCCGGTCCCGTTTCTCGAGCGAACGTGTCTTTTGCTGGGTATGGCCTTGGAGCTAAATGTCGCACCTGCAATGACTAACTGTCATGTACCTTACTTAGCTTCAACGTTTCCTCGCAAGCTTTTATGATGGCAACATCCGCGAACAACCCGATTCTTAGCTGGGGTGCTGAAGGGCTGCTGGGTCTTGGAAGCAACTCTCTTTCAACCGTTGACAACCTCGTAAACGGCACTGGAAACACATGGGGACGTTCGGTCCTATTTAACATATTCTCCCAAAGTCCCACTACGCCAAACTATATCGCGTTTCTCCTTCAACGGTCAGAGGTTGAATCCACACTATCAGCAGAAGGGTCATTCACTATTGGCGAATTGGAGCCGGAGTACGAGTCCGCTATCAACGCAACAGAGCCTATAGCGACATGGCCTTTGACCAACCCTACTCGTTGGACGGTCCTCGTTGACGGCTATGACACAACAGGAGCCGTGTCCCATAGCTTTTCAAGCTCAGTTTCAGGCGTACCAAGTGGCAAAGCAGTTGCCTTGCTTGATAGGTTTGTTATTCATTTGACCTTTGCATAGTTCTACTAACACGTTTTCGCAGCGGAACCAGTTACGCTTACGGTTCGGAAGAATTCTGTAAGAATCTGTACTCCTCAATTCCTGGTGCCACCTTCTCTTCGACACTGGGTCAGTGGGTTATGCCTTGCACTCAGGAGGTCAATCTCGGAATTACCATCGGCGGCCGGCGGTTCCCTGTCCACCCACTGGATATTATTTCTCCCTCGCTCTCTTCAACAGACAACACCACTTGCTATGGAACATTTATTCCACAATCCTTTTCGGTCGGGGCAGGAGAATTCGACCTATTGCTCGGCGACATGTTTTTACGCAACGTCTACAGTTTATACGATTTTGGAGATTTCCAAGACGCACAGGGCACTGTAATGGGGAACCCATACGTGAAGCTCCTTTCGATCACGAACGCAACGGCAGCATCGGCAGAATTTCACAAACTTCGCGGCGGGTCCGCGAACGAGGCCAACCAAATATCCAACGCACAAACCTCTGCTACTGGTTATGCATCATCTTCCTCGACTGCCTCTACTACCTCAGATACTCTCGACCGACTGATTCGATATGCTGAAATCATGCTAAGCTTGCTTGCCATCAGCACCTTCCTGCTTGTTGTAGGTGTTGGCATGATGGTTTACTTCATGTTCTTCAAGCGCAACAAACGCACTGTATCTGCTGGGGTTACGTCGGACTCTGCTGCTGGTGGGTTCGGGCTGGGCCATCTCAGGCCTCCTGGCCCTGCGTACCATCAAGTACCTTCTGCCAGAAGCTCTGTTGTTCCTTGAGCGTTTCGTTAATCTGACTGTATGGACTTGGATTGTTTGTGGATTTGGACATTGTTTTCATCATGGGTTCGTCGCCTTGTGTCAGTGCGTATATAGCTCCGGTAATACATTCTCTTGCACCCCTCCGCTACTAAGGAGCTTATTCGCGCACGCGGTAGCACAGCGTGAGCTTTGTTGAATGGCTGAAATGAATGGTAGTATTTCCCTAACAATGAACTCTACAGTAATGGCATCTAAACACGACCACTGGACCGGTGAGCAAGAAGCACGTCTTCAATCCCTGCTCGATCTTCTTCGTCTCCAAACTGAGCACGCTGAGTTTCAGACGGACTAAGTGCACCATACAACGTCGGGCTCTGCGGCACACCCGCCAAGTTACGCATACTCCAATTCGTCTTTACGATCTGCTCGAACCTCGTCATCGCCGCACCCCTTAGCTCTGGACTCAGGGGTAGTGTTTCAGTCGACTCCCGAGCTCTCCGAGAGCTATAATTGACTCGCTTGGTGCGCCGAATATGGCCTGTTCTTGTTGGGGAGACCGACATGTCTGGTCCAAATGGGTCGTCCTTGGTAGATACAGATCCTTTGGACCGCCCCTTCAAGTCGTAGCTGCGGTTGCTTCTCGCAAAAGGGGGCCCTACATTGTCAGAGGGCGTTGCGTCGTGTTGTGAAGTGGGTTCATGCCCCGTGAAGAATAGGTGGGGTTGGAGGGGCGGGGACAAGAGTACAGCAGATGCTGGCGGAAGTGGATGGAAGAGGTCCAGCGCCTGGGATGGGGTCTCCGCGATATCTGAGACGATTGCCCCTGACTCTGCAGCAACGCGAAGCCGGCGCATTCGAGCGCGGTGCTCTTGTGGATTTGGTGACCTTGGAGATACTGGACTAGTGTTGTTTGAGAAGTAACGACGTGTAGGGGATTCCTTAAGGGGATCATTATCGAGTTTAGCCCAGTCGTCCTCGTACTTTGACCCATATCCATTGTTGTTATCGTCAAACCCTGGGAAAGCACCAGGCAAGCCGGTTGCAGCCAGTAAATCCTCCTCATCTTCGGCCCGTACTCTTCTGACGATTTTGCGACGAATAGATCCGTGACGAGAAGCCGTCATACGAGGTGTAGGCTGAGCGCTTGTTGCAGGTGGGCGTACTCCCCCTGTCGCCAGCGTACTAGGCGTGCCGTTCACGACGCGCAGACCCTTCGGAGACTGAAACTCCAAAGAGGGCGAGGATTGAGTTTGAAAGAATGTCCCGGCATATTGCACGGGAGCCCGCGCCCCACCATCTTGCAACCCCGATGCAAGCGGCGGGCCTAGTCCCTTTTCTCCGCTAGGTGAATGCGCCGCGAGGCCGTTCTTCCTCGAAAGTGTATGACGAAACCAACCTCCAAGACCGGTAGTCCGGGGCTTGCTCTTCGAAGGGGTTCCCGGTTCTTCAATCCATCGGTCAGCTCCAACGGGATGGTAGTTTACGGGTGCTGAGCTGTCCTTCTCGTTCATGCGCGATACATCTGCCCATCCAACTTCAGCAGAGCGCAGTGACCCAATATTATTGGAGCCGAATCCACCAAATTCGTAAGGTTGACCGCCAATGTCTCGACTCCCAGGCTTAGGCTCTTTACGATGATGACACCAGTGAAAGCACCGGCCATACGTCCATCCTACAAGTGTTGCGAGGGCTAGCACACCTAATATAATAAAGAGTGGCAGCAACGAGGTAATCTTGAATACCCGTTCCTCAGGCAAGTCAGGCTCCGGAGTCTCGGTTTCAGAAGAAGATTCAGAGGTGGAGGACGTGGTAGTCGTTGCCGGTGTTGTCATAGATGAGCTCTTGTCCTCCTCGGACGGAGACGAAGTTGCGATGGAAGTTGTGCTCTTTTCCTCAGCTGAAGTCATATCCGAGTCAATGTCATCCATGGTACTTGAGACAAGCATAGAAATGCTAGTAGGGGTCGGACCAGGTGCAGACGTCGGGTTGACTCCATTGGATCCATAGGGCCACCAATAGTTAAGGCTAGTGGTAGGCTGAGGAATTAGGGGAGTATACGCGCTTGTCCTGGGAATAGTTGGAGGAGCGATGATGACAGGGGTTTGCCGGCGGCGCAAGGATACCTGGGAAGCGCACCAGTCGCTCTGACACTGGACTGAGTCCGAGAGTCGTGAATTATCCAACGCGACCGCGTGTAGGGAGAATGAACAGCAAAACAACAGGCCAAGTGTAGCAAATCTACGTGGAGCCATGTTCTTCGAGCCACGTACCAGCGTATACGTGTCAGCTATCGCAAATACAGGTGGAACAAAGTGGCTCACGAATCTAAGGAAGGCCTAATATTGAGCCCCGAAACAATCCTAGTGCTGAGGGCTAATGAGCGTGATTGCCTGTTGCGAAAGTGAAGGGGAAGCTCGAAACGCGCAGCCGTGAAACGAGGGTAAGCTTGTGGTATGTCAGAGAGGAAAGAATGGTTGTGCCAACTCGGCGCGAGGGATCCTCAGTCGAACCAATGGAAGGGGAGGAGGAACCCAAGAAATCAAATAGGGGCTCCCAGGTCATGCGCTCAAACAAATCCCGACCACACGTGACATATAACTGGAGTGTAGCAAGTGATACCTGGATATTTTCAGAAGACTTTGTCGATTTTTTTGTCGTGTCAAACGATATTAGGGGTTGTTTTGCCTTGGCTTGGTCAGACGAGGTTTTACTTCAAAAGTTAACGCTCACGACACGAGCAATGAGCATGACGTTGCAAAAATATGCATCTAGTATAGGATAGCACCCAGTCAATTAGCCTAAAACAAGTTCGTACAAGATAACCACAATGTTGACAACTATAAGGGGAACTGAAGAATACTCAGCGTCAAACGGGTGTGGCTAATGCAACAAACTCACTTCGTAGTAGCGTTCGGACAGCACTGATGAGATTTATCAGCCTGGATTTGACACCAGGCCCACCTTGATCACCAAAACCCGTGTTATCGTATTGTGCGTTGAACTGTTGCGCAGGTTGGAGAGATGACCAGCCGACTTTAGTGCGCCAAAAATGGATTAGCTGCAGTGGGGATAAGTGTAGCAGGGTGTACTCACTCCTCGCAAGAAAGCGTTCCTCGTTTAGCACAGCAATAGCATTAATTAACAGCAGAGCCACATAGAGAATAGTTCCAAGTCCTAGTCCCATCGCTGAGTTTTCGTGCTTAAGTGCTCAAACCCCAAGGATAGAAAGAAGCTGTGGCAGTCAATGATGCAGAATTAACGCTTGGTGGGATAAAGAAGTCCCGTGTTTTTCGAATGGTCGAGGACAAAGTGGAACGAACGGCCTGATAATATTTTCTGCGCTGCAGTGTCGTCGTGTAAGTTGCGAAAGTGGAAGCTCATCCCTGCTGACATAATCACACGACTTTCTGGCGCTTGAGAGCAATCCTTCACACTGATCGACACTACGAAATGAGCAGACTGGCTAGCACTTCGCTGGCGGCAGGTAATTAGACCGCTAATGTCTAGTAAAAACAACTCTAAATTAGGACTGTCTAGTTTGTAGGAGCGCTATTCGTACCTCTGCAGTACGGGTCGTACCTCGAGCAACTCCTCCATCATGTGCCGCGGTGACAGGACGGAGAGGGTATGTATTTTATACATATGCACACCACGTCAATTAACTTGTCTCCAGGATTGTCTTGCCCTCCTTCTCGGATATCTTCCGAGGTAAATTTACGCCTAGGGAAGAAGAGGCACCGTCAGAGACGGCTAAGCAGGACGACAAGGAGCAACAAGTACAGGAGAATACCAACTTGTTTGACGTAGCCGAGAAGGACATCGCCGCGCCGCGAAAGGTGTATGAGAAGGTTCGTCGTCTACGAGTCCCTTCGCTTATGGCGGCTAATTAGACGATGCATTCAAAGCATAAATACTCGACTGCAGTCTTCAAGATAGCTCGCCGTAAGCTTAACCCACTTGCGAACCAAATATCGGGCAAACCGATCGATGCGGCGATTCTTCAAATGGCGTTCAGCGACAAACGTGCTGCGCGACGAATAAAGAGCACGCTATGTCTCGCGCGCGACCATGCTGAAATGTATAAAGGCCTTCCGCGTGACAAGCTTGTTGTTGGTCAGTCCCTCAGTTGATTCTTCGGCGCGCTCAAACTGACCCCCTCCCCCTTGTCGCATATACAAGCTGAGGCCTGGGTCTCGAAAGGCAAATATCTAAAACGATCGGATCCCAAGGGACGTGGTCGAGTAGGATGGAAGCATCATCCTTCTGCAAGGATGTCTGTTGTTCTAAAAGTAGGCAAGACACATGCTGAGATCCTTGAAAAGGAGCGCAAGTACAAGCTCGGTAGAATTGCTGGAGCAGGTATTGTCCGGGAGGACCGTCCTATCCGGAACCCTGGCCCCGGTTGGGCATGGTAGACACAGGTGCTCGCTAGGGACCATCTGTGAGTCTGTCTACTTAGGAATGCAACTTTGCTGTCCATTTGGCCTTTGGCGGACGTTTCGTTGCTGGGTTCCGTCGGGAGGGTCACGTGAGCTGTCATTTAATCCTGAGTCCCGAGCCCCGACTCTCTTGCACCGACCACGACCCGGCATCGAGATGACTTGAACAAGGACCAACGGAAGTGCTCCGATGTTGATTAGAAATCCGGCTAAAATGACAGGATTGTTCAAGCTGCCTCACCATGTGCGCGGAAATCTCGGGCGAGACAGCCTAGTCACGCTTAGTGGAAGCGTCAATTCGGTTACCTAGCGCATCTTCTACGGGGCTCTAGTATTCTCGTGACAGCTGCTGTTGCTCTTTCAAGCTCTACCTCGGAGATTACTATTGCGTGTGTGGATCGTCGTTAGACGATAACATTCCGGCAACGCCGTGAGCAGGAGGGCTTAAAATGCCAGCTCGACCGGCTACCTCAAGCATCTCCCCATCAACTCATCTTCTGTGCTATCCAGCCCACCTCGCCTATACAACCTAATACCACCAATCAACGACTCAGCAACATTATGAAGATCTTCGCCGCTGCTTCCGTTTTGGGCTTTGCTCTCTCGGCGATCGGTATTCCAACAGATGGACAGAAAAGCATGAATGCGATGCGTGCAATTTATGGAATGCGTGGCGGAGGACTAGATCTTGGATTCTCGAGGGGTCAAACGCGGTTCACGGGCGGAGACGTTGTGCGCGCTCTGGGCTTGAACCAGTTTATTGGGAATCTCTATCTGCAGCCCGTCACACTCGCCAATGAAATCAACCAAGGTTAGTTCATCTCCAATAGGATATACTGTAGACTTCGAGCTAAGAAGCAAAATACCAAAACAGGAAAACCTGGGCCTGCATCACTTGGTCTGAAGCATTATGCGCCGACGTTCCATATCAAGGGAGGATCTCTTTACCAGCTCAACAACGAAGTACGTGGGACTTGCACTTATCACTATGAACTCGTCATAACGTAAACACTCTTCTGGTAGACTTCTGTGCTTTACGCAAACGTTATGAACGTTACCGAGATACATGGGTCTCACGATGTGCCTAAACTGCAGCTATTCCTGGAGGAGAAGCAGCGCGGCGTTGGTGGACGCTGGCAATGGCACGACACTACCCTCCACTTCCAGAAGGGAGAGTGGAGCAACAAGGGTAAGAAACAACTCAAGTCTCATCAAGCTATCAGACTAACGATAGCACCTCCTGTAGGGCTCTTCCACTCCTGCCGCGACGTGAACGGATCATACGGCATCTACGTCGACTTCAAGTGAGCCTACTCATACCAAACAGACCGTGTCCCTCGCTAACCACACACACAGTCTTACCCAGGAATACCCTGATAACTGTGTGGGCATCACTTTCCATAGCTTTGGTGACGAAGACAACCACTTCTGAGTTTCCTTTTGGGTATTCGGCACTGTATTACTAGTAGCATTTCGCATATACGTTTCTTATCCTCGTTCACAGTATATATTCGCTCGTACAATCGCTTCCTATCATAAGAATACACTGCACAACACTACTGTACTCCGCGTTTGGGTCGACTTCCTCGGGACCTGTTACCCCACATAATTGAACCGGGTAAAGAGTCCAACCGAATCCCGGGGTACTTGGCCAGTACTTAACCTGGTCTCAACCGCAACGACCACTTGAACACCTACAGCACCCAGAAAATCACTTCATCATGGCACCTAAACCCACTCGCGCTGCGATCAATAACTTGCTTAACCTGAGTCGTCATACGTTCTGCCCATGTCATGGTGCAAATGCTGCTCACCATCACCCGCCTGGAAGCGTGGTTTCTGGTTTGCGCAAGTACGCGACACCCATTGACGTACCTGTCGAGAAGGAGTATGCCTTTGAAGTAATTCATCTTGCACCGGTTTGTTTCGAGAGCTTATTTTTGGCCCTGTTAGGTTGCTGCATCCAACTTGCGGTTCGGTGAAGGTGTGACAAAAGAGGTCAGGAACTAGAGTACGCGTGTTTTAATGGTATTGATTATTTATTATGTTAGGTCGGAATGGACTTGAGGAACATGTCGGCTACTAAGGTATGTATTCAACGAACTCTTTGATAGGCTCTGCACTAAGGCACACTGTAGGTTGGAGTTTTCACCGATGCGAACCTTGCAAAGCTTCTGCCAATGAAAATGGTATGGACATTGTTTATTTCTAGTTCGGCCTTCTCATCGCCGCCTACCTAGGCGATCGAATCTTTGGACCAACATGGAGTCAACTACGAAGTCTTTGACCGTGTTGCTGTTGAGCCCACAGATTCTAGCTGGAACGACGCCATCGCCTGGTCTAGGAAGCACGACTTTTCTCATTTCCTCGCGTGAGTTACTCTATATTGGTACAGTAAACCGAACTAATCCCGTGGTGCAGCGTGGGCGGCGGCAGCGTCATTGACACGGCCAAAGCTGCGAACTTGTAAGTCATTCAGAATGCAGCAGTACAGCATATATCTCAAACAAGTCTACAGGTTCACCGTCTACAAGCACGCAGATTTATTCGACTTTATCAACGCTCCAGTGGGCAAGGGCATGCCGATTTCTGAAAAGCTGCGCCCGTTGATCGCAGGTACGTACGATTTACGCATATTGCCACCTCAAATGCTCATCATGTGCTCAAGTTCCGACAACGGCTGGCACGGGCTCCGAGACTACTGGCACCGCCATTTTGGACATCCCGTCTATGAAGTTCAAAACCGGTATTGCGAACCGCGCCCTGAAGCCTGCACTTGGGATAGTCGACACGTTGAACACCGACAGTTGTCCTACTGCAGTTCATATCAGCGCTGGTCTCGATGTGGTAAGCCTACTATAAAATTATAGTGCGAGAACCGTACTTAGAGCCTGCATATAGCTCTTCCATGCTCTTGAGAGCTACACGGCGATTCCTTATTATGAACGTACACCAAGGCCTGCAAACCCCTTGTTACGGCCTGCATACCAAGGCTCGAACGACGTCAGCGACGTGTTTTCAACTTGGGCACTGCGTCAGGCGGTACAATACCTTCCGCGTGTAGCGAAGAACCGGGACGACAAGGAAGCCAAACGTCAAATGCTGTAAGCTGTCTCTTTTACCTGGGATAATAAATTGCTCAAATCTGGCTGGGCTTTCAGACTCGCCTCATCCTTCGCTGGAATCGGGTTTGGCAACGCCGGTGTTCACTTATGCCATGGCATGAGTTACCCAGTATGTTATTAGATACTAGCCCCAGTGCTCGCATTTACCCAGTTTCCTTAGATTTCCGGGTTCAATAAAACTGGACCCAAGTATCAGCACCCAGGATACGTTGTCGACAAGCCCATCATCCCCCATGGTGTTAGGTAGGTGGTTTCATGGCTCGGTCGTGTAATATAATTAAGATATTTTGTTCGAAGTGTTGCATTGACTGGCCCAGCAGGTGAGCCACTTCCCACCATTTCCTATTACATATACTTACCCCAAAAACAGTATTCCAATTCACTGCGCCATCTTCTCCCTCAAGGCATCGCGAGGCCGCAGCAATATTCGCCGGCACCAACGTAAACGATTCCTCCATCTCGAGACTTTCTGGTATGTGACTCTGGACGGATTTGGAAACCACTGTTGACATGCTAGGTTTTTAGACGATGCCGTGGGCGACTTCTTGTTCGAGCAGATTGCTCGCTTCTTGGATAACTTGGGTGTCCCGCGTGGTCTGAAGGCTGTTGGGTACAAGAACGGCGATATTGATATGCTTGTCAAGGGGACGATTCCCCAGCGCCGTGTCCTGGACCTTGCTCCTGGAATAGGTGAGTTGGCCTGGTCCACCTACTTCAAGTCCCTCCGTAAATTTTTGCTGATATTTGTGTGCTAGGCGATGTCAATGGAGCTGATGGAGCTGAACACTTGACGAAGATTATCGAGAGTTCAATGTCGTATTAGGGACAAAGTTGGTTCATATCTGGATGCGGGGCGAGGAATTCGGATACATGTAAAATAGGTTCAAAATGCAGTGAATTATGAACAGCGTGGTGATAGGCTCGTGCAAGGCACAAGGATCAAAGCATTGACAAGCCAAGGCCAGTCGTAGCTTTGATGCCACGACTGCGAGCTGCATACACGCTAATCCCTAAGCAGCTAATAACAAACCCAACAAATCTGTTCGCGAATAAGTCAATTCTCAATCGTGAAGGCCCCGGATCTGCCTCACCTGAAGAAAGCAACCCGCGAGATACTACGTTCCTCTAGAGCCGTTCGAGAGGATGCGAAGATAGACCTGAGTACGGCAGGTGTTACTGGACTTCGCTTATCGTCTGGTGGCGGAGCGACGGGAAGGGATGTAGGTGGTGCATATCGTGGGGTTGTGGGCGGAGAGGAGCGGACTGGTGGAGTTGTCCTGGGCGGGCGTTGCTTGCTGGGTGGCGTTTGAGGAGGTCGGCGACTAGGCTGAGATGAGGTGCGCTTAGAAGTTGAGCGATAACTCTGAGGGTAAGGGTTGCTCAAGGGGTGGATCGTGGAAGAACCTGAGGTGGCGAGATGGGGTCAGTGGTCCTATGATTTACGACATATAGACAAAAGTGACTGCGCACCTGAGGAAGACATTTAGTTCAACAGCCGGTCAGTCGTGGTTGACGGTGGTTGAGGCAAGTGAGAGAGGGAGTAGGACAGGGGTTATACCAGTACGGCAGTGTCAGCTGGTTAGCTTCCGGTTTGAGGTGGAAGACAGATGCAAAAAGATTGACCACATTGAGGTTCGAACTCAAGACCTCATCCGTACACGGGATGTGAAGGATGCGTGATAACCAACTACACCATACGGCCTTGTGAATTGCTACAAGCAACCGCCCCTGTGGCTGCTGGAAATCGCACGACTTACACACCAGTTGACTAGCGCTTAATTTCCAAACAACCTGCTGTTGACAGCCACCAGCAGCCAACCAACCATGCCGAAAATCCGCACCACCCGCACGAAAAAGCCCCCTGAGGGGTTCGAGGATATCGAATCGGTTCGTTGGCATAATTAGATTGTTGGGGTTCGCTGACACTATTGCCACAGATATTAGATGACTATGCAAAGAAGATGAGGGATGCTGAGAACGAGTCTCACGAGGGAAAGCGCAAGACAGAATCTCTCTGGCCTATAATGCGTATATCTCATACTCGCTCTCGCTACATCTACGAGCTATATTACAAACGCGAGGCAATTAGCCGGGAGTTATACGACTGGCTGCTCAAAGAGGGCTACGCCGACGCCAAGTGAGTATTGCCTGTTGCCGTTCAACTCCCGTGACTTATTTCTCTGTAGTCTAATTGCTAAGTGGAAGAAAACCGGATACGAGAAGCTCTGCTGCGTTCGTTGCATCCAAACACGAGTACGTGACGATAATACATTGTTTAACACGACCGCTAATGGATTTGGTTCTAGGATATGAATTACCAAGGATCTACTTGTGTTTGCCGAGTGCCCAAGGCTCAAGTGAAGGAAGGAACTGTGGTGGAATGCGTTCATTGCGGTTAGTTTCGGCTGCTTTATCCCGTGATATATCTTCTAATTTTATCTGTGAAGGTTGCCGTGGCTGCAGCTCCGACTCATGATTGCAAATCTTTGCTGTACTGCTTCAGCCAGATTGTCTCGTTCCTCTAATCGCTTTCTATTAGCTACAGTGTAATACTATTTGCCACACGGACAGCGTCAGCCAATCTTGCATGCTAGGCAATGTTTGATCTTTGCAATTATAATTGTGAAGACAAGCAAGCCAAAACGGATTCTTGCTCATCAGCTAGGCACTGGCGAAGCGTGAAGCCCAGGGCCCCGCTCTGGTCCAGTTATAGAGATCTAGTGGGTGGGTGGCGAGTATCTTGCCCGTCGGGCACGGATTCTGTCCTCGGGTAACCTCTCCGGGGAAGGCCTCGAGCCGGAACACAAATCGGGCAGGCAAAGAACAGCCAGCTCTGACCCCCAGCTAGGGGCAAATTAGTGCAATGCAAGCGGATAGGGGTAAAGGCAACCCAAATGGTTGGAGCCAAGTGGTTTGTCACATGATTGCGCAAGATCAACCCCTGGCATCAAAGTCCTTGGCGCCCACTAGGGGCCCCGCCCTAAAGTATAATAAGGCCGCTCTGGTACCTGTCTCTGCGGACAACCCTCTCCATCCCTCGCCCTTTGCAACATGGGTGCGTTTTCAGACACCGTGCTTGACCTGGGTCATGGAATCGTCAAGCGAGCTGCTCGTGAGCAGGTAGGTGTATTCGAGCGCGAGTTGAACCATAGCGCTGACCGCTACTCTTAGGGTGGTATCTTATCTGGAGAGAACCCTACGCACTTTGACACTGTAAATCCTATTCGGATATGGGTGATACAGCTAGGTAAGTAGTGCTTGTCTGCGCGGATAGTGCGGCCTTGGCTGAATGAGTTTCTCCAGTCGTCATTATCTGCATGACCCAATTGCTAGCGAGCATACTAAGTAAAATCAAACAACCGAGGGTGATAGCGGAAGTTATTGGAGGCATTGTTCTAGGTCCAACTGCTCTGGGCCGCATTCCTAGTGCGTATTAGCCTCATCTTTGAGTTCGGCCTCCTAATAGTGTGGCGCAGACTTTTCTCATGCTATATTCCCTACGGAGTCGTTACCATACTTGAGTCTTGTGGCGACCATTGGTTTGGTTCTTTTCATGTTCGTTATCGGTAAGAGTTCCTTTGCTCTCAAGTGTCGCAATTTATTCTAACGCCATTTCAGCGCTCGAGCTCGACGTTTCGATAGTCAGAAAAAACGCTAGGGCTTCTCTGGCGATTTCGGCTGCTGGAATGATTCTCCCTTTCGCTGTCGGAGTCGGCGTTGCAGTCCCTATCTACAACGAGTTTATTGACCCTGCGAAAGCGTCTTTTGGTCATTTCCTGCTGTTCGTTGGTGTCGCCATCTCAATCACTGCATTCCCTGTTTTGTGTCGAATTCTCACCGAGCTTAATCTACTGGGTGCGTCTTTTGACATATATTTGACATCTCAGCTCACAGTTTTCTAATATTAGACACGCATGTGGGTGTAACCGTGTTGTCCGCTGGTGTTGGAAACGATGTTGTTGGTGAGTGATTCATTATTTTGCTTTGGAGTTGATTCTCACTCTTTTCTCACTAGGCTGGATCCTCCTCGCGTTGACGGTTGCACTTGTCAATTCCGGAACCGGACTGACTGCGCTCTGGGTTCTCCTCGCATGTGCTGGGTGGACTCTGTTCCTGCTTATGCCAGTCAAATGGGCATTCCGATGGCTTGCTCAGCGCACTGGATGTCTTGAGAGCGGGCAGCCCACGCCGCTCTTGATGACTGTCACGTTGCTGCTTGTGTTCGCAAGTGCCTTTTTCACAGACGTAATCGGCGTACACGCTATCTTTGGAGGTTTCATTGCGGGGCTTGTCATTCCCAGGGACAACGGCTTTTCGATCTCGCTCCTTGAGAAGATCGAAGACCTTGTGTCTATCCTATTTTTGCCACTGGTATGTGTTCTTTGATTACCCAATTCTACTGTAAGCTTATCCCATGATTTGTAGTACTTCACGCTCTCTGGTCTCAAGACTAACCTTGGTCTTTTGAATGATGGCACCGCGTGGGGATATACCTTCCTTGTCATCTTTGTCGCCTTCCTTGGCAAGTTCCTTGGATGCGCTATTACTGCTCGCCTGACGGGCTTCAATGTCCGCGAGAGTGGTGCTATTGGAATGTTGATGAGCTGCAAAGGGTGAGTTCATCCGTTAGAAAGCAACACGGTAGCGTGCTGACCATTTCGAAGCTTGGTTGAGCTAATTGTGCTCAACGTTGGATTGTCGGCGGGTATTCTCGACACCAAAGTGTTTTCGATGTTCGTCATGATGGCCGTTATATTGACATTTATCACCTCGCCTCTCACGGTCCTGTACGTTGCTGTCGCTTTATCACTACATTAACGCGCTAACGCTGTGGATTGTAGCATCTACCCCGAGCATGTCCGCGTTCATGCTGGTACTATTCACCGTGGCAAGACAGAAGGAGATGAAGCCAAGAAGCGCCGCCGCCCGTCTGTTACGGACTCTGCTAGCCCCATTTCTTTGATGACTCGCTTTACGGTCGTACTCAACAAGGTGGAACACCTCCCAGCGGTGATGACTCTGACGCAATTCCTGCAACCCCCGTTGCCAAGCTCTACGACAAGCACCGCTTCGATCTCCGGCTCCGATGAGAAGGCGGAGAGCCCTACAGCAGACCTCCCCTCCCTCCCCAACACTCAGGCGCCTGTTCCATCGGATGGTACTCCCCGTGTTGCGATTGACGCTCTTCGCCTGATCGAGTTGACAGACCGGACTTCTGCGGTTATGAAGGTTTCGGCTGCTGAGGAGTTGATGCAGCGAGACACGCTCATTAGCGTCCTACGCACGTTTGGCCACCTCAACAGGATTCCCGTCTCGTCTGCTATCTCTGTTGTGAATCGGGATTCGTTCTGGTCCAGCGTTACCACTCACGCCCGCGAAACCGATTCTGATCTTGTAGTCGTCCCATGGAGCTCTGCCCCTTCCGCCATCGACGACGGCTCCCAGAATGCTTCAGGAATCACTCCTCAAAATCCGTTTGACGCCATCTTTGGTGGTCGATCTGCTGCGGTTGATAAGGCTACATCAATATTCTATTCGCAGTTTATCCGACGTGTGTTTGTTGAATCCCCCACCGACGTTGCACTGTTCATCGACCGCGGTCTCTCTCCTCTCGAGACGAGCGCTAGCTACGGACAACATGTATTCCTCCCGTTCTTCGGCGGCCCTGATGACCGACTTGCTCTCGCGTTTGTGACTCAGCTTTGCTTGCACCCGGCCGTCTCTGCATCCATTGTTCGTATGACCAAGACGGAAGCTCTGGGAGAGTCGGCTACTCGGACAACTGTAGACGTCAAGGCTGAGCAGGTTGCTGCGAACTTGGCTGCCAACAACATGACCGTACATTCGGTGAGTAGTTTCCAAGAGATCCTATAGGCTGGAGCTGACAAAGTATTTCTAGATGGGCCCGGACACCGTTTACCCGCAACACGACACCCAGAACCGCCTCCAGTCTGATACCGCCGACAACCTGCTGTGGGATCAACTGACCTCGTCTGGGGCCTTCTCCCCTGCGGTTCGCGGCGCGCTGTCGCGCATGACTTTTAGGGAGGATTCGTCTGCTACTCCCCTGGCTGAAGTTCTGCAACGTTGCGGTGTAGAGCACAACACCGCGACCTCGAGCAACAAGGCTATACTCGTCGTCGCCGGTCGTGGACGCCGAATGGCTGCCGAGTCGCACACCGACGAGCTCCGCACTATCATCGCCGCCGCAAGCTTGTCTTCTGGAATCGGTGGAGAGATCCGACGCACTGTGGGAGATGTTGCTACCGCGTTTGTTGCTACGGGTGCGAAGGCGAGCTTGCTTGTCCTGCAGGCCGCAGAGAACGTTGGAGACGACTAATTTTATTTTTTGATGTGATACGACTGCACGAGTTCATCCTGATATTGATTATGTGTCTGACCTTTGTATAGTGCTGTGGCTGACGATGTTTTGCTGGGAATATCACGATTTTGGTACGCATATATGCGTGTATTCAATTCTCTGCGTGACTTGTCGGTTGAATGTGCGCGCCCATTGGTGTGTGGCCGTCAATCCGAAAGAATAAACCTTGCACGACGTTCCAGGCAAATCGAAACTAAATGTATTCGTTGGCTACAAAAGTTACATGCATTATACAACTAAAGGCGCCTCCATCTATCGAACCCCCGCTCCGGCCCACCAATCAGCGCGCAAGGAGGCAAACGAACAGACGATGAGCACCAGGAAAGAGACGAAGGAGAAACAAGCGACTCACCGGCATGACAGGAACCCAGCCATGGTCTTGAGGTGCCGCGTCTGCACCGACTGAGCTCCCCCATCGCCGGGAACGCGCCCGAACCTTTTTGTTTTGTTTGTTGGTCCGCATCTTTTCTCTTTTCTTTTCTTTTTTTCTACGACGCTATGGACTCTTTTTGTGGTGATGCTTTGGGTGGGCGGCCCTTGTGCTTTTCTTTCTTCTGTTTGTTGTGCCTCTTTTTGCGTCTGGGTGGGCGACCCCTATTTCTTTTTTATATGCCTCTTTTAGTGTTTGGGATTTATTTTAGATGAGCAGAACGATGAAGAAAGGTGAAAGGGAAGTGTCGAAGGGTGTTGTCGGGAGAAGTCTTCGAGGAAAGGGTGTCGAGGGGAGATGTTTGAGTGTCGA